>OZ035882.1:151791784-152391784 GCA_964034835.1 Muscina levida
TGAATGATGTATGGGATAGCTTCCCGTGTTGTTGTGAATTAACACGCTTTATATTTTTAGATTCACAACTATCGGCAGCTTGTTTATCGACGAATGTGAACGTCACTGTTTGAGAAGCTTTTACTAGACGATTGACTCGACTCTTATACTGCGACGTTGCTGTCGACAACATCGAGGGGGCCGGCGATGAAAGAAAAATGTAGATGACTGGAGGCGAGAATCAAACCCGGGCTCTCCTGCATGGTAGTCGCTTGTTCTAACCACTATGGCACGGCCGGTCCCTGCTTCTAAGACTCTTGTGTATTATAATGCTTTCAAGCGGAGGAAAAAGTTCTGTTTATGGGAATTTCATTTACCGATCATTCCTTCAAAGTGGCCAGACCATTGCTTCCGCGGGCGGTTCCAAGTAAGTACGCCACCCTTCTAGAAATAAGTAGTATCAATACAAGTGAGACTACGCAAATACTTTTGAAGGATATATCCCACATGTTCCCTATATATTGAGCGCATGAACACGTCGATTGCTTAATACCATATCATGAAGGTATAAGAGGTAAGTACATGAAAAGTGGGGACAAATATCGCATCATAAACATAAAAATTAGTTAAGCATAAGAATAACTATCTCTAGTCTTGAAGTAATAGCTGTTTAAATCTTGTTACAAGTTTCATTATTACAAATACACATTAATTGTAATCAAGTTGTTTTTTATACAACAAAATTGATGTAATTCTATAGACGATTGCCATTATTAGTATGAGAATCATTTAAGCTGTCTGTAGAACTCATAAATCTAATTTTATGAAAATCTATTACCTTAGAAAATAAAAATTCTTTATTTTTAATACTAAATATTTGAATTTCGGTTAAGGGATGACACATTTGCATTTAATGCCTGCCAGTCAGTCACAGATAAATATTACAAGCACTCACACCCGCTATGGAAATGTCTGCATATGTGTGATTAAATGAATGCATCTGATTGATTCGAATGTGACGAGTGTGTGTGTGTGTTCATATCCACCCCACTTAATTGACAACTCAAGTATCCCTGAGGGTATTCAAAAATTAACAGCAACTATACAACAGCATCATCATTTTGGCATTTTGTCAGAAATTTTAATGCTGCATAAATTAATAAATCGGATGCCTTTCATTACAGTTGAAGGGAATTAACACTCCGAATACACTTCAATGAATTCATAATGGCGTCTCTCTCTCGTAGTTTGTATTCTCTTCTGCTCTGTTTGTGGCGTTGTTGTTCTTGCTGTTGTTGCTTTTTTTTTTGCTGTGTTCATTCCTCAATTTCAACCCTGTAGCAGTGAATTTTAGCGACATGTTGAACGTGTTATTTACCAAACACGTTTGCCGGGGCACAAACCTACACCGAGACATATAGTATGTATAGATATGTACGTGTGTGTATATACAACAGTGCACACATATATATATGTGTGTATTTTACATACAAGTATTTACCTAATTACGTGTTATGTACCCTCTCGCCCTTTAGTCAAGCTCCCCCAGATACACGGAGCCCCCATTCATCGGTAGTACACAACACATGCTATGTAGTACAAAAGAAAAGCGTAGCTTACTACTCTTAGTATATACACGTGCACATACGTACTTAGGGACATACATACAAGTGGTCCTTCTAGAGATCCATTTGTACTTAACTCCCACAATAGATGACAGTTAGGAAAATAACGTGATATGAAGTCAAAAAGGGAAGTTTATTTTACTGGATAGATGAATGTTCATGTATTTGTATTTGGTTGGGCTTTTTCCATACCACGCGAGTTGTGCCGGGTTTAAGTGGCTACACTTGGACGAATATGAATGATCGCTACGGGGAGAAGTATTAATGAAAGCTTATAGTTAGGGGCGCTAAAGCATTTGAAAAAAAAAAAAAATTAAAGAAAAGAAAAGTGACAAAAAACTTTGCTTAGTTTTATTTATTAAAATTGAACTATAATTTTAATATAAACAGTAATTGAATGTCGCTAATAGTTTTTAATGTCTTCTTGCTAATTAACAGATAAGTACCTTAGGACGTATACGTTACGTTATGGCATTGCTTGTGACTTATACGTATCAACAAATGTGCCATGGTTGGACAATGATGACGGATTTTATATAAACTACTGCGTATTTATTTATATATCATACGTTAATTACAAAAGTATAGGTAATGAACTCGAAATACATTGTTTCCTTCCCTCTATATAATAAAAGCCTATGTGTTGTAGAAAATTATCTATTATAAGCTAGTCCAGCCCATACTTACATGTTCAATCTTGCTTATTTTTCCTGTGCATCACGAGGGAGCTGCCGATTGTTCCCAGAGCACTTATTTTATATTAGATGACCTGGTAGAGTTCGTCCTGCCTCCAAATTGTTCATAAAGATGTTTCGTACTGTATCAAATAAATAACGGTCCATTACTTTCAAAGATGCCACGCCTAATACACCGATCAATCCCTGTGTTCGACAAATTACATACATATGTGACAAAGGTACTTATTCCAAATTCTAAGACTGTCTTTGTTATACTTCTCCTGATAGCTGATATGAAATATTTGTTTCATATAGAAAGTGCCACGACTACCAGTGCAATCGTGCCTTTTTTTCGGCCAATTACACACATTAGTGAAATAAGAACTCATTTAATGTTTCAAAGTTTTCACTTCATAGTTGGTACTGAATATTTTTCGTACGGCCGTATTGTCAGGACCGAATTACACTATAATATCAAATTAAAAGATAGAGTGCCATTTTTCGCCTTGTCATGCATATTACAGCATTTAAACTTAATCTAAAGTCGGCCATGTCAGATGTTAAATGGGGTCGTATAGACGGGGCCACGCCCCTTCTTTGGATTCCGCCCACCTATCTTTAGATTATGTTTACTGATCACAGTAAATGGACCTAATGCATTGTTTTTATGATCAAAAACTATTTTCGCATTATTACGCTTGTTGTGTGATGCACATGGGTTATATGGCTTTAAAATCTATAAAGGACACAGGTAGAAACAATTTTTTTATTTATATAGATTATACATTTTTTATCGTTACCATGATCAAAATTGTTTATAGAACACAATTTAAACTTAAAAAAATCTTAATTTCCCTATTCACCCCATGAATGAGGTATGGGATGCTCCTTGCGATGTTGTAAATTAACACGCTTTCTATTTTTAGATTCACAGCTAACGGCACCTACTTGTTTATCGATGAATGCGAGCGTCACTGTTTGAGAAGCTATTACTAGACATGCCGATAGACTCGACAGTATACTGCGACGTTGCTGGGTACAACATCGAGGGGGCCGGCAGTGAAAGAAAAATGTAGATGACTGGGGGCGGGAATCGAACCCGGCATTTCCCGCGTGGTAGTAGCGTGTTCTAACCACTATGCCACGGCCGGTCCCAATTTAAACAAAGTTCTACATTCTGTCTGTACTCAATATTTGCGGTCCTGCATCGTTTTCGGCGCCTTCCAATCCAATATATTTTGGCTAAAATTGCTCTGAACTTGACAAATGTAGACAAATGTCAAGTCCTTTGGATTTTGAGTCCAAAGGTTTATAGACATATAGGTATCTCATTTCATATCTCTCCTTGGTGATAAAGAGACTAATTTGAGATATTAATTGATTCCTATATAAGGTGTAATATCGAACCTAGACGGCTAAGCAATTCTCTTAAGCCTATTCTATGGGTATGCGCGTGGACGAAAGCAGTGCTTCGGAGATTTCTACCTGGGGGGACAAAGTCCTTTTGATTTCTAGATGATTCCGTGGACTGGTAAATAAGTTACATAGAAGTTATTATAAGGACTTTTATATTTTATTGTATTTATACCATTTAGAATTTTTATGTAGAGGAATAGCATCACTGCTATGGCAAGCCTATATTAAATCTCTTGCTTCCGATCCAAATTTGAAATTCTTTTTGATGCCAAGAACTAGTTTTTATCATTTATATACACTCCGTGTGCCGGGGAATAACTTGTTTTTTCAATACTTAAATTATTCTTTGGATGGTAATGTAATTTTTGAAATGTTGTTTTTGCTAAACTCTTTTTACTATTTTAAAGCAGAGGGCTGTGGGTGCTCATTACTATAACTTCCGCTCATTGGCGATCTCATATAAATTCTGCGCGAAACCATTAATGATATCGTTTTTCTTTTTGACAAAAATTCTGGTTTTATTCCTTATAGAAAACAGAAATTCTGGCTAGGTTACATTAAATGTCTATGCAAATTATTTCCGTCTTTGGGGTAGGGGTACATACAATATGTTTTGATTTAAATTTAACGATGTTTTAGTTATCCTTCAACGTCGTTAAAATCAACTGTCAAAACTTGTAATAACAATCGGCTAACAAGGGAAATTCTGATCCTTTTTTTCACAATACGTTTCTTTGTTAACAACATAACCATGCCTTCAATTGGCTGTAGGGTGTTACATTTCGTTATATAGTTCTAGTGTGTGTGTGAGCAAGGACTTTGGGTGCAAATACTGTCTCGGATATGACGTCGATGATAACTCGGATATGATGACGAGTGCTGTTGTCGAGTGTTGGATGTTGTTGAATGAAGGGATCTATCTCTCTTGTTGCGATTTTTTTTTCGTGTGTAAATAGATTACAAACGACAAAACAGTTCCTTCCGTTGCTTTGCTTTTCGCTTTTCATGATAGCGGGTAAGTGATGATGTTGTGATGGTGGCACTTATCCCAGCTAGAGAACTGAAGCACTTTTTCCCAATTCGCTTTAGAGCAAAAACACGAAAAAAAAGAAAAGAAAAAAAACGCACATACAAAAGAGTGTCCCCTTGCGAGGCCATATTTTCACAAGTCTATGTGGACATATATACGTACGTACATATTGAACTAAATACACACATATGTATGCTGCTATGTACATATACGATGATACGATGTTATGTTCTTGTTCTTGTTGCCCGGGGTGGGGGTTGGTACGTTGGGTTGTTAGAGGCTAGCATAAAAATGTACACGAAAGTGGTGGTTCGAACGGTGATTATATTATTGTACTATGTTGTGGCAATGTGTGCACTAGTACATACATATGTACATGTGGGTATGTTTGCATATATAGCGCTTTTGTACATTTGGATCGATTTCAATATCCTCTCCCCGGAGTGTGTTCTTGTTGCTTACGAATGTTTTCATTATTTTTCCACTTGGCTCAACTCCTTGTCTGTTTGATTTCCGTTGATGATTACACTACAACTGCCATAATATGGAGAGGACCGTGACGATGATGCTGGATGCTGAAAGCCGTATTCCGATGATGACGATGACGACGATGATTATGACGTTGAAGATACTGAAGTTGAGGGCTGACAACGGTGACGACGGCTACAACGATGATGATAAAGATGAAACCCATAAGATGGTGGTGTTGTTGGTCAGGATGGTAAGGGTGGTGTTGCCCTGCCCGTGTTAGTTAGTGGTAGTGCAGCCTTAGAAGTTGTTACGATACCACGACTACCATCTCCCTCACAAGTACATACATACGTATGTACGTTCCCCGTAGGCGGGTTGGAGGGAGTAACACTGGTGTGGGTTTCCTTTTTTATCTGCTCTATATACTCGAGCCAACACTCCCAGAGGGAATTTGGCTTTCGCAATTCATTTGAAGTCTTAATAATCACGCTTGAATAATACCCGTACACGTTGGTCGGCCTTTGCACATGTCAGGGATTGATTAAAACGCTCAAAAAATCAATTTCGGCACAGCTCTGACAAACAAAAAAAGGATAACAGGGCACGAATGCGTTTCAGATAACGGCGGCATTTATGTTAAATATGTTGCTTGGCAATGATACCCCCGCCCCTTCCAACATTGGCCGTTATTTAATTTAGAGCCGAAAATGTACGAGCATGTATTTGATTTGGGTGAGTTGCCCCGGGGGAAAATAAGCGTAACCCATATCCTTGAATCCATCATAAACAACTCGTCAGCATCCCTTCTGACGACAGGGGCCACGCGAAGCGTTACGCCAGCAATTAGTTAGTTTCTTTCAATTACGCTTTGATTTGCGTATATATTGCGGGCATATTATTTTACGTTTCACTTATTTGTGGGATTCATTAAAATTATAATTTTAATTAAGCAATTACCCAACGTTGCCACTCGAACTCTCGAGGAGCCTCTCAGTTGTGAGTCCACAAAACGGAGCTTTCAAGTTGCCATCATCGATGCAAATACAATCGAATTGTGGATGTCAATGGTTTGAATATTAGTAAAAAGAAAAAACTAAATAGAAATATAAAACGCAAAAGAAGGACTCCCCAACGCTATGTTCCTGCAGTCCTGCTGCACTTCTCATTTATGTTTTTACTCTTTACTGAAGCAAAAAGTCCTTGTGTTTGTGCCGGTGTTTTTTTCACATTTTTCTCTCTAAATTAATTGGAGCTGTTGACATTTTTATTATACATTTCGACGACAAAATGGTCGTCTATAGAAAAAGTTGTTGTTGGTGAAAAAAAAATTTCATTCATTGGCTAACATTAGCATGGCAAAGTGTTCAGGGAGTTCACCAGAATCCTTAATGGCGACCGGAGGGAGAGAGGGGAACGAACGTTGACTTATACTCGAAAGTCTAACTATTGCTATTCATGGCAAGTGGTAAAAAATAATTAGTAGACCTGATGTTTGGAATTTTATTTGTACATTGAATAGGAGGTAAGAAAATATTAACCGCAAATTGGTAATTTATTTTGCATTGACAAGAAAAATTTGTAATCTGTGGGGGAGGAAAGTTAATAACACCTAGATTAAATAAATGAGATTTAAATCTTTTTACTTATGGACATTTAACGTATTACTATACGTTAAAGATATCAGTGTATGTATTTATATTGTAGCTCGGATTACTCATACCTAAAAATTCTTTAGAAATGATCCACTTTTTCTCTTATTTTGAATTTTGATTCCATTTTCCGTTCTTCAATTCTTGGGAAGGCTGAAGTAACATCTCTAAATTTTTGATCAATG
This sequence comes from Muscina levida, assembly GCA_964034835.1. Taxonomy (NCBI): domain Eukaryota; kingdom Metazoa; phylum Arthropoda; class Insecta; order Diptera; family Muscidae; genus Muscina; species Muscina levida. Next base: position 151,798,817 of record OZ035882.1, read on the forward strand.
ATGAATGCAAGTAAAATGCATCACTTTACGTTAAAGATGTCAGTGTATGTATTTATGTATATTGAAGCTCGGATTACGCATACCTGAAAATTCTTTAAAAATACTCCACTTCCGCTCTTGTTTTGGATTTTGATAGAATTTACCGTAATTCAGTTCATGAGAAGGCTGTAGTAACATCTTGAAAATTTTGGTCAATGGTAAATGCAAGGTAAATGTATTACTAAACGAGAAAGATGTCGGGCGCTAGTTTTTGCCTTGTTAAGGTCTCTGTCCATCATCACCAAAAATTTCATGACATGCTAAGCTTAAGCACAATTTTACTCATGTTCATAAGCTCCTATTGCATAGGCTCTGTGCACATCCATTATTCACATCATTTACATTGTTCATATCAAAAATTTTTTATGTCATTTTCTTTTCATTTGCGAGTTCAATCTATGTTTACTATTCTCTGTACGTGACACAGGTTTACCACAAAACTCTTCCACTCGATTAAATTAAATCTTAAAATCCCACCGGGGATTGTTTTGCAAATCATGAGTAAAATATTAACCATTTGGCCAAAATGACTTTCCTCTACATACAACAGGTTATGTTGTATATTTTTTCACTTCAACGCCCGCGTTGTGATTGATTTCAATATGAAATTGTATTTTTTGTTGTTCTTTAAATATTCAAAATTTGCCCACTCTTGACGGAAAATCTAATGTTTATTAAAACAAAGGAATTGATTGTTGCGCGCCGGTGAAAAGCGTAAATCGAGGCGAAAAAAAAACTAAAACAAGAATATACAATGTATAATAATCGCCCAAATACTTGTAAAAATAACAAAAACAGTATAAAGTTTCATATGTGAACATAACTTGAATACACAGGCCTCGGCATGTGGAGCTACGCTACAGTCGGTGTGGGCAAGTGATAAAATGTTTGTAAAAGATTTCTAATAGATCTTTAAATTATAAAATTATCAATGGGGGTTGTAACATACTATAAGTAGTTTGTTACTATTTAAGTTTGTTTTATACGAGATGAAAAAAATATAATATCTTGGGGTATGTGGTATGAAAGAAACATATCCTTCAACTTTTAGCGGAAAGATTGTGATATCGACACGCATAGGACTATGCTGGCCTTTACAACAACAAATCAATGAAGAAAAATGGCACTACAAACTATTAAAAAGAACAGAGTAGAGTAATTTTAAATTACTAATCAAGCCGTATAATTCCGACGGCGGAAGTGCGCGGTTTCTTAATTAGAGAGATTTGCGGGAGAGAGATTTAGAAAATTATATGGAGTTTTCCGTATTCTTTCTCCAGACTTAAAGATTGTCTTTGAACAAATCTCCTACATACCAAATTGCAAAGAATGTTTATTACAAGTTCCCCAGACGCCTAAGATTGTGAATAACCCAATTATCTTTAAAATTTTGTTTTATAAATTGTTCCATCCCAAAAAAAGGAGGAGTTTGTATAAAAGATGGAAGCAGTTTCTGTCCGATCTTTCTAATTTTATAACTTAGCTTGGAAGCTTGCATAATTTCAGCTTGATAGCTTTTCAACTACGACAATAATCAGGCCCCTTAAAAAGGGATAGTTTGTATGGGTGGCAATTTTTGACCGATCTTGCTCATCGCAGAATATAATCTCTACTTAGGGGATAGAAGCTTGCAAAGGAAAATTCAGTCCGATAGCTCTAAAACTATCGCTGTTGTCGCAGGGTCAGACTCCCAAAAAGTAGTAGTTTGAATGGGAGGTGGGACAAAATTTTGACCGATATTGCTCATCGTAGACTGTAATCTCCACTTGAGGATAGAAGCTTTTTGCATACCAAATTGCATACAGATAGATCTTAAACTACGGTTGTAACCGCGGAAAGAGACCCACAAAAAGGGGCATTTTGTATCTAAGGTGGGAATAGTTTTTGACCAATATTGCTCTTATTAGAAAATTACCTCCGCTTAGAGGGTAGAAGATTTGAAACTACCTTTTTGGTTACGGTTTTTGGTTAATGATTTTTTATGGTCGGAGTTGGATTGTATTAATCTGGACAACGTTTAGTTTCAACAAGACGGCGCTACGTGCCACACAAGCAACGAAACCATTGACCTTTTACGAGAGAAGTTTCCAGACCGTGTTATCCCTCGAAGAGGTGATCACAATTGGCCACCAAGATCGTGCGATTTAACACCTTCCGACTTCTTTCTGTGGGACCACGTCTACGCCAACAGACCAGCATCGATTCAAGACCTCAAAGATAAAATTCATGAAGCTATCGAGGACTTAGGGCAGCCACTTTGCGATTTGGTTATGGAAAATTTCTGATGTTGTTTTTCATTATTAACGGCATACCTTCCTCTTTATTATGAAATAAACATCCGATTATTTATTTCAAAAAATGTAATTTTTCTTTGAATACCAAAATAACATCTCTTATTGGAAAACCCTTTATAAATATTGTCATAGTTACTACGCCTCCTTATGGGCGTTACAAATAAAGGAGCAAACTGATGGGGCAAACTAATAACGTTCCGCAATATATTTGGGGTAATCAAAAAACGTTACAGAAGTGATACAAATCCTAAAATTTCAGCATTAAAACTATTTGGTCAGCTTTGCCAAGCAAGAGACATTATTGGTCCATACTTCTATGAAGATCAAAGATAACATAATGTTACAGTGAATACAGAGCGGTATATTGTCATGCAACAGATCGTGGTTTCAGAGAAATTTTGTGAGCAAAAAGTGTTATTCAAAAGAGTTTACATCACGGTCTTCCGTAGTATTTTTTGGAGATACCTTAAAAGTTGAGTTTTCAACAGCAATATAGTGTCTCTATAGTAATTAAAGAAAACACATAACATTTCGTAAAACATATGCCCAGCCGTCATTTATAATTTCCGATCCATGTTGCAGCAGTGTGAAAATAATCAAGGGTTACATATGGAAAACATAATTTGTAAAAAATAAAATCCCTATTTGTATAATTTCATAATTAATAATCACTTCTTATATCACTGATCTAGTTTTTTATTATGATTGTTTAAAAAGTAAAAAGACTTTTGGTATAAAAAGAAACTGTATTCGTCTATTTAAAGCCATTATTAATTAATTTCCTAATTAATTTAAAAAAAAACTTAGTTTCCCTCAAAAATGCAGTATGGGATAGCTTCTCTCGAGAGGGCCGGCGATGAACGAAAATGCACATGACTGGAGACAGGAATAGAACCATGGTTGTTCTCCCACATGATAGTATTGTGTTCTAACCATCATGCCAAGACCGTCCCCATTTAACTAAGTAATTACCTAATTTACTTCTCATCTATTTTTTTAGCGATCTTACAGCGCCAGTGTTTATCAATTGCCACAAATAAATTTGCAATATTTAAGTAAGTACAGAATGTTGTTATTCCTCATTGTTGTTGTTGTTATTTTCATAAAGCTGTTCCATAAAATATCAGAGAACTGCCACCAAGCACCCAACCAACCGATGCTGCCAATATACAACATTGGCCATACAGCAAAACAACAATAAAAAACACACACACACCGAAAGAGAACCAAAAAATCATAACAAAATTCACAACTTTCGAATCGAACGAAAGGTATTGAAGCGTCACGAACGCGTTCACTTTTCATATTTTATGATGCTTCATCATTGTTTGTTGGTAAATTGCCTGGAAGCCATTTTAATCGGTCCAAAAAATTTGCAAAAATATGTACAATATATGGATATACATAGTTATGTACTTACCTCTGTACTACTGCATTGCCGAGTAGCTTAATTCAATAAAACTATGATGGACTGACTACAGCACCTGAATGGAAATTATTGCAGCAAGTAAGTGGAGGGTGGCAAGTACATATCACAAAAGGGGGCATGTAGCACGAAAACTGTGCTTAAGTTCTACGGGATAACCCCTCGAATTTGAGGTGGGGGGAATTGTACTTTCAGCGAGTGATAGGAAACTGTACGGGGCAAGAAGGTTGGAGGTTAATAAGTGATATAACAACAATTTGCATTGAATTGCATTTGTACATGGAGCCTAAAGGCAATACGGGGTACTATTCATATTGGCTTTAGAATTGGTTACCTATCGGGTGTAGTTACAATGAAAACTTTGGCAAGGGTTTAAAAATCAGTGGAATATTTTTAGATATGATTTGTTTAAGTTGTTACTAGTCAGTGTTGGTATAGCATATTTTAGAATTTGGGACAACATTTATCAACAAACTGCAAAATTGAGATGTTTTTGTCCTTCTTGTCATAAGGTTGATTCGTTCAGCTTTTTTTTGTTTAGATGAAATCAAGAAGAAGTTACTAAGTAAGCGTCCCATATAATTTGCAGTATTATATGAAATTTATTTAGAATTTAGAATTATTTAGTGATAGGCAACTGTACGGGGCAAGAAGATTAGAGGTTAATAAGTGATATAACAACAATTTGCATTGAATTGTATCTTTAAGTGGAGCCTAGAGCAATACGGGATACTCTTTTAAATTGGCATTAGAATTGGTTACATTTCAGCTGGTTACAATGAAAACTTGGGCAAGGGCTTAATAATCATTGCAATATTTTTAGATATGATAAGTTGCTTCTTGTCATGGCATAAGTGTGGAATAATTTGAAATAAGGGATAACATTTTGACGCCCTATGCTCCAATGGGAGTTAGAGGAACACATATATATTTAAGGGATAACATTTTACAGGTGATACATTTTATTAAAGACCAGTTGATCGCTGTGCGTTGGACAACAAATTTTCATATATGCGACATTTCTGAATTAGCAATAAACAAAGCAATAAACCTTTGAAAACATATTTTGATTAAAGGGAAATTAAAGAGAATTTCAATCAATTCGAGAGCATTCAAAGAGAGTCTCTATGTGATTATGCTCAAACACTCCTATGAGGCTAATATTTTTAATGCGAGTAAAATACTTAATATCAAACAATATAATTATACGTTTGAAAAATAAAGAATTAAGTATCGTACTCATTTAAATAGCGAAATTATAAGTTTCATAAGAAATAATTATTAAAATCGGTTTATTATATCTTGAGTTTACCCGTGACAAACTTTTTCGTATAATCAATATTATAAATAGTAAAAGATGTAAGATAAGATATGTCATAATGAGAAGCAGCTCGGTGCAATATTAACACTAAATTTTTTGTTGCTTTTGTAAAATTATATGGTGAACAAATCAAATCTTTGCTCGTCCATTAGCACAACGATTCGTATAATGGTGTTTGAAATGAATTCCAAGGACAGCTAACTTTTAAACTTCTTTTAAATTAGTCGCACCGAGATTCAACAATATGTCCATTAAGCCGGGTCGAAAAAGAAGTTGTCAATGTTACCGCCTTATATGAAAAATTAAGTAAAAACTATTTCGGGGGAGCGAAAATTTTTTTTTTTGTGGTCGCGGCAAAAACGCCGGATTCGGGGTTTTTACCATAACATGGTTATTTGTATACCGATTGTCAAGATCTATACATCGTTGACAAGGTATTATCTACAGCTTTGTTAGTGTGTTAAAGACTTTTACCTACGACGCCATCTTCCAGCGGTTCTCATCATTGTATTCTTAAAAACCCCCCCTAAGCATAAAATTTTTGATGTAGATTTGAAGGCCTTAAAAAACTATTAACGATTTTAGAAAAAACCGTTGACTTTTATTCATAAACAAAAAAGTTATATTGATTTAAAAATTCAGTACATGTGATAATGCGAAATATACATTTGTTTATTTTTATTACATTCGTTTGTTATAAAACGTGTACAATTGAAAAATAAATAAAGTTCAAACAAATAAAAATCAATATTCGAAAATACCAAATAATCGGAATACTATCTAACTGCAGAACTTCCAAAGATTTTTTTAGCGACCAATGTAAATTAAGTATGATGACGCTTAATGCCATATCGGATCATGAGGAAATCTTTGGTTGAGCAAATAAAACTTTTTATACAAATCTACTTCGAACTATCATATGTACTAAAATGTTAAATCAATATAACTTTTTTGTTTATGAAGAAAATGTAACGTTTATTTCGCAATTATTTTATAGTTTCTACAGGGCTTCAAATCTGCACCAGAAAATTTTATGATTAGGGGGGTTTTTAAGGATACAATGTTGAGAACCACTGGAATATGACGTCATAGTTTTAAGTAACTATATTAATAACAAAGCTCTTGTTAATCCATCTTTAACAATGTATAAAACTTAAGAATCGGACAGCGAATAACAAAGTTATGGACAAAACGTCAAAACCGGCGTTTTTGCCACGCCCACAAAAATAAAAATTTTGCACCTCCGAATTTGTTTTTATAAGACTGTTCATATAAGGCGGTAACATTCATATATTTTTTTTTTCCATATAGATCGACCCGGCTTAATGTCCATAGACTAAATTATGATAGGTCGAGTAGGCACAGCAAAGGGTGCTGATGATGATAGTTTGGCAACTATCGAAATAGCCATCCACCCTGCCAGCTGTTAACATAATTCATTTCACACAACTCTTGTAAAACAACCTATATTATCAATACTAGAAATAGACCTTGAACAGAACGATGAAAACACATTCATTATCTAAATTAGGAGGAGGAGTTTTGTCGAAAGATTGTTCTTCTTTTTGTGATACTAAAACTTAGTAATGCAATTTTTTAAAACAGTTGTCATTAAATCTTTTGCTAAATGCCAAAAATGCTGTTAAAATTTAAAAATGTTTAAATCCTTTTGCAAGTTATTCATATTTTTTTCTATAAAGTCCTGATCTTCTGCAAGTTATAAATATTTTTTCGACAACACGAAAACCCACATTTAATGTAGGAACACATGTCACATTTGTTTTCACTTTCTTTAATACTTTATTGCTAACTTTTTTAATGCTTAAGAAAAATTTCATATTTTTCACCTACAACCCCAAATGTATCTCAAAAACAGTATTTTTTTCGCCACATATGTATAACCACAACAACTTTTTAACTGGGACAACACTCTGTTTCCTAACACTTTCGTTTTTTTTTTCAATCCTTGTAAAATATGGTTTAACTTTGATTTTAAAGTATTTGCGTATTAATGTTCCCCCTCCACATCACCAACAAAAAATTTCAAATTTTTGCCGGTATAGATATTTCTTTATATCTTGCGCTGACGGCCATTTGTAATTTACCTTTCACCGCGTCACCATTTTGTCTCATGTCGTCCTTGTGTATTGGTGACAAAGGACGCTCTTTCGCCAAACACAAATCACCCACCACCAATTGACAAACAGACAAGTCAGCCAGCAAACGGGAATCATCCCCTATTACGGCGCTACGAGCATTAGTGCGGAAGCCAACACCACGTTGTTACACTGAACAACAACATACAACGTAACCAGGAGTTAAAGCGCACGGAGTATGCCAACATGTCTCGCTACTCACACAGGTAACTCGTCATCCTTGGTATAACATAAGGAGCGCCGCAATACATTGTTGTGTGTGGATCCTGCAAATAGTCGATATCCTGGAGATTTGGAAATAAAAGTGTTTATTTGCTTTTGATTGCTTTGCTACGTTTCACTCCATACCTTAAGGAATCTATATGTGAGAAGTTCTTTGCTTGCACCATCCCTTGTGTGACTGTGTAGACAGGAATGAGTGAACTAAGTTGGGTGGGTGTGTGCGTGCGTGTCTGTGCCTGAGTGAAGTCCTGAAACTCCTCTAAGTAATGCTGCTATTAAGTGTTAGATGTCGTTAGTGTGAAATACTAACAATTTCTTGTGATATCCTTTAGATGTCGCTTCTTGTGAGCTAAGACATTAACATTCGCCACACACGTTCTGGCTTAAGTCGCTGTGTATACTTACCGCAGGACATCTTTATTTACACACGAACACATAGAAGCCTAATGCTTTTGCGACAGGACACTCGCAACAACAACGCTAGCAAATTTATGCATGTATGTGCACTAAGTTTGTCCATTCCTCATATCCATTCCTCGTTTTTATGATACAAAACAAGTGCCACTTAATGAAGTGGAAAACTTTCATTTCAAAACGGGTCGTCGGCGGCGCCGTCATCGTTTTGGGTGTTGTAGTAGCCACAATTTTGGATTTACTGGTGAGAGTGGCACAGTGGAGCAGAAGTAAAAGAAATGCTCTTTTTACGCTTTGTTTTAGAGAATTGATAGAGAAGAGAAAATCTCACGTTAGTTTTTTATACTAAAATTCCTTAAAACATCCTGTACTATGTCCGATGAAGGATTAAAATGATTATTTGTGTACATTGGCCGTAAATTATTATAGAGGGTGGACCAAAAGTCTTTTTACTTTTTAATCGATGATAAAAATAAAACTAGATGAATGAGACTAAAACTGTTTATTTTTTATAGATGTTCACAAATAGGGATTTAATTTTTAAGAATTACGTCATGCATATGTTATCCTTGATTTAATTGACGGCTTGTCAGTTGTTTTGTAAAATTTACTGCATTTTCTTGCAAATACGTTCCTTTAATTTCTCAAGTATTACTGGGTTGCTAATAAAAATTTTACTTTTGTGTAATTTATTTCTTTAAGTCATAGTCTGTAGGGAAACTGTATTTTCATAGACTGAAACAAATAAAATGAAATAAAAGAATTCCCAAAGAAATAAAGCCCTTGGGAAGAAAAATCCTCTGAGCTACGAATTGACCAGTTCATATCATCTCTTTATGATATCAAAAATTTGCCCAACAATTTCAAAAAATCTTTGTGAAGAGTGCGGTTTAAAGATGTTCTGGGCTCATTTTAGACGCTAGACCACTTGCGAGTAGAATTACTTTTTCGAAAATAACAAGGTTCTGACAAAGGATACTGGTAAAAGGGGTCAAAAAAATGTATAAGTGTATCGGCGCTTTGAAGTTTACTTCGGTGGGTAATAGAATTGGGGGGTCAAAGTTTACATCCTTTTGCCAATTCTTATGATGTATCGGCATAGGAAACCATGTGATCGTTACATTTTAGTTATAGGGTGTATTCAGCAATTTTACGTTAGATACTACGACGAAAATTTTTGTGGAATATTTAAACCCTCGAGCTCCTCAATATATGGGTCTTTTTTGCTACCAAAACAAGGATACAACAGATAAAAATGTTCTAAAAAAATATCTGCCATAAAATTCTACTAAATGGCCATGAATACACCAAAGCTCCAAAATCATCTTGAAGGCCACAATTAAGTCAAAACTGAATTTGCCTTTTATGGGTTAATTTCTTACTTATTACGAATTGGTGCCAAAATGCCCCACAAACCTAAATTGTAAGGGGATGGTGTGTATGGAAAAAAATATTCTACGTCAAATTTCACTACACGGAAAACCCCGAATATCATCTCGAATTTTTTCCATCACCCTCTCTCCCTTTTCCAGCGGTTTCTTATGTAAATTGACCTCATAAATCCGAATATCACCCTCATTTTTCCCCCATCACTCGCCGCTTTTCTGGTTTTCTGGCTTAGACTCTAGTCATTAGAAAAACAGTTTTACATTTAGACTCACTAAGTACAATAATTTGATTTTCCCAGCAATAGTAATTACAATTTTTTTTATAAAAATATGCTTTTGCAACGACACCACATTTACTTTTTATATTCTTTTGTAAAGAAAGTTGATTTAGAGCAAAATCTCTATGTTTCCATTCCATTTCTTATTCCTGCAAACATTTTTATATTTTGTCTTAATTGTCACTCAGTAATTAACGATATTAAATTTCAATTAAAATATTAATTCTCTGATTTTAAGTTGCCACCTTGCCGTTAATCCACTACTGTGACCCACTGTTACACTCCGGTTTTATGTTTTTATTTGGTGTTGCTGCTGGGGATGGATATATCGTCATCATAATATTTGTTGGCTACACCATCATGCAAATTTTTGTTGCGCTCTAATGGAGCAAAGTTTTATGTCCACCAACAACCAACAACGTGCACGACGATGGCGGCGTTATACACAGAAAATATGGACACCCGATACAAACATAAACTTATAGTTTGTATCCTGGCCAGGACCGACCGAACGACCGACCAAGCGACAGACGGGGCACAAAGCACAAAAAAACACGATTAAAGTTCAAAAATACACACGCCACGCACACTTCTATGGGTGTTCATACACAAGTATGTAGTATAAAGCCCCGCTCGCCTGGCTCTCTTTCGCTCCCACACTGTGCTCAATGTGACCATTGGACTTGTGTATGTAGTGAGGACCCTGTGTTTGCATGTAGGTTTGTGTGTGTGTGTGTTTTGACCATGTTTGCTTTACGTACGAATCTTGCCCTCATGCCTACCGGTAGGCAACGTTAAATCATGTGGAAATGCTGGGCGAATGTTGTTTCGCCTGCGTTTTTGCTGGGCGAGAAAATTAAATTGGCCAGAGCTGAGTCCATAACTCTTGGCTATAAAGCATAACGGCGCACACACACACACACACAAGTAAACATGGATGGTACAAAGGATGCAAGCACTTTGGATTATACGTACATCCAAGAGGAATGAGTAAATATGCTGTATCCTTATATTTGTATGTTCACGTGTAGTGTTGTAGTGCGTTTGATGTACGTCCCTTTTACAGCTCCACTGCCTCTAAACCCAAAATCATGCGTATATTTCAAGAACCTCCAGAGATCTGGGTACATGCAGACATAACTATATTTATGTGCACGTTGGTGTGTGTGTGTGTGGGAATGTGTATCTAAGGATCTGTGTTCGTGTATCCTTCTCGGGGTGGTGGTGGTGGTGGTGTAATCACAACATGTCCAGCAGCAACACCAAAATGTGTATGCGTGTATATGAAGTCAAAGCTTATGGACGGGAACACACGCAGCCCAGGATAACCTAGTGCAAAATGTCCTTAACTTGTATTACGAGTATCCACAACTCATTCTTACATGTAAATGGTAGAGAGTAGGCGATTACTACAGTGTCATGTTGGGGTATTATTACAAGAATCTTATAGAAATGCCTGTTCAAAATGATAACTAAGTATCTTAAAGTATATGATGAAGCTTTCGAATATTTCACTATTTCAACATGTCTGCTTCAGAATTTAATATGACGCATATAACAATGCCATGCTCAGCGAACGATCATTAAGCTCCGCTTAATAACGCCATGGCACTGCATTTTCCTTGGTTGCTTTGGCATTTAGTAACACCTCCGCCCTAAACCGCACAGCGGGATGGCTTCACACTTTTTGTACAAACAATATAAGGAGTGGTGCTAGAACAGTGGTAGGCATAACTAAACGCACGCACACAACTATCGTGCTCTTATGCTCTCCCAACATGAGAGGACGATTGTTTCTCTGTCTGTACTTTTGTCAGATTTAGAGTTGAATGTAAAACAAGTGTGTATGGTGTTGCTTTCATAACACTTAAGCAAAGACCGACTGTTTTGAATCAAACAAAACATTTGAGTACGTGTGAATTGCTGATTGTGTCTGTGTGAAAAAAACCAATGTTTTGGCGGCCATGCGAGGCTATGGGATGTCCCTGTGAAATATCGCACCGAAAATTTATTCAATAAATTTAGAAAAAAAATTGACATTCATCAAAATCGGTCATGCAAACCGCTAACCGCGCATACAACCCAAGATGGAATTATTTACCGAAAGAAAAAATTGCTGCAACATTTTTGGGTGAAGTGGGGCTACATTATTTTTTGTTGAATATCAAAAATAAGTTAATTTTTAGGGGCAACCTTGCAAGGACTTTATCCGAGTTTTTCAAAAATAAAATACATTTCATATTAAATAAAAAATAAAAAAATAAAAATTTAATAAAAACTGCATCATTAGATTTTTGAAACTAAGTGGTCGAAAATTGTTTTTTTTAAAACAAACCCACTGTGCACAGCCTTGGCTGTTCGACACAGCCAAGGTAAACGAACATTTTGGTCACCATGTACCTTCTTAGTCATTTGTTATAATACTTTAGCCGTTTACTGCCTTTGCATTTATGTTGTCGCACTTGTGCGTTGCCTTTATCCTCCTCAACATTATGAACGAGAAGACGACTAAAGGACGGGACAATTTTGGCATACGACTAAATGTTTAAAATGACTTGTCAGTCTCTAAGATAATTGACATTTACGCAAAACAAAAAAAGGAAAACGTTCATATGTATGGAAGACAGTAACCGTATAACCATTCCCATCATCATTATAAACATAAGCATGAGCATAAGCATCTTCAACTGCGTCAAAGGGATACTCGTACCAAAGTTACTCACACAATGGCTTCAAATGCACCAGCAGTCGTGAGCACAGGACATATGTGGCAGCTAATGTATAATATATTTCATAACTCTACGTACTTGCCTGTCGCCAAGATGATGCAAAAATGAGCTGCAGATAGGATAAAAAGCTTTCTTTGACTGCTTTGCCAGCTGCATGTTAGAACCTTTGATGCCACCGCCTTTTCTCGATTAAAACGATTCTAAGTTGGAAGTGTGAATCTTGAAAAGTACTTAGAACCAACATAAACAACAACAACAACAACAACAGTAGTAACTGCACATAAGAGAGCTATGTTGCTCACTTGTAGATAACTCTCGAGGACCTTGTTCATTTGAGTGTTTGGGTTTACTGAGTTTGAGTTTTATCTCTTTTTTGTATATCTTAGGAATGCTTTCCATTTCAATTCCAGCGAAAACCTAAGGTTATTATTATTCCTTACGGGGCTAAACTATTAGACAATAGGAACATATTATAGCTTCCGCTTGCCGTTGATATTTCTTAGAACATTACAAGAGCCTCCAAAACAACAAACACACGCACACATACACAATCGTGTACAACTCATAATTCCATCTAATATCTCCGACATTGTACAATACTGCGTTGTTGTGTTCAGAGATTTCGAAATAAAATCTTTAGCCATCGTCTGAACTTGTTGTCGAGAATTATGAGTCAATCCAGTATTGAATGGGGGTACGCGCGTGTCTTGAAATTACAATCAACGCACGTCGTAATCTAAGACAATGGATGGCTCTGCGCTGGTAATTGATTTGTTCGCCTCCTTGCTCTTGTGCTTCCCAGAACCAGACTTGCGGTGAAAGACGCAGAGTATGGTGGTGCGTGTGCGCCTGCGAGTGTAAGTGCACCGCGTAGACGTTTCCATTAATTATGTCGCTTTAGCTCGAACACTTTCTGTTGACACAAATTAGATTAGATCGTTAGAAATCACACCTAGACGAGACGAGAGGGTTGCCAAGGAGAAAGGTAGGCAAAGTTGTTGAGTAGTAAAATGAATATGAGATTTTATGAGGTTGTTTTTGGAGACATAAAGACGTGTCGGAGTAAAAGCAATAAACTTTGGAAACACTTGAAATGGTTTCTTGAAATGCGCATGCGGATGTAGATATTTGGTTCATAAACTAGTGTTTTCTATAGGTTAGTGGTAAACCAACGTAGTTGAGGTTTGAAATTAGAGTATTCTAAATCGAAATTGGGTTAATCGAATATTTGTTTAAAAAAAGTGTTTGAGTTTTGGTTAGCTGCTATGTGAAAAATACAGAATTGTGTCAAGTCTAGATTTGTGTTGTTCAATATAATATAACTTATTTTCTAATTGCCGGCCGGGCCGGCCATAGTATGATGATTAGAACACGTAGATTTCAGGGATCAATTCCTGTCACAGTCATCTTCATTTCTTTCATCGGCAGCCTCCGTCGACGTTGTCGACATCCACTTCGTTGTATAGTGTCAAGTCAATCGGCATGTCTAGTAAATACTTATCTAACAGCTGTCGCTCGAATTCGTCCATGAAAATGAGGTGTCCATATGCGAGTCTGAAATTCGCAATAACGCGAGCAGCTATCCCATACTTCTTCTATGGGTGTTAAGGGAAATTAAGTATTTTCCAATTACATCCCATGATCAACGGAACCCACAGTTAAAAGACGATTCCGAACGTCAGCCACTTGGAAATTGTTCACTAGTCATGGCAATGACTCTGCTACCTACAAGTGGATGACGGCAACAGTGTGGAAATAAATGTGTGTTTGGAATCATATGTGGCTTTAATAAAAAAGTGGTACCTACACGATCGGTATACAAATATAACATATTATTCATAATTTTACTATAATTCACATTCCCTGACCTAACTTCGCTTGGATCAAATCTTGCCACCGTTGCGTTGTTGGTAAGATTACTACTAAGTAATGTTGATATAGTCCATCCTGCTATGACGGCTAGTTGGTTATATGCCAGATGTATTGATCCATCACGATGTTTAATAAAAATATCCAAAAAAAGAAACTGACGTTCTGAAATGGGTCGTTAAACTGTAGGTCCCATTTGAGTGGAGCGTGTGAACTCACTCAAATACTTCATTTAAGCAGAGAAAAGTGATTTTTAGTTTAAAGTGCAACTGAAGATGTTTTTCATCAGAAATCATTGCAATTTCAACATTGTTTTCTTTAGCAAATGTTTCGGATAATGCGTGGCGCTTCATAACACCAATTTGCGTGGCAGGGAACTCAACTTAAAACGCATCAATGCTCACTGCTGAGGAGCATAAAACCCGCTGGCTAAAAATAGGATTACAGCCATATTATGCAGGCGATTCATGATGGTAGTGGTGCTGTAATAGTTTGGATCGCTGGCAATGGCTGCTGTGCAATGAACATCAGCTTACTCCATTCGCCCTAGTCTGACACTGTTCATTTGCCGTCAACATGCGTAATTAACATTATGTTGTTGTTGTAGTTCTCGTTTTGTTTTTAATATGTTTTCATTCGTTGAGTGTTTGTGCGTTTTTGTTGTTAACAATATAATGAAAAATTACCATAATTTCCGTTTCGTTGAAAATGACATCGCAACGTGGCACCAACCGCACCACTACCACCACCATCGCCACAACTGTCAAATTCACAAATTCAGTGAATACGACACAAACACAAAAAAAAGAAACATGTCAACCAACCGCCAATGTACGAATAAATAGAAGCCAAAATAATGCGAAGCTTATTGAATTTTGTCAATGATCCAGCGTTTACAAGCAGGAACCTTTAGTGTTGCACGGCATTGCATATCCAGCCAGCTAGCGCCACATGCTGACACATATGCGTGTATACAACACACACACACACACAAACAGCGAATGATGGTATCCAATCATATTACACACCTACAACATGTGCAAGCAGGACATTAACGGCGTGTTGGGGAACGGATTTTGGAAGGCCTTGTTTTCGAAATAGGCAAATGTTTAGGTTATGTTACTCCAATGCAGTTGTTTGATAAAAGGTTTTGTGCTATTGCTTATAGTCGATCATAAGCGCAACCTTGCGATCACTTCAGATCTTCAAACGTAACTTGAGGCCATTTCTTAGCCGTGGATGAGACATGGATCAATCACAACCTAACCTAAGAACAAAGAACAGTTAAAACATTCGACTTCTTTGGATAAGGTGGGTCTGTCGCCCAACAAAGTAATGCCTACAATTTTTGACAATTCAATTCTGAGAACTGTTACATGCCATAATAATTTAATATCGATTTGAAGTTAGTAAGTATCGTAAAGGGGAATTTGTCACGTTTTATGGTCTTGTGTTTGACATAACTCGAGAACAACTAATCCGATTTAGCTGAGAAATTAAGAGTTACAATTCTTTTATCTGTTCATATAACGTTTCCCTACATAAGCAACAGTTTCACTTTTCCATTCATCAAATGATTTTGAACTTAGTTTATTTTGTAGCAGTTACAATAAAACTGTTGTACTCCGTGACGTATGATTTACATGGAATATAACTTATGATAATCATACGCCACCATATAGTATTAATGTATGTCAAACAAAAGAGCCTAAATGCGACAAATTCCCCTATACGATACTTACTAACTTCAAACCGATATTAAATTATTATGGCATTAAATTATACTTGACAAAACAAATGATGCAGAACTTCTTCTTTTTGGGGCTACTTTTACGTGCAGTCCTCAGAATTGAGTCCCAAATCATGTGTTGTACTAATTGAAGCCAGTGTTATCCAACCTGATCGGTGACTTTGGATCACCACTGAGCAGATATTCACATAACAACAAATCCTTAAAAAAACCCATGGAAAACAAATTGACGAATTTCATATTTTCGTAGACTATACAACAGCCTTGGACAGACCGATACTGTATAATTACTTAAAGCCATGAATAAGTTTGGCATCCCTGCGAAGCTAATACGCCGCTGCGAAATAACACTGACCAACACAAAATCTTCAGGGAAGATTGGAAAATATCTTACCAAAAACTGCGAGATGTGACTACAGCCTTCTCAGGTATACAGATGGTATCAGCCAATATGGGTTTCACGGTGAAAGAGGACTCAACAATGTTGTTGGTCTCAACGAGCATAGAATCTACGCTTTTGGGACGCTGCGTGTATGTTGCCAACCACGAAGTGTTAAATGATTTTGTCTACATTGGTTCCGCCTTTAACAGCCAAACAACGTCGGCCTGGAAATTAGGGGAAGTATTCTCCTTTCTAATAGGCGTTATTACGGACTAAGCAAGCGATTTAATGACAAAATCCTATGTCGACGAACAAAAATTCAATTATATGGTATGCTGGTTCTAAATGTCTTGATGTATTGTACAGAATCCTAGTTCTGGTTGTACTCGAAAGGAAACTACTTTTTAAAATATATGGAGTCATCATCGTTTACTGAGTGTATTGACTTCGTATAAATCATAAGCTGGACGAGCTGTATACAGACATTGACGTGGTTAAGCGCATTAAAGTACAGCGGTTGTATACGCTGGCCATATTGTACGCATGAATGAAAATGCTCTAACTCGAAAAGTCTTTGGCAATGAACTCGATAGACGGCGACAAAGTGGGCGACTAAAACTCCGTTCGAAATAATAGGTTACTGAGTAACTTTTAGAACTTAATGCGGCGAATGAAGAAGCACAGCAGATCGATGCTTATATAATTCCATCTAAGTAAAAAAAATCAATTTCCCTTTACACCCCATGAATGAGGTATGGGACAGCTTCTCGCGTTGTTGTGAATTAACACGCTTTCTATTTTTAGATTCACAACTAACGGCATCTACTCGTTCATCGACGAACGTCACTGTTTGAGAAGCTCTTACTAGACACGCCGATTGACTCGACACTAATACTGCGAAGTTGCTGTCGACAACATTCGAGGGGAGCCGACAATGAAAGAATTTTTTTTTTTTTTTATGATGACTGGAGCCAGGAGTTGAACCTGTGATCTCCCGCATGGTAGTCGCGTGTTCTAACCACTATTCCACGGCCGGTCCCATCTATGTTAAGTAAGCAAGCAAAAATTACATCTAGTAAAGTAAGTATACAAAATCTTCCTTTTTAAGTTTTTAAAAGTTCTTTTTTCCATATCTTCGCTGTATACTAAGCAAATGTCAACATTTTTGTAAGTAATATTCACTACCAAAAACACTACACTAACATGCTCCTCTTAAATGTTGCATCCCTGAAACTCCCCTACAAACATTATTCTATTTGTAACAGCATCCTCGACAAACTTGGCCACAAGACTAGCTGGCAAAATCCCTTGCAGTTGCTGTCAAACCATTTAAATGACTCTATGTGTAAACTTGATTGAATGCCTTTGGCATATCTTACGGCACTATATAATGACCGACTACAGGGCCTTTCATCAAGTTCTTTTCACCAGCTCTGTACCCATAGTTGTTTGTGTCACTCTCGGGCATACATACATATACAGTGCTTACATATCTTTATGCATGCAAATGTCCTTTGATCAGTTGCAGCGCTAAATTTCAATTAACGAACCTGCTGCGGCAACCACATTACCTCCCATCAATGGCAATGTGTCTGCTGTATGCCACATACCCGGCCAGTGGCAAAAAGAGCATCATCATCCCCGGCTTTTGTGTGTAAAAACAATAAACATCGGTAAATTTGTGGCTGACCCGCCAACATTATGTAACAACAAGATTTATGTGGCAAGTTGCGCTAGAAGTTTGTCCGCCTTGCCACATAACGTTTAGTGCTCTAGCACTTTTGGGGCAGTTTCCGTTTGTCACTTGACATTTCTTTTCGGACGAAATGAAACCATATTTTCGCATCAGCTTGCAACAGCCACCAGCAAAAGCCTTCGAAAGCCAACAAACTTTTTAGTCATTTGCATAAAAATATTGCTTGGATCGTAACTTCTATCAGCACATCCAACATCCACCCACCCATACGCCGTATTTACCTCCCATTGCCACTATTCCGGACGGATTCCTGGAAGCTGAGTGTTTAAATGAAACTTTCGGCAGCAAAAGTGGAAACTAAGCGAGCAAATGACTATTTCCCATAGTAGCTATAGTTGTATGACATGTATATATAAATTTGGTATTCTCTTGTTCGTTTTTATACTTATATATTGTGCTTAAATTGTTACGAGAGGAAGAGTAAGAGGAAGAAAACAGCTGTTGTAATATGAAATTATTTTAAATGCTTTGCTAGTTAGTTACACATTCACAAAGTAAAAGTTGTTTTGTAACGCAGCCACTTTATGTTGTAAATTTTGGTTGTAATTCTCATTTAGTTAAGGTATATGGTGAAGACATGGGGGATAAGGTATCAATCAGGCGGTAAAAGAATAATATATTCTTTTTGTTCTCCTCCGTAGATAGTTTGTCGCACCAAACTGCGGCATTAAACGAAGTTTCGTCACCCCCTCCTGTTTATTGAAGAAAACTTTTCGATCGGAATTATTTTCATCCATTCTTACAAAGTGATCAAGCCAGCGCATTCGGTTTATTTGAACGCGCTTGATTATGTCGATGTCGTCATACAGCTCATGTTTCATTCGACGACCGTACTCTCCGTTAACGATGGTGGATCCAAATATTTTGCAAATTAGTATTCTCTCGTAGACTCCCAGAATAGAATGAACCCAGCATTCTGGGCTGTATAGAAAGACAGCTGGGATCAATGTCTGGTAGAGGTGGATCTTTGTTCGCCGAGAGAGGGTTTTGCCAATTAATCGCTTGCTTGGCCCATGTTAGCAACGGTTTGCGATCATTTTTGATTTTTAGTTTAATTATTAATTTAGCTTAAGGCGTAGCTAAGGTAGACAAAATTAAATACAACCTATATTTGTTAACGTTCACGTTGCGTTCCCAACAACTAAACTATATGTTCGTTGAAACAAATAACTTAGGTTCGTCCTCATTTATCACCAGACCCACTACTGCCGGCAGCTTCTCAATGCTTGAAAAGGCTGCAGTAACAATCCGCTGTTCTTAGCCAATAATATCTATATCAGCGGAATGCACGAGCAGCATGTGACTATGAGAGATTGTACGACACACTATGAGGATAGTTGGTACATACACTAGGATCGCCTTCCATAGGAACAGGACATAGAACACTCAGATTCCTATCATCTGATGTTGCCAGATCATTGCCGTCGACCTTAAATTGCCGTGCTGATCTCGCTGTGGATCGGTGGTTGGCGTGATTTAGTCGTTTATGTATACGATGGTGTTCTCTCCATATTTGCAGCACATTCTGCGTGTCCGTGACCAGATTTCCATCCCATTGGCTGTTTTGCCTTGTACCAGTGCTTGTCTGAGTGTAATTTTTCACAACATTGTGATGTCTAGCAACTTAATCACGTGCGTACATTGGTTGCAACTAGGTAAAGATCCGAATGAATAGTTGCACCGCGATTCCTGGACTATATTCCAACGAAATTTGGGCTCATTAATCATAAATTAGAGGCCTGAAGTATTAAAGAGTTCCACACGCTTCGGTCTTCTGCGTGCGTTCCCACTTAGTCCTACCAGATGGTGGCACGTCGCCTACCACTTGGTCCTTCTAACTAAGTTTGTGTCTCCCTGCACTGCGTCGTCCTTCAGGTTCGCCTTCAAACACCTTTCTCGCTGGAGTATTTACGTCCATCCTGACAACTAACCCCAACCATCGAAGTCGTTGAATTCGGACTCTTTTATCTACGTCGGGGTAAAGCTCATACAGCTCATGGCTCATCCGATGGCGAAACTCGCCGTCGACACAGATAGGTCCATATATTTTTCGGAGTACTTTTCTCTTGAATACTCCCAGGTTTTGAATGCCCGCTGTCGGCATGTAGGCCGACGGGTAAAATTAACACCTGGTACAGCTGTTTCTTAGTATCCCAAGATAAGGTAGTGTTAATAAAATGCTGCCGAAGTAATGAGTTTGCTTTCATTGTTCGGTTCGAGATCTTTTTTTGAAAAATGGTTATCAGTAAAAACATCTATTGGCTAGCACTATTCTCCGCTTAATTTCTTGGCTGACACTATTTTTCTTGTTAACGGAACATCCGAGGTAGGTAATTTTCAACATTGGCGTCACTATCGAGAGGACTTTTATTCGTCGGCATAATTATTTGTGTTATGTCCTCGTTGACCGCTAAACCCATTTTTGCTGGCTCTTTTTCTAGTGATGAGAAAACTGCAGTAACATCACGCAGATTTTGGCCAATGATGTCTATATCATCGGCATAGGCTGGTAGCATGTGGCTCTTGTAGAATATGGTGCCAGACATGTTGACACCAGCCTTTATCATTACCTTCTCCATAACTATATTAAATAGTGTACAGGACAAGCTATCGCTCAGCTTGAGACCTCTTTCCGTGTTGAGTGGTTCATAGTGATCCTTACCAATCTTAATAAAGGATTTGATATTTTCCAAAGTACATCTGCAAAGTCGAATTAGTTTTGCAGGAATACCAAACTCAGACATGGCCTCATATACCCAATTCCTTATCGGAGAGTCGAAGGCAGCTTTGTAGTCGACAAAGATTGAGTTTTTTTTCCGGGATTTTTAGCAAAGTAAATGTTTGATCCGTCTTAGATTTACCAGGTTTAAAGCCGCACTGATAAGGTCCAATTAGTATTTTTACAATTGGCTTTAGACGTTCACACAATATGGTCGAAAGGACCTTGTGCGCAATTGGTAAAAGGCTTATTCCACGATAGTTCTTACACTCACTACGATCTCCTTTGTTGTATATGGCGTATAACAGACTGAGACTCCAGTTTAAGTAAATAAACAGTTTGATAAAACGTTCAATGTTAACTTTGGGCGCTAACGAGTTCTCTCCATCTGTCATGACGATACGCTAAAGTTTTGACTTCCCAGCTTTTACTGACGAGTAACAAGTTTCACTTTCGGTTGCACAATACATAATTTTAGTTTGGAGTTGCCCCAAAACCAAAATGTTCTTCGGAACCTGTCATGAAATGAATTGCTTCATAACTGAATTACATATGCTGTTTTTTGAATTGGGTACTAACTCGAAATATATTTTAACTCTGATTTTTGAGTTTTTCCATCGGTTTAACAAGCTTTTACAATGATCCGTTGGATGTAGGTTTAATTAACGCACAAATATAATCTTGTTTTAATGTAATCTCTACACAAATTATAAAGGTCAGGTCTAGCCACACCAAAAACAATTTTTTTTTTCATCTTTTGTTCTACGGAATCTGTGGTGCAACATGTTGTACATAATCGGTTATATGGAAACAGGAACAGAATAGAAGGTCGATTAAAAAAGAAACGATTTTAGTATCAATACCATTCGCAACAAGTTCTGAAAAATTTTCGTGGGTTGGTTCCATGTCATTCCAAATTCTTCATATTCTCTCCTTATACTTCTTATCCATGTAGAACATGGGAGGGGAGACATATTCAGCAATAAATCAAGAACTTTTTGCTCCAGCGCTACAGAGCGCTAGTGAGAACCTTAATGCCACGGTAATATAAGTAGCTAAGCAATGACTTTAAATAAATTTTAAGTTAATCCCCCTTATTATGTATGTCGTAGTCACGTCGAATCTTTGTCGTTTTTAAAATATGGCATCGCTGATGTCGCTTGTGAGGCTGACTAGTCCTTGCTCCTATCATGTTCTCCTTCATCAGATGATGACAAATTCTCAACATCAAACTTTTCTGTTTATTATTACTAATTTTATACAAATAACAAAACAATCGAATGTTGTCGAAAGTCGACTACGTCATACGTAATAAAGGGGAATATGACTGCAACTAGAGATATAAGAGCGTATAATATCTATTTTTGGTAAGGTTTCGTATGACAGCAAAAATATTTCATAGCGATTTAAATATACTGTCTTAGATGAATGCCTATTTTCACATTATCTCGAAAATTTGGATGCCGAATTATCTCAATAACCAAAATAGCAATGTAACCGTGATATGTGTCTTCATGACTCATAGCATGTAAAGACTATAAGACAGTTACAAGTATGTCCTATTTATTTTCTGACATCAATTCAGTCCCACATCCTGTAATCGACTCTACATATCAAACATTATTTATTCTGCCAAAATTTAACTGATTATCTTGGCAAGTGATTTAACAATTACAAGATTATTCAACATTAGGCTGGAGATTATTTTCCATAGGAAGTGGTGAGAGTCTAACCACAAAACCCCAAGTCACTAATCAAATGAATGGGTATGATTAAGATCCCCCCCTCAGCTTGGTGTGTCGTATGTCGTCGTACGACTATTTCGGATAATCGTTGAAGGAACTGTTTAAGCAATTTGGAGCTGTGATAATTCGTGCGTTTCACGCGCTCATCCCCACTAGATTTTCGCCACAATCCGCAATTAAACGAGTAGACGCAAAGAGTTCAATGCTTCAACATTGCTTCTGTTGGTGTTCTATGCTAAAGAGGTGGTTGTGAATTATTTTTTTCTTCTCTTTTTTTTGGTTTTTGCTGGCACCACAGGAGTTGATATAATACGTCCGAATCTTGTTGTCGCAATGTTCTGCTTACGAAAACAAATTTTCATTTGAAAACATTAAGCGAAAAAAAACACACACACACACAGAAGCAAGACGTAAAAAAAACTGCGCGTTGAGGGCGCTGCTGTGAAAGAAAGTAAGTGCGAGAACTTCACACAGACGAGGATGTGAGGATGAATGAATGAATGATTTTTATGCTGACTCGGAAAGAATTTCACAATTGCGGCTCATAAATACACAGCGGGATATGGTGGTGGCTGGCTGTAGCTCTTCTCGCGCCGCTGCCCAATATGCCAAACTGAATAAAAGAAATGAAAATTATTACAATTATTAGGAGAGATGTTTATGTTGTACTGGATGATGGGTGATATTGGTGGTAACGTTCGTTGTTGTTGTCACTGTTATCGTTAAGAAAATGAATGTAATTGTATGGAAATGGGATTCCAAAACAATGACAACAAACAAGATTTTCGGCACGCATCATCAGCTCTTATACAAATTGATCCACTTGAGCGGCGCGACTCAAGCTCAATGGAGAGACAGATAGAGATAGGCGAAGAGATTGCTTGCTGATGGTGCGTCCCACAGTGTTGGAGGTGAGAAAAAGTTGTCTCCGAAACTATGGTACACTTTATAAAGGGAAATTGTTTGTTTATATACACAAACAAGTTTTTAATTTAATAGGCGAAGTTTATGATAAAAATCTGTTTTTAATTTTTATTAAAGTCGTCTTTTTAGCTGAGCGTCTGACCGTGCTATGATGTTTAGAACACACGACTATCATGCAGGGTTCGATTCCCATGACAAACATTTACATTTATTTGATAGGTGTCTCACTGGTTATTGCCAACAGCAACTCAAAAGCGATTTAACTATTTAAATGTGAGTAATGACTGTATCACTGTCACATTTCTTCCGAATCACATTTCTATACCGTTATGGCAAATATTGATAGTACAATTTTTAAAGTTTTGAAAGTTTTTCATTTCGAAATTCGGACATATCATCTTTTTATATAGCCATTTAATAGACATCCTCTTAATTTAGACATATCAACTTGATCTAAAAACCTTAAGGACATAACAGAAAAAAATTTAGTTTTTCTAAAAAAAAAAAATCGAACATTTTACCATTTGCTGTAATGGTACAGATTTCATTATACTTAATTTTTAATATTATTAAATGTTTTTCCCCACAGCTATGGTTAGTCTTCTCATTGTACCTTCTTTCTATCTGTTTACCATCCCTAATACCAGTACTATAAGCCTGTAAGATACCATTAAGTAAGTGATAGCATCGTGTGTTTCCTTTCCTGTCATCCTCCTCCAAGTCTTTGTTGTGGGGTGGGTGCATAGTAGCCGTAGCGCGTTGATACTCCCAAAACACTTAAGATTTATTCATTTCCGCGCGCATAGCTTAACATTATGATTTCACCTCTCAATGGCAGAGAGTGGAGGTGTGGGGGATTTTGAAGTAATGAGATCAAATGAAATTATGTACGCTTTCTTGGTTTCAATTGAAAAGTGTTCGAAACTTTTTTGTCGTTCTTATTGAAAAGCATTATAAAGTTAATTGCTGTGCGACGATAAACAAAACTCATACTATTTACAAAAGGAAGTTTATGGATGGATATCTGTGTGTAGTTAACTGGTATTAATACGTGTGTATGTGTGTGTGTGTGTCTTGACTGGGAGGTAGGAAACAGCTGCCCGTGTCACATGCCTTTGCGGCAGTTAAATTGTTAGGCCGCTCTGTTAGATACAAACACGACGACGATGTCGATGGCGCTGATGATGAAATTGTGGTGCGTTTAAGCTCACAGAGCTACGCCAAAACGCTTGGCAATTGCCTTAACATGACAGTTAACAACTCTGTGAATGTGTACACAAATAGAGTACCCAAATACGGTCGTGTTACGCCCACTTAATAGTGTCGTCAAATTAAATTTCACCAGACTAACTTCCAATACACGGCACGAACAAACAAACAAGGAGCAAACTATCGTGGAGCTTCACGAAAAGAACAAACATGCAAATGTAGTCAGTGCTCGACTAACCGTATAAGAAACTGCTCACCACCCACTCCACGCCCTGTGCAAAACGAACGAAGAGGCGGGGGCGCTGAGTGGTAATGTATGTACGGCAAATAAACAACGTTTGCCATTTTCCCAGAGACTTAGCGGCTCCCACCCCCAACAGTTGGGGCACTTGTTACCACCCACCTTACGACATCGAGGTGAACGTAAGGACGTAAGGACATAAAGGAAAGACGTCAAGCAAGGACTTGGATAAAAGTTTTAATGCGAGTTAACCAGGTAATTTGGCACATTTTGCTTGATGCGATAATTGCACACAAATGGAAATTAATTTGCTAACAGCACAGTAATTTTCGGAATATTATTTATGCCACCGTAGAAAAGAAAGTCAGTTCCAATAACGACTAAGACAGCCACAACCACTACCAGGAAAGAAAATCGACCTACAACGAAAACGACTGCTGCGACGACGACGACATCAATAAATAAAATCTCCCCTAAGCGGGAGAAAGGATAAACTTTTGCTTTATAAGCTCCTCAAATTAGGGTAGAATGGGCGTTCGAAAGCTATTATTAAATCATTCCTTTACAAAACAGACAGGCCGTGATTCCTTCAAACAGAGAGGCGGACTGTGTCGTGTGTAGTGTAGAAGAGCTTAGTAACGTACCAGTACAGTGATGTCACCAAATTATTGAACCCTTTTTTTTGTGTTTGTTAACCGCTGCTCTTGCAACCACACTCGCACATTTTGTTACTCGGCGAAATCATAAAAATAGCTTTATGTCTTTAGTATTTTACATTTGGCATCAAAAATTATCAAATTGAACTTAAGCAGACATTCATTTGTCCTTAACATGGCAAACAAGTGATTTTTACAACTCTTAAGATAGGGTGCAAGGGGTTTGCTGAGTTCGTTAGACCATTTGCAACATTAGGTTTTAGATTCTCTCCCTGAGAGATCAAGGTGTATGAAGGTAGAACTTGGTAGGTGATATTAAGGCTGATGAAAGATAAAACATAAAAAAACATATTATTAACGAAAGGTACATATAGTAAATGGAACTCTTGACTAATGAAAATAATAATTAATTCCCTATAGAAAGTGATATTAAGCCGCAATATAAAACAATATATCATTAACGAAAAATTTCATAAAATTAATGAACATTTTAATGAAAAAAGCTACTAATTCATAACTAATATTTATCGGCAAAAAGTGATATCCACAAATGGTGACATTAACTGACCACCTCTTAGCCTTAACGTATTCGTGGAATAGCATGAAACATTATACGAAACACCTTTCAAACCGTCATATTATACAGGGTGCAGCAGTGTTTAAATAATCATAGATCATATATGAATCATAATTATTTTATAGTACAGTCCCTATTTATGTACCTTTCTAATAAATTAAAAAAAAAAATATTATTTTTCTTAATTTATAACACCGTTTTGCAAGCAAAGTATAAGCACGTTTGGTCCACCCTGTATTTTTATTTAAATTCAAACTTTCATTTATATTTTTGGCAATTTTATCTACTTTTAATATTCTCTAAGGTAGCCTACCCAAAAGTCGCTTAAGCTTCTACCCTAATCCTTTAATGTCTACTCCCAAAAGATACCTCAACCCCAACCCCCTTAGGCATAGTTCACCCACTTAGCGATAGACATGAATGATATCCTTGTGAAAATGTGAATAAATAAATAAAAATCGTTGTTGAAATTATCATAAACATTTTATGAACGCATGACGAGCACAAGTAAATATCACATCCATCGTATGAGTATGTACAAACATCAATGTAGTATGTAAATTGCGTTTAATGACGGCGAAAACAACGCAAAAAACGCCAACGTAAATGTTAACATTAAACTTTGGCTTTTCGAATGCCTCTGTATTTGGTGACTTAACAAATTAACAACAACGAAAAAAAAAAACTATAACGACAGTAAATTTTCGATTTGCCTCCAAGTAAAGGGTTACACATAGTATCATTTGTATCCTTTCCTGGCTAAAGGAAACAAAGGGTTTTAGAACAGTAAAGTGGTGACATAGTTTCATAAATGAATGCGAACGAAAACTTTACGACCACAACATGATTTACGGCCCCACAACACACTAAAACAAACAAATTTCTAAATAGATATGTGAAGGACTTATGAGGTTATGCTAATGGCTCTCCCACATAATTTTGTTTATTTTCGATGGCTTACTGCTGTCTATTCGCGATTGTTATGTTTTCACAAAAAGAAAAAACATAAGAAGTCAATTGGAAATAATTGATAATAATAATAATGAAAAGGACTTGACGTGCTGTATATGGCAGTTGCTAAGACATATTAAATATAAGAGAGCTACTAACATAGAATAATAGGGAGTTTCCCTTTGCAACACCTAAAATACTTCTGTAGGTCACTACCCGGAAGTTGATGTTAGGATTTAGAGATCTAAGTGGTTCTCTGGCTTAATTTCGTCATCGTCCTACTATCTGCATACTTCCCGAAATCACGACGGGTATCAGTTTATATATATTTGTAACCAGACTTCGTCTAGCCTCCTAAGTAAATTGTAAAGATGTTTCGTACTGTGGCCATTACTTTTGCTTGACAAATTATGCTACTGAAATGGCACCTACTTACATCGTCGAATACTTCGTAGTCAAGCGTGTTACTTATTCGCTTACTTTGTGAGCAAGAGCGCACCGAATAAATGGCCTATGACACTCCTACTCTAAATTTAAGGAGGAGTAAAGCGAGAAAATCATCAATGATTGCTACTTACTATAGCTGACATCAGCGATAAGGTAATGAGTAATTTTACCGACTGAAGAGAGAGACAACGTCTCGGACACCTTCTGGTCAGCAAACACACGTCAGTAATCCGACATGGATCCATCCCATTTGCCTGTCAGGTGACTGATATTGCAGTGGCCAGATAGAATTCCACAAGTCAATCTCAAATCACTCCTGAACAGGCCAACCATGAACCCCAATCAGGCTGTAGCAGTTATTCAGTCGGTTTTGGAGATCCAACGTCTGTCTGCAGTTTTACACATTCAATCCTCCACTAAGCCAAAAAGGTAACAAATGGGCGGCTGAACATAATCTAGAGATTTATGATCAGGCATATTCAGCCTCCTTTGGACAAAAAGTCCGCCGATTTATATGCTGGGATCTCACAATGTCGTGGGACCCAAGAGAGGCTGATATCCCTTTGGACCATCCAAATTCTCCTTACAGTTCCTTAGCAACTTTAATTTACACAATGTAGAATTGATCGCTTTTATTGCAGCCTGGCTATGCACAACGATGGTTATCCATCTGCTAGTATCGATTCCTCATTCAAAATATCCTCCGCGGCTTTCTAAATGGCCAGTTCCTCAGCCTGAAAAACACTGCATTCATTATGTAGTCTGAAAGAGAAGCTTAGTTGCAGGTCCTTGCTGTAAATGAAGTCACCAAAAGAAGTTCTGCCTTTATTCCGATCTTTCCGGAATCTTCTATTTATACTTTATGGAAATTCACACGTTGAGTAAAAACATCATTAAGAGGTGGAAGATGAAAATAGTCATGACCATGTGTGGATTGAAGCCAATCGTCAGCTTCCCTCAGTTTGATAGCACCTCATCCTTAACTTACAAGTCCAGGGGCAGAAGACACTGGGACACAACAAAATTTACCAAATTTTTAGTCGCCCAGGTTAGGAGTACGTTAGGGCGGTATCACACCCTTTGATTCGATCTCAAACGAATCCATATCAAATTTCAAGACGAATGGTGTAATAGAAGCATAGGGTCCTATGGGTGTGTGACATTTTGTGCACTTGATATATCAAAATTTCATATAGCCTAGCCTTCCATCCTTAAGAAGATCTTTGTATGTGAAAAGTCAAAAATATACCACGAAAGGACCGAATGTGCGCAATGTGAATGCCCTAATGTCAAAGACCATCTTCGCATTATTGCCTTTCTAACCGGTAAGGGGCACATCGATTTTCAAAGTCTATGACGGACATTGAATTATATATATGGAAAACCATGATCTAAATAGGGCGGCTTTTTGAAAACAAAATTTTACCTAAAATTTTTAAATTTTAACTAGAATACAGAAAAAACTCGTGCAATTATTATTAAAATAATCATATATTTTTGCCACGCCCACCCAATTGATTAAGAAACTATGGACTGTATATTAGTAAATATAACCAAAACAGGCCTGATGGGCAGCTATGGGCACCAACACATGCAAAGCGCCTTACATGTGTTTGTGCTTCAATGTTTTATTTGTTGTTTTTTGTTGTAACTTCTTCGTATCGGTACGAATTCTTATGCTCTTGAAGCTCCGAGAGATCTCCCTGCCTATAGCTGCTGATGGATAAAAACGTGTCTGTTTTACGGTTAAAATCAACTCAGATAAAAATTTGTTTTTCGTATTTGCCGTCTAAAGACATCGTAAAATGACATCTCTCAGTGCACAACTATGAGGAGTTTTTACACAATTTGAGTTTGAACTTCAAGCTGAGCTTTAACATAACTTCTCTGAAGCTTTCTTAGTTCACAAGTACGTACGTAATTACACATAACTTCGTAGAGTACATGGAAATCTTTTATATATATTCGGACGACATGTCTAACTTCAGTTGAGATGCAATATTTAGAAATGCAAGACTTTAACTGTCCACTGGGTTGTTGGGGCATTTGTAGAGAACATTTTACATGTGTCCCTAATAATACTAACATTTTGGTATGTATGCGGCATGTACAACACATAAACGTCGTTCGTTGTGCTGTCCGTTCGTCTGTCTGTCTGTCACACTAAGTCCGTTGAGGGTGACATGTATTCATGCGTGCTAAATGTACTGCAATTGTTCCCTTTTGCAAAAATTTCAATACCCCCCGCCGCCATCACCGCACAGTGGAAGTTTAACTTGAGCCACGGAACAAATCGGAATATCTCCGGATGTCGTACAATTGCATTTTATCCACACATGAGCTTATACACACATACCAACTTCCACGTCTACATCTACACATCCATGTCGTTAGTCCAGCATTCACATGCGAGCATTACAAGATTACTGTTAATGGATGTGATGGTGAACATGAACATGAACATGACCATGGCCAGCACATTGTTCTCTGGGCGGAGGAGGAATCCTCTACTGGGGGATATGTAATGAAGGGCTGGTTGGTTGGTGATAGTTCAGTGTGGCACACCAGCTATGCAGCACCCGGGTTTACGTGATTCATTCACTTCAATACGTTATCACAGTGAACTAAACTGAATTGACTTTTCAATCTGGAGGCATAGACTTATTCATACATACTAATCTATGTGTGTGTGTTTGTGTATGTGTTAGCTAACATAACTGGGTACACATTGGCCTGGCCATATGCATCTTTATACATATGGATGTAGATATGTTTCATTTCTAGAGGGTCACAACTGGTCTGTACATAATGTTTAGTAGTTTCTCTCTCGGAATTGGAGTGTGCCCATTTCAATTGTCATCACCACCAATCTCAAATGATTTCTGATGCTAATTGAAATGTCAAAGGATGCAAATGGATACGGCAACAACACAAGACCTCGGCATTCATAGAGCAGGCAACAGTGCAAATATACCAGTTATTGGAACAGCGAGGGGGAGGTAGGGAGCATGTAAGCCAATGCAAGAGGTGCATCCTAGATATATTGAGCATGTCATTGTGACAAAAAAATTTGAAAGGAAAAATTGTCTAACGGGCTAACGAAGACGTTCAATTATACGAAAAGCTACTTCATACATGAAATAAGTTATGTAATGTCAAAAAAATAATATCGCTGCGATATTGGTTTTTTAAATTGTTTTCTTTAAAATATAAGTTAAGATATTGTTATTATTAAAAGTAACAACAAAACGGCACCTAAAATGCTAATTAAATGAAAAACCTTTTATGCACGATCCTTAACACAAGGATATTTTTTGTAACACAGCTAAGTCTCTCTTTTAGGTTATATAATGAATACAGTGTTTTTCAGGCTGAGGTACTGGTTATTCAGAAAACCGAGCAGGCTATTATGGGATGTGGAATCGATAATAGCAGACAGATAACAACTTGGATTAATTCTACATTGTACGAATCAAAGTTGGTGAGAAACTGTAAGGAAAAGTTGTATGGACTAAAGTCTCTGGAAATTGCATGAATTCTGTGGAATTCTAACTGGCCACTGCAATATAAGGCACCCAACAGGCAAATTAGTTATGTCCATACCGGATTACTGCAGTGTATGTGAGGACGAGTCTGAGAGGACCTAGAGTCTCTCTATATAAGATAGGCAATTTCATATGTTTCCTGTGGTGCAATGCCTGGCTTACAATGCTAAGATGATGATTGGGGTTTCCACGATTTTCTCTTGTCTTTTCTTTCCTTTCTACTTAATTTTCCTTTCCTTTCTCCTTCTTTAACGAGCAATGGATCAGCAGATCTCGGTGCTTAGTGTGACCTGGTATTTACCAGATTACACGTGTCTACATTCTTAACCATTTGTAACACAGTGCTTGTTCCAGTTTATATTTTAAGTCATTGTATGTGCTAATAAAAAGTAATTTTCGAACTTGAAAATATCGTCTTTAGGTTTAGTGGAAATATTTTTTATGATTGTACATCAAAAGTAAAGGCGATTGCAGTTAACTCACTATTCGGCTAAGGGACAACCTTTTGGTAGTTCACACGAACCTAAAATTCCTTTTAATGGCAATGAACCCATATACAAGAGAAGTTTGATAAGGAAGATTTTTTTTAGGAAGAGTTAAAGTGCGTCTGACTTTATGGGGGAAAGGTAACAAAGCAACAGATTGAGGTTCAATAACTATGTCTATACCATTAATACTTACATTTAAGCGAGAGAGAGAAATTTTGATACAAACTTAACCCTTAACTTAGCGAAATACCGAAGTTCTCATAATAATATCTCTCCCCAACAGGCATTTTTTTTAGGTTTGGGAACAGAACATAATCTAATGGGAGATAAATCTGGTATATGTGCTAAATCCGTTAGTAGTACGTAGATATCGAATGTAGAATCTGTTTTACAATTGTTAATACATAATACAATACATTTTTCTTTCATTGCCGGCCTCCTCAATGCTGTCGACAGCAACTTTGCAGTAGAGTCAATCGGCATGTCTACACCATTTCCAATTTCCATAATTCAGAGAAAATCAATTGAAATTCAAATATTCCATTTGAAATTCAAATCTCGTCAATTGATATTAAAAAAAACCATTTGAAATTAAAAAATATCAATTCAAATTTTCCATTTGAAATTCGAAAAATATCAATTGAAATTCAAAACTCATCAGTTGAAAGAGTTTTGCAGATTTTTGAATTTCAATTGACGAATTTTGAATTTCAAATGACGGATTTTGAATTTCAATTGATCAATTGATGTGGTTTGAATTTCAATTGATATTTTTCGAATTTCAAATGGAAAATTTGAATTGATATTTTTTAATTTCAAATGGTTTTTTTTAATATCAATTGACAAGTTTTGAATTTCAAATGAAATGTTTGAAAATCAAATAAAAATTGTGAATTTCAATTTATTTTTTTCGAATTTCAATTGGAAATGGTGTAGTAAAAAGCTTCTTATACAGTGACGATCGCATTCATCGTTAAACAAGTAGGTGCCATCAGTTGTGAATAGAAATAGAAAGCGTGTTTATTCAAAACATCGCGAGAAGCTATCCTATACCTCATTCATTGGGGGTGAAAAGGGAAATAAAGTTTTTTTAAATAATATTAGCCGATGACCATTTTACCCTTTTAAAGGTAATAGTTGTAAATAACAGCGCGCGCATACCTTAAATCTGCCTATTTTGCTTATTGGCCCACAGAATCCCATTGGCCTTCTTTGGTGCCCGTTTATTTGGAGAAGTCCACCCCTTTGACTATTACTGGATCCATGTTTAGTGCACTGTTACAAAACGATGTCCACTCTATTACGTTTTGCGGTTGATAATCGCCAAACACCGTTTTGTCACAGTGTTATATCTATGGTAGAGTGTGAGCTATCGCGGCACCCATTGAGCGTATACCTTTTTTATGTTGTTCAAATATGCATGTAAATTGTGATGTTCCCGCTCAGTTGGAATACCTACATCCTAAGTCACCTCATGCACTTTCATAGCGAGTTGTGGTTATAGTTGAGTGTGAGCAAACGCGGCGTCCATTTTCAATGTTCATATATTTCATAAAGTTTTAATATAACGATATTTTAAAAACCCCTAAATAACTCTAAACAACAAACAATGCTCAGAAATAATTTCAAGAGACAATCTAGAAACATTAATCAGACGATGTTTTCTATAAAGCGCTTCCATAATTATTTGTATTTTCTTAATATCCCTTACAACATTTCAGGATTGGTGTAATGATCACATTTAAGTACTAATGGATCGCTACATAAAGTTGAGTCTTATCAAAATTTTTCTTCTCAAATATGAAATTGATGCAATTGAAATATTATCGCTGGACCATTACTAAATTAAAACATTTGATTGCAAAGTACAAAACATTTACATACCCATTTCAACATGGAGTTTTCTGTATTTTTCACAACAATTTCTTCTCGTTTCTTAACATCGGAAACAATATATTATATATAATGTAATATTGATACATCAATTGATATCTTTCAAAATATTTCGGTCTTTCGAACATTACTGTCACTTTTCTTGTTCTAGAATGTCAGAGTTTCGAAACTCCTACTACAACAATAACAAGGAACAGACATGGGAACGATTTGTGTAAATTTAGTACTACAGCATTGGCATCAATGAAAGTAAAGTAATGAAATTTTTGCTATAACTATTGTCATAAATAATGTTGTCCAAGGGTGGTGGTGGTGGTTCAAGATGTCACACCATGTGATGGACTCGCTGTTAATGTTATGTATGTGTACGTCCGTATGTTACCCCAAGTACCAGTGAGTGTGTTAAGAAAAATTGCTATTGAACATTTAACAGACGATTAAATACGAAATTTATGACCTTTGTATGGACGACCAACAAAAAAAAAAAAACACAAACGGCATCCGAAACTGCCTGCACACGATGCTAATTCACTTGAAGTTGACAATACAATAACAATAACAACTACATTTACAACGACAACAGCAGCAGCAGCAAAGAGGGCAAAAGTAATCGATACAAACAAATTAAAGCGATTAGACTCTCGATTAATTTGGCGACGCTTTGTGCCGCAGCGCTACGCAGCAATTGACACACAGTTACACCACCGTCAGTCACCAGCAGTCATACCGCCACTACAATTGGCAGTAGTACTTTCTGCTTGTAGCACACAAACGAATGACCGTTATGGTCATCAGTCAGTGCAAAAGTGCGCCCGTTCACTGACCGTGGACTTGTGCATGTTGGCTGCTATTGACACTTTATTGAGACAAATTGATGCGTTTTCAATGTGACTTGACCGCTCTTCTTCTACTTCAGAAGTTTTTAAACACTCTAGCATGAAACGCCCATATGTCGAAGTGCGAGTGCTAGACACGCATATGTAATTGCGAGGGAGGGTTGATGGGACAGCGTTCCAACAAAAACAAAAAGCAACAACAAAAGTTGTCATTTAGTAAATTAACAAAAATAGTAGAAAAACAATAACTACAACTACTTGCTTACTCGCTTCGTCAGTTTAGCGATAAAGTCATTATTTTACCAACACCCTCTGGCCGGGTTTTGGCTTTTAAGGATGTGGCAGAGTGATAAGCATCAGGGCGAGTTGCCAAATTGGCAAAAACCTAAACAAAACTATACATTTTTCGATCTTGGGCAGGCAATTAAACTGATAACACCATTAAAAGTATTTTTTTGTTCGCTGTTTGCTATATCTCAGATATGAGTGTAAAAATTATTTGTGGTTAAACTGAGTTGAACGTCAAGATTGCGTCACCAATACGGTCGAGACGTTTGGCATTAAAACGAGTGTGAGATGACGTCAGGAGGCAAGTTAATAAATTGTGGTGTTGACACCTAGTTGGCTATGGCTAGGATATGATTTAAAATTTGTTGAAGTAGCTGTTCAGTCTAAAACAAACAACTTTTGTTCACTTTACACCCCATTAATGAGGTATGGGATAGCTTCTCGCCCTTTTTTATTTTTTGACTCACAACACAACGGCAACTACTATTTATATACGAATGCAAACGTCAGATGTCCGAGAAGCTTTTGCTAGACTTTTACAGCGAAGTTGATGTCGGAAACATCGTGCCGACTATGAAGGGTAATGTAGATGACTGAGTCTGGATTGGTAACATGGATCTTCTGTATGATAGTAGCGTGTTCTAATCAGCATGACACAGACGGCTATAGTCAATTAAAGTCAGTGTATGGGGTTTGACAATATTCAATAAGCTTAACTTAAGGAATTTGAACAGACGAAAAAAAGGCAAAGAATTCTCAGTTTCAATTTTAACCTGTATACGATGTTTCAAATGCAGTTAAGTTTCTGTAAAGAACGATAAAAGGTACTAGTTTCGTTTTTGTTCCTTCATAGGAAGTTTGGGTTAGTGTGGCAGTCTAAAAATCAGACTCACATAGACTGTAATGTCCATTGTGACACCGCGGAAACTAGGAATCTGTTGAACTATCCTGAGCGCTTAAAAAAGGTCCTAAATCGACCAGTATCAATATCGGCAAGATTGATCCACCCCTGTTCGCCAGAACATGGCAAGTGTTAGATAAGGTGTTCTATGGACTCTTCCTCCAATTCATACCTATAGCTTTTGCAGCAATCACTAGTCTTTTGTTGAAGTAATTAGTCTCATTGCGTGCCTGCCAATCAGACAGTGTCCTGTATTGTGTAAGATCGATTCACATCTGTATGAATTGATTACAACCTGTGATAGATGTCCAGCTTTCATTTGCTTCAAAATATGCTCTATCACACAGGAGAAGCTTGAAACCTTGTTAGCTTTTCTGATCCGCAGTCCACACGTATATCCCTAATAGTAAGATTATTTTTGATTCATATTCGATTTGATCTTTTTGATGATTTAAACTTTAAATGACAATTCAATATCCTTACATTTTAGTGCAACATGTTAGTAAATACATTTTACAAAAGAAAACACTACATTCTTAGGTTTTCACCACCACCTTGACTTTCCTGGTAGAATTAACAAGCCCGTCTTTTGGCAGTCGTTTTTCAGCCCTTGTCGATTCTATCAATCATGAGCCTTTTTTAGAGTCTTACAGACGTATAGCTATATCGGTTTACGTCCAATACAATACCCCGCCCCTATAACTGTTTATGTAGTAGCTTTTAAACATCCCATACCTCGTCGTCTACTATGGCATAACCTAACAATCACTGTCCGCCCTTCCTCCCAACTAAACATTAACAAATTACATACAATTTACTTTTACACATTTCCCAGCTATGTTTTGCGTCAATCGCTTTCGTAAAACCATTCAGCCACATCACCTCAGTGTGAACACTGCATAAACATTTGAAAGCAAACGCGATTTGGAGCTTATCGCGTGATAGCATCGCATCGCATAGTCACACTCAGCTCACTCATATTTCGATCGTTCGAAGTCACTGCACTTCGATACGTTCGATCAGCCATACGGAACCGATCAATTAGTTTGATATTTTGTTTTCTTGACTGTTGAATGTCATTCGCTTTGTCTCCGTCTCCTCCGCGCCTGGCTGCTAACAGACACGCAGTGCAGTGCAGTGTTTTCGCCGTAACCACTACGCCGTCTTTGTGTTAAGCTGCGCCTGCGCAGGGCCATCGAGCTCTTCGATCAAATTAAATGCATGCAATACGTTTAATCTAGTGTTTACTGCTACCGAATGGTTTTACATCAATAACTTTTGACCTGAATAATTACAGACGGACGAACGGAGAGACAATGTTGCCGGGCCATCATGGACGCAGTTGTGCTCAGACCTTGTTGCATCCACCGCGTCACCAATTCTTGGGCACTTCTCTTTGGGGTCTTCCTTCGTTGGGTTTCTTTTTTAATTGGGAAAATGAATATGGTTGCGTTGTATTGCGTCGCGTCAGTTGGTTAAAGTTACACAATTTATAGATCATAATTAAACCACGTTTAATGTGAGCGACCAGAGTGTGTAGTATGCGTTTATGCTTCATCGAAGGGTTCCTTATTGTCTTTGCGTGGTTTTGTTTTTCCCAGGAGGAGACAATGGCTTGTTCCGCATGACAGTTGGGTTATTTATAAACCTGTGCGGAAACTTGGCATTCAAATATATTGATGACCTCTCCTTCCCCACGGCTGTAAGGAAATCACCAAATGACACCAAGTTTAAGTCCAAGCTACTGGTAAGGACAGTTGGCAGGACGGACGGACGGACGGAGGGATTCTATTATAATCGCTTGTTTTATGTGCAAATAGTTAATTTTTATTTGCGTCACTGGAATTTAGCAACGCTGTTTGGTGTCAGTTTGATAAGTTGCCGCAGTCTTCTGGCCAGTGCAGTGCAGGCCAGGAGGACAATGCACATTCCGATCTTCGATGCCCAAACAATTGGATTGCACAAAATTCCATTCTTGATTTGTCTGACACTCAATTTTATCGCCGCTTCTGCGTTGCGTTTAGCGGCTTTTATTGGCCATCGTTTGTTTGAACGTTTCAATAACTTTGAAATTGGTCTGTATCCCAGGCCCCCAAATGCGGCTACGAGTACCCCTGTCTCAGTTTTCAGTCGTAGAGACAATTGCCATTGACAAGTTAAATGCCTTAATAGTGGCGATCACTTTGCGAGCGAATAATCCAAGCGATAAAAGAAAAAAGTGAACGCGGGAATACTCTGCATAGCCGACTAATCTGAATACTAACAAAGTACAGTGTCGTGTCAAGAACATAGGAATGGAAGTAGGATTTGTGAATTGGCAGCTGTAAATCTGATGAATTTTGGGATAACTAGATTTCAGAGTTATTCTTTGGAGTAACTGAACTTTTCGGAAGGAGACAAGTTTTTTCAAGAAATTAAATGATTGACCCATATTTGTATGTGTGTATTGATAACTGTAAGATGAATCGTAGTCTAACTGGATGCCAGGGCTATTCACTGGAATGGGGAAGTGTAAATATTTCAGAGTAAAAAATGGTTTTCCCAAATTCTGCTGTTTATAGTTGAATCCAGACATGGTGACTAGTTGTATTATTCGTTTTTGTAAAAATTTAGACTTCCATAAAATAACTTCATAACATATTACACTATTAGTACTATTATATTTCAAGTTGCCAAGCTGTGGTTCGAACCAGACACCTCTCTCATACGCAACGTCCCCAGGTATCCAGCCACTCGCTTTGAACCTTTTTATGCCATATTGGTTGTTTTCACTGACGTTTCAGTTACTGTAGTTCATAAATTTTTATCAACCCCACCGGAAGTAACGATTTTGTCGAGATGGCTTACATTATGATCTTATGCTAGAATCGCTAAGGGTAGCTTTACTCCACACAGTTGTCTATTTTTAGACCCATTGAAGCTTTAAAGCCCGAATGTAGCAGATCCGGAATGGGATAATTGGTTTGACTGTGCAAGAGTGATTTGAGACTGGCCTGTGAAATTCTAACTGACAACTGCAATATCAGGCACATCGGATAGATCCATACCGGACAACTGCCGTGTGTGTGAGGACAAGGAGGAGTCCGAGACGATGAAACATCTCGTTTGTAGCTGTCCAGTTGTAGCACGTTGGAGGTTAAGATACTTAGGGGAAGGTAATATAGAGGATTTATAGTATCTCTCTTCAGTTGGACTAATCAATTTAAAAGGTTTCATTCAGTGCCTAACTGGGCCAAGATTACTGGAGGTTTCCCACGTTTTATCTTCATTCTCTATCAGTCACTATCTCCTTCCCACCCCTTTCTCCTTCTTTAACGAACAATCACAATGGATCAACAGATCTCGGTGTGTAGTGTGAACTGTTTTTTTTTCACAAAATTACAGGTTGCCACAAACTAATCGCTTGCCGTACACATCCAGGAATCCACTTCTGACCGACCGACACCAATATATCCATAAACAATCCCTCTATCTTCTATGCAATGAAATGGGTGATTTTAAATATATGTCATTATATGAAGCTGCAGCTTATTGTGACTTAGCCATGTTACTGCAACCTCCTCAGGTATTGAACTGCAGTATCTAAAAGTGGGTTTGGAAATTAACAACTTTGAGTAAGAACAATAATATTATTTTCTAAGCAGGCAATTGCACATTAATATACAGCAACTAGCTGACCCGGCAGACGTCCAAAATTATTGATAAAGAATTTGGCCTCTAATTTTTTAAATTTTTTTCCAGAAAAAAATGTAATTTTATACTACAAGCTAAGAAGATTATAAGATGCTCTTGTTGGAATTGCTAATATGTGTCAGCAATACCACGTCCATGCTATAATGAAAACTTACTTGGTTAGTTTAATGTAACTGCTATATTTTTTGTTTGTATTGTACCCCAAAAAACTTTTATTGTACCAAAATGTAATTTTCTTGTATCATAAAGTACTTTTTCATTCTAAACTTTAAGGTTAACATTTATTCTGTTGCAGGTTTAACCGTTTGTTTTTAGCGGTTTGTGCCATGTTCACTCCTTTTTATCTGTTTATCCCCTAAACGTGCCAATTTCATATCACTCGTCTAATACTGCGATTATTTCATAAAATCAAAATACATACCAATTACAATTATACATTGTTTGACCCTGATTGCCACTTTTACCACCTAAGGGTACACATTTTCAGAAAAAAAACGTCACAGAAGGAACCCACATGCCAAATTTCAAGCCTTATCCGTTTTGGATTGGGGGAGTTATCAGTCTCATATGATTGATATAACGATGTTTTCAAAAGGGGCGGTGCCACGCCCGAGACGTTATCCTCCTTGTATCGATAACATATGTAGCAAATCTCGTCTTCATAACTCTAATGGCTCGTGAGATAAGACCGATTGGAATTTTGGCGATGCCACGCCCCAGTGTCTAACTGTGTTTTCATGTACTTTATGACAGAGGTCCTACGAACCACATAGAGAAAATTTCGTTGCAATCGGTTCACTTATTTGGCCCATATAACTTAAAATATTTCCTCATATAAACCTTCAAATCATAAACCACTACACATAAAAATACAGCATTTAAAAACAAACCTTACCATTGACGTCAGCTTTCATAGGAAATTTACAGAAACAAAATCGGTTCATGCATTTCAGAGAACACCAATCACCGAGACAATTGAACTAATTTTTATATATGTATATAGATTACGTGTGCTGTTTTATGTTGTCAAGACGATTATAATTATTTCAGTACATATATTGTTGCAAACCAACTTGCGTTGGATAAACCAGGATCTTAGGAATCAACAAAGGCACACTCAAAGAGCTTTGACTCCTTTTTTCTAAGTACAGCTCACAAAAGCCAATCGTATCGATATAAAGTCTATACCGATTTTCACTCGAACACCATCACTGACTTATCATAACATCTTGGCAGGACATTGTACTCAATGCGTAACTGCTTACATAGTAGCAATTTCTTCTTTCGCTCAATGTCCACGCTATTGAATGACAATAACAGTTCTTGTTTTATTGGATTGGTACCCTCACAGTAAATGTTCCCGCGAAGTCCCAAAACTGACCGTTGTCGCCTTTAACACAAGCGCATCTTAGCCACGGTTTGCGGCGATGCCAATCGCTATGGTGCGGTAGGGCGGCACTATGGTGCTGATGATGCGAATGAGCATCGTTGTTAAGATATCAACTGTGCAACTGCTCAAATATTTGACCCGTTTAAGTAGATGTTTTGTTGTGCTACTGTTTTTTTTTTCGTTTTGAAAAATTGTTTGGCATTGGCTTTTGTGCTCCAGCCGTGGAGGGAGGGGGTAACACACAGTGACACAAACCTGAAAGCGCTGATAAATTTGAAATACCTGATTCAATTGTGTGGATATAGAGAATAAAGTAATCGTTGCCGCCGCCGCCGTCGCCAACACTGGCATCGCCAGAACAAGATATGTTTAGGTGCAGACTTAAGTTTGTTGGGTTGGTTGGTTTTTGTTTGTGCCTTTCGAGTTTTGGGTGTTGATTGGAATTTTAAACGACGCTCATAAATTAAAGCAGTAAAATTTGAATATGCATACGCAGCATTTCGGATATTGCAATTTGGCCAAAGAAAACTGTCACAGCGAAAGGGGTGCTGGGTTGTTTTGTCACAGCCACATAAATGGGAAAACGAATTTTCCACCTACTGTTGCTTTGCCTACCCCCAACTTGATGCAATGGAAAAGTTAACAACTGCTCTGCGCAGAGAGAAAGTCATATGGTAATTTTGTGATATTTGTTTGTTATCAATAGGCCCAAGTTCGAATCAGACGTCTTCTGATTGTAATCGCTGATAACATCGCCAACCCACAATGTATTGGAAAACCGCGTTTCCTTAGCTATAAATTGTTTTTTTCGTTATTGCGTTTGTTTCTCGTCTGCATTTCGGGTTAACAAATGAGGCTTCCTGCCTCATTGAAACACCTGTGTCGATTTATCGCCAACGCAAGCAAAGGGTTATGCTCATATTCAAATCGAGCACAAAACGACCATTAAAATGCAAATGAGTAACCCTTTGTCCGTATTATTATTAATTCGATCGATCAATAAAGTGTTTGTAAATATGCATACAGATCCATAGATCGATCGTTCAATTCACAAAGTAACGAGTGCGGGCGGGTGCGGGGTACGGACGGCTCAACCACCGTAACAGGGATCGAAGTATTGAAGTTATGCTTCAATGATCTGTAACCGCGTAATGACAGTGCCAAAAGGGTTGTCCGTCTGCTTACCTTTCTTTCGGGCTGTCGAACGCGGTGTTGCGGTGACGGACCACGCAATGCACTCGGGACATGCTTAGCTAGTTTCCCACATCCGGATCGCTAACAACGACAAAAGGGTGTTCGGTCCGTCGCTAAAAGTCATGCTCGATTAAATAGTGTTGCTCTTTACGACCGAGTCATAGGAATTATCCGGAAATGAGGTTGTCGATACACCTCACCATATGCCTATTGATCTGTGACCACAAAAATAACAACAACAACAAATGTGATAATGTAAAGGTAAATTCTGTTAAGCAATCTAGTCAGCACACCCTCTCTCTAACTACATACGTACTTTAATTTCAATATCTGTATTACCCTACCATAACCATGCAAATGTTTAGACTATCCGTCCATACGACTGTTTATCGCCCCACACTCTGCGTATCGCATAAAACATTTGCTTGCCCCACAGACAGCGCAAGGCAGCACAAGGCCTCTAAAAAACATATTATCCAATTTTCATTTTTAACTAAATAGTGCAATTTTGTTTGACATCCATCGTCTTCCAAGTAACCCATCAGCCAAACCAAGCTATCTTTTGGCTGCTCGGCGGCGGCGTCATTACATACTTAACGGGTTTGATTGACTTGGACGCTCTCTCTCACTCGCTGGTAAATTTCAAATATGTTCATCCATTACGACGGCTGTCACCGTCCGAGCGACTGGTGTTTGTTGGCTGGACATTGACGATATACAATTAAAAGTTGATTTATCGGAATTTTGCCGTCAAATGTTGTTCAATGCTAATTTAAAGTAATTCGTGTAACTACGGCGGCGACGGTGCCAGCAACTAACTTGGTATGGCCCAATTGGGAATTATATTATTAGCCAAAATGGACGGGCGATTGACGGCTGTACACTGTGACAAGGAGTAATAATTTCGCAGATACATTTGAAATTGGTTAAAGTTTTGAGCGATTCGTAGTTGTTGTGGAATGCTAGGAATGGGCGGGACAGTGAAGTGGTTAAGGAAAAGGATAAGGATATAATTTAAGAAACTAGGATGTATAAGAGGCTTGGAAAAATGTTTGAGTTGATCGCAAAATCGAAAACTAATTCGAAAATAGCTACGATGGAAAGAGAAGATCAAATGAGGCGTCACTGTTTAACAGAAAAGTGGTTGGCAACGCCAGTATACAGAACCTATACCCTTTTGCAGTCTTCATCGCGGTTAGTACAAAAAGCGAGAGTTAAACAGTTCCAGATTGTTGAAGGTATGCAGATTTATGAGCAGAAATTTAAACCTTGATTTATTTTCTCATGAAGAAAATAGACACAGAATTGTTGGTCGCTTCGGTTTTTATGCTGGACTTCTGAAGATTTGTTGGCTGCAAGAACTGGCAATTGCGGTAATTTGCTTCAAAATTACAAGTGTGTTAAACATACCCTGGGTGCTGCCTCCACAGCGAGACTTGTGAAAAACTCTCGTGGACTCAAATTGTTATAAGGATAATTTATAAGAATAATTTATAACAATTGGAATGTTATTTGCTGTGTATTAGTTTTCCAAGTATCTTCTATTTGATATCAGTAGTATTTTGATATTTTTGAGACCTAAGCGAGTTTGCCGTCCTCTCAATTCACCAGCACCAGTGTACTGCATATGTAACTCCGTTTTGCATGTTATCTTTACACCATTTGAAATTACACCTAATTGGCCACTAGTATGTGACCTCCTGACTAAGAGTAACTCGTTTTTTGTCTTTCGCAAAAGCCAGCCCTTTTGTAATAACATTAGCGAGGTGTAGCCCAGGCTGTTGCTTTGCTAATGGTACTGGGCAATGGAAAGGGTGTTGATTACAAGTAGGATACAATATTACACTTTGTATATATCTAATGTGTGTGAACGTCTAATGCCAATTGTGGAAAACCGGAATAGACCTATCAGACCAGGCAAATCCACAACGGATCAAGTATTTACACTAAGGCATATTTTGGAGAAAGCCCCATGAGAAGAAAATCAACACCTACCTCCTCTTTGTGGATTAAAAAGCTGTCTTCAATAGTATTCGTCGGGAGACAAAGCATTAAATCGCTTGCTTAGCGGTTTGCGATCAATACTCGTCTCTTGATTTAGAGGCTAACATTAATATTTTTGTTTACGGCGTAGCCATGTTAGACAAAATCATTTACCACTTTACAGTTATAGTTGTCAACGTTCACGCAGCGTCCCAAACGAGTAGACTATTTGTTCATTAAACAAATAACTTATGTGTGTCCTCATTTTTCACCAGACTCACTTCTGCCGATTGCTTCTTAATGCTTGATAAGGCCGCAGTAACATCCCGCAGTCCTCGGCCAGTGATATCTATATTATCGGCATCGCTATCAGTATGTGCATAAGGCTAGCTAGTGTTACTATGGGAGCAAATCCACGTCAAAACCATGACGGATCACGTATTTACACTAAGGCAGATTCTGGAGAAAATCCATGAGCGGCAAATCAACACTTACCACTAGAGTGTTCAAATACCTCCTTTTTTCAAAAACCCGGTTTCCGAGTTATTCGAAAAATTGATTTTTTAGAAAACTCGGATTTCGAATACAGCATTTGAAAAAAAACCGGTTTAACCGGGTTTTTTTTCGGTTTTTTCCTAAAAAGGTAAAAATAAAAATAAAAAAATAATTTGGTTCAAAAAAATGCATTTTTTACAAAAAATAAATAATGTGTTGTTTTATTTTGTGTTTTTACTTTTTAATAAATTTTTCGAATCTCTTATTTTATTTTTTAAAGTAGTATTTTTGGAAAGGAATACATTTTTGAAATATTTTTAATTTGTTTTTTAAAAATAGTATTTAAGGAATAGTATGCAATTTAGGTGTTCAATTTTGAGTCTATTTTTCTGTTTCGTTTTTATAAAGCTTGATACAGAAAACAAGCACTCATTAATTGTGGAAGTAGGATTTATTGACAAAAGCGTGTAGAAGGAAGTTGAGTTTTTCTGTCTGTCCTTTTATTATACCTATCGAAATAGTTGAAATCATCATATAGTCTTGTGTCGTTGCAATTGGTTTTCACTGCTGGATTTTGTATGTTATTTATTGTCATGTTTAAATCGTTACAAAGATTACCATTAGGGGATTCCTTCATCTCACAATCT
Source organism: Muscina levida (assembly GCA_964034835.1). NCBI lineage: Eukaryota > Metazoa > Arthropoda > Insecta > Diptera > Muscidae > Muscina > Muscina levida. Next base: position 151,843,663 of record OZ035882.1, read on the forward strand.
GAACTGTTACTAGACTCTGCCGTTGTTGGGAAAATTACCGAATAAAGTTTTTGAAAAAGCTCGTTCGCATATTCCATCGTTTGCGCCTTTTTAGAATACTTTACACAGGATGAGCTTGTAGGATAATTTCCAAAGCTAAGATATATAATTAGGCTATTGAACGTTTGTATTCTTCTTTCCTTAAATCTTGCTATAATTTTGTCTCGCAGCTCCCGAGCATATGCGGAATACATATTTTTGAGCTGTTACAATATATCGTCCCCTTAATAAAACAATAGTGTATAATTTTTTTGGTGTTTTGAGAAAATCGAGTTTAAAGTTTTCGTCAAATCGGATGTCTATGAAATTTTCGAAGAAAAAATTACACACTATTTTTTCCAATGACCTTTTGACGCACTTTGTGGAAGTAGATTTTGACAAAATTTTGACCAGTCATAGAATCAATGATGGAGATTCTAAATATGCAATAAAAAAATAATGGTGTATGAGCACATACACTATTGTTATATTAAGGGGACGATATACGCATATACTCCTTCATCGTCGATTAGAGTCGCTGCATCATTTGATAATATTTTATTTGCGAGCGCTAAAGGCTGAAGCGCTGAGCTTAAATCTCTCAAAACTGTTATTTCTTGTAAGCGCATGGTTGACTCATGAGTTAATTCTTGAAACTGTTCAATCATTGCAGAAAAGGATCACATCGACAATGAGCCTTAATTCTTTATTGTACTCCTGGAAATCATAGCTCTGAAATTTTCTTTATTTTTCGCTCGACTTGTTATATGAATTAACATGCTTCCACAATTTTGCGATAATTTCAGACGTTTTTAACGAGCTCGTATGTTTTTAAACTTCCACTATTTCACCGCATTCGTCATCGTCATTATCATCTTGGGCGAGATTCACCTCGACTTGTTGATCCACTTAAATAACGTGTAAAAAGATTTTTCTGAATTAAATTGAAATTGAATTTTAATATTTTACAAAGCTTCTAAAAGCATTCTCGTTTATGAAACATAAATAAATTAATTTGAAAATTTTACAAAGCTTCTAAAAACATTCTCGTTTACAAAATATAAAAAATTCCTTCCAAAATAATTTCAAATTCGATTTTAAAATTTTTACTTTTTCAATAACTCCTTTTAAAGCAATTTAAAAAAACCGAGTACCCGAAGGAAAAAACTCGAATAAACCGGTTATTCGAAAATGGCACTTTTGCAAAAACCGGCATACGGTTTTAAATAAAAAAACCGGTTTACGGTTTCCAGTTTCGGGTTTGAACACCCTACTTACCACCTCTTTGTCGATTACAAAGCTGCCTTCGATAGTCGTCCCATCAGGCATCGACTATACGAAGCCATGTCTGAGTTAGGTGTCCCTGCGAAGATATCTCGTCTCGGTCGGTATAACCTAACGAATACCAAATTTTCTGTTCGGATTGGCAAAGATGTATCTGCGCCATTTAATACGATGAGAGGTCTTAGGTAGAGTGGTGGTTTGTCATGCATACTGTTCAACATAATGATGGAGAAGGTGTTAAGAAAGCAGAGGTAAACATGTCTGGCCCCATATTGAATAACGCAGTATAACACATGATTTTGGGACTCAATCCTGAGAACTTACTTACTTAAGTGGCCCATTACAACTTACGAACGTAGTTCATAAATTTGAGGCCTGAAGTACTAAAGAATTCCACACGCTTCGGTCATCTGCGTGTGTTCTCCATTTAGTCCTACCAGATGGTGGCACGTCGCCTACCACTTGGTACTTCCAACGGAGTTTGGGTCTCCCTGCTATGATAACTGCACGCCAAAGTAGCCCCAAAAGAAGAAGTTCTGCATCATTCGTTTTGTCAAGTTACATGCCATAATAATTTAATATCGATTTGAAGGTAGTTAGTATCGTATAAGGGAATTTGTCACGTTTTAGGCTCTTGTTTGACATAACATAAATACTATATGGTGGCGTATGATTATCATAAGTAATATTCCACGTAAATCATACGCTACGGAGTACAACAATTTTATTGTAACTGCTACAAAATAAACCCAGTTTAAAACCACTTGATGAATGAAAATATGAAACTGTTGCTTATGTAGGGGAACGTTATATGAACAGATTAAAGGAATTGTAATTCTTAATTTTAAATTTGTTTCAGCTAAATCAGACGTGACAAATTCCCCTATACGATACTTATTAACTTCAAATCGATATTAAATTATTATGGCATGTAACTTGACAAAATGAATGGTGCAGAACTTCTACTTTTTGGGGCTACTTTCACGTGCAGTTCTCAGAATTGAGTCCCAAATCTATGAGGTGAAAAATGTTGTACTGTGTAAGAGTCACATGCTGCTCGCATATGCCGATGATATCGACATAATCGGTCGGATGATGAGAGAGGTAACAGCTGTCATCTCATCTGTTGAAAGGGAAGGGAGTCAGCGAAAATTGGTTTGTCAGTAACTTTTCTGCCCAGACAAAATAATCTGCATGCTCGTATATGTATGTTTACAAATCTACCTAGCCTAATCCGTATAAGACCTCAAGTTGCCTCTGTTTTCAGCCAGTAAGATTTCATAATTTATTGGGTAGAAACAGTACCCACTTGGTTACACATTTCCTATAACTGACAAGTTTCGAAATTTCTTTAGTCCGATTCTGATTTCCATTAAATTTCGCCTTTATGATTCAAGAGCTAATATCACCCTATACCGAAACACCCTATTGTGTTCATATCGACACTCATTTATTCTTTCGTACTTATCGTGATGCCATAGGGTGAGTAGGGTTAGTATAAGCTTATCGCGCTTGGCTAATCCGCCTGTTATACCAACGTTTAATACGCCTAAGACTCAACTAACTCGGCACTGGGTGGAATGTTTATCCCGGCCAGTGTGACATGCGATCAACACATTTATTCTTTCTTATCGCGTACTTAATTTTATGCTTAAAAAGCCATTCGTTATTTAATTACTTGCCACTTTTCACTGACTGACTAGCTGACTGACTGGTTGGTTGGTTAGCTCACTGACTGACTGACTGACTAGTACTGGGCCCATAGCATTTGAACATTTGACGTTTTGGCATTAGCCGTTCATTGTTCTTACAATGTTTTTTTTTTGTTGCGCTTTCTGGTTCGTGTTGTCAGAGATGGTGTTGGTGTTGCTGTTTTGTTCTTGCTGTTGGAGAGCAGTCGAAAAGGTGCGAAATATTATGGTTCACTTGCTGTTGTTGTAGCCGGCTCACTTGAAACGGCAATGTGTGCTTTAATTAGGAAGCAATTACCGCACTTGATGACTTTGCCAAACCAACAACAACGCCTCGACAAAGGATACGCGCCCGCCAAGGACTCGAGTGTTGGGCCGTTAACGCCTCCGCTTCTGCTTGATATTGCGGTTAATCATGTTAATCCCTTTGGTAGAACAGAAAGAAAACACTTGATATTTTTATAATATATTTTTTCTTTGTCTTTTGTTTATTTTTCATTTCATTTTGCATAATTATTTAAAATAACAAATGTACATTTGTAACTCTTGTGTTTTTTTTTCGGTTTCTCTTGTAGTTTTTTTTTGTAAAATCCTAAATTCGAAATTAAAATTAAAATTGTTTATATTAACTTGTATTATATTTCTTACAATTTGATAATGAATTTAATTGTTTCTTTTTCTTTATTTTCATTTGTTGTTTAATTTTAATGTTGTAATTAATTATATGTGTGTGTGTGATGGGGGGGTGTTTTGCATCGTTTTTTACCTTTTATTTATTTATAATATATATATATATTTGCATTTCCACTGTGAGATAGATGTGTGTGTGTGTGGTGAAAGTGAGGGTGAAAGGGGGGTGTAGTCGGTCCAATACAACGATGGTCTTATGTATCTAATACGAAATTAAATATTTAGATTCTCTATAAAATTCTGTTTACTTCGTTTCTTTTTCTGTTAGACCTTATACTTAGTTTAAAGAGTTGTTAAAGGAAGTGTCTAGGTGTGAAGGGGGTCTGTGATTGTGTTTTTTAAACTAAATATTATATATTTTAACATTTTGTATTCTTTTTTTTAGTTTTTTAATTATTATATTTTTATACAAATTTGTTATTGCACAAACTTCAGGAAAGTAAAGCGATGTGGCCAAGGAATTTGTTCAAATTTCAAATAATAACTGATCATATTTTAACTTATACAGTAATGAGATGTCAACACAAAAACACAAAATGTATGAAGGTGTATTGACTGAAGTATCCGATAGTGGACAAGATTTATATTGAAGAGTAAACCTTTGGTTATGATCCTTTAAAGTTAACTTGTTGGTATAAAACGTTTGTAAACCATAAACTTTAATGCTGTCAAGTCATTGTTGTTAAATGGTTTGTTTGTCATAAAGGCGAAATATGCAATAAACGGAGATAAGTTGTAAAAGCCTGAAGATTGTATTCCAATTTTTGAAACAGTTGTAACCCACATGAGAACAGTTTATTGTGAAATAAGAGACAAAATTAGAATCTTGGGCACTCTTTATATTATTGCACTCTTATTAAAATTAACGTTATCTTTTAGAGTCTTTACAGCAAACATATTTATTTAACATATAACTAACAGTTAAGTTAACAGAACTGTATGGTTTGTGAGTTTACCCACAGAAAAAAATATTAAAAATATTCAAGATGCCAGAAGGAAAACTTTTGTACCGAAAAGTTTTTTGAAACAAAGACAAAGTACTTACTTACTTAATTTTCCCTTTGCACCCCATGAATGAGGTATGGGATAGCTTCTCGCGTTGTTGTGAATTAACTCGCTTTCTATTTTTAGATTCACAACTAACGGCACCTACTTGTTTATCGACGAATGCTAACGTCACTGTTTGAGAAGCTCTTACTAGACACGTCGATTAACTCGACACTTATACTGCGAAGTTGCTGTCAACAGCATTCGAGGGGAGCCGACAATGAAAGAACAATTTTATTTTTTTTTAATTTTTTTTTTTTAAGATGACTTGAGCCAGGTGTGAACCTGCGATCTTCCGCATGGTAGTCGCGTGTTCTAACTACTATGCCACGGCCGGTCCCCAAAGGACAAAGTACATTTTTATAAACAATTTTTTCAATAGTTGATAAAAACCATATTTTTGTGATCTTTTGTTCTACGTTAAGTTACAGAAATTTGTAAAACAGTTAACATTAACCATATTTCTCTTTAATTTTTCAAAGGATTACGCTGTTATTTGCATAGATATATGCTGGTGTTTACAGAGCTCTGAACGGTAGGGCTGGTTTACCTACATAACTATTAAGTTAACATAGCTGCTATTTTAGCAGTTTATTTAAATGTTAAGTTAACATGATATCTATTATAGTATATTAATTACATGTTAAGTTAACATCACAAGCAGTTGGGATTAATTTCAATATCTATCTCTTGACAAAATCGCTTTGCCTTTCTAAAGTTGTAACTTTTCCTTGTTTTTCTTTTATTTATACTTAAATAATGCACTTTCAATTGCATTGGATTTCAGGATGTCTAACAGTAAACGCACACTAAAGTAAATTATAGATTATATCTCAGGTATTTACGGAACAATAAATAATGGCCGATTCAAGTGCACAAGAGCCGCTGAAGGGAACAGTTGCAGATTTGCTGACGGGGCGTATAGTCTTAAAAAAGCATGGCATACACTATACCCACTGGCCAATCTAGAACATTTTTAATATATTGTATATATACCAATGTATAGGCATGGTGGACTAAAAGTCCGTTTGCATTGGAATCGGTAGTTGCTTTGAGCTGCCACGGGGGGTTGAGGAGAATGGGTTAAGGTTTACAAGAGCTGCCAAGGGGAATTCAGTGTCAAGGCGTTATTAAGCGTAGCACAACGTGCATTCTGCCTAAGCGATACTCACAAACCAACGATTCTTGAATTATTTTTGTTCAAAAAGTGGTCCAAATGAGGTGACTTTATTTGACCACCTCGTAGCACTGGCTTAATCCAAACTTATTTTTTTCTTTTTTTTCTTTGGGGATACCTATAAAGAGAGATTTTTAAGCAATGCATTCGCGGGAAAATTCTGAACTATTCATGAAACACCCTCCAAGCCATATTTACTAAAATGGCTTGGTTGCAGCAGTGTCAAAATTATCGAAGATCACATATGGAAAATATAATTTAAAAAAATATTAATGCCAATTTGGATACATTTATGATATATACACAGTGTTGATCTTATTTATCTAGTTATTTTTTTATCATCGTTTGAAAGGAAAAAGACTTTTGGTCCGCTCCGTATTTCCTCAAAGTTAAAAAAAATCAGTGTATTGAGACGTTGTGTTACCGACAGCAAAATTATAAATTCCAGCAGATATTGAAAACTTTACTTAAAATATCGTTAGTGTGAATCATTTGCTTACACCGGTATTGGTTGCTGGAAAGCCTGCTAAACTTTACCTAGAATAGGCCGATTATTGTGTAGCTTTTACATTAAATTCTTCAACTTCTAAGAATAAAGCAAATTAGCAATCTTAAGAATCTTAAACTGTTTGTTTGTTAGTTTTAGTCGATCGTGTTTTATATATATTAAATTTACGTTAAGTGTATCAAATGATACATCAAATTCGGCTTACGATCAGAAAAGGTTTTTTTTATTAAGAATCTTTAAATTTTGTTGGAAAGTATTTGTTAATTTAAATTAAATTACATTTTGTTAAGGCCATTTTAACGCAGACACTTTTTACTTTGCGTAAAAAATTTTGAAATTTAAAGTGATTTGAATTTAGACTAGACCATTTCAAATGTTTCATAAATTTAAGTTGACAACGCATAATTTTCGAACTTTACCGGCCGTAAATACAATTTTGATAGGCCATTGTTAAAGATTTCATATATTTAGGTTGGCAACACGGAAAGTAAACCAACTTCGGTAGACACTTTTAAATTAACGTCAATGTTCATAATAATTGCAAAAGTTTATGAATTAAAAAAAAAAATTACAAAAATTTGTTTCGAAATTCCTTTGAGGAAAAAACGCAACATTTAACATTTAATCAGAGAAATTCGTAATCTGAAATTTTGAGCGTTTGCCACGTTTTGGTCAGCAGTAAAAATAGCCAGGAATTTTTGAGAATTAAATGTCAAACGCCTAATATAAATGCATTTCATAGGCCTTATGCAGTCAAGGAAATACAACATTCATATGATGATCCAACTGAGCTTCTCCATTCCAATTATGCATTTGATTAAAGAAGCTCAATTAGAAGCGAGGTTCTTTAAGTTCTCATAGTTTTGTAAATTTTACATTAACTTAACACAGAACAGACTTTACTGTGCATCAAAAGCGCCAAAAAACGTATCCGATAAGTTTTGTCTATCATATACAGAATACCTGGTAACAAGTTTGCAAGTTTCTTAGTACCAGCTACAATTGTTTTTTAATTTCTTCATTATAAATGCGAACTGCCATGCTTACCTTCTCACTTACTAAAAAGCAACAAAGTAATGTTGCATTTTCACATCATGTAATATTTTTTCTTACACTTCGATCAGTTCGGAAACGTTTGCATAATAATGCAGTTGCAGTTGCGCTGCAAACGTTGTAACTGTAACTGTGGCTGCTGTAACTTCTCGAAATTGCCTACATGTTCCCCATAGACTCAAAGACCGTCGACTAGTGCCCACAGATCCATCGCTTGCCAATATTTACTTCCGTTTTATACATACTACACGGGGGGAGTTGAAACGGGTGTGCGTTTATGTTAACAAGATTTCTTTATTTCATATATTCACGGGGATGTGTGTAAGATCTAACACTATTTAGAAATTTATATATGTATAGGTATCATATATATATTATATGTATATATGCAACTAAATACAAATCGTAATCTAAAACTTATATACTCAAGATGATGTCTCGTTTACAGGAAATGTGTGTGTGTATGTGTTTGTTTTCATATATATATAAATCATATACTACATACATATATATACGACACTGACGACAGACAGCTCGTTAAAGGAACATAATGGATTTGAAAAATAATTCATATATATGCATAGGTATAATAATAATAATAATAACTACGAATACCTACTAAATATATATATATATATATATATGTATAATCGAATGGGCTACGCTAACAAATAATACTAGAGAGATGGATGTGCTGCATTTAGAACAGAACTTAAGCATAAATTTACATAATTTACAAAAAAATAAACGTACGCTACTGGATTGAATGATGCTGGGCTTGTGGGCTACACAATGCAGAAAAAACGTAAAACGTAAACGTAAGATACGGTCGGTCTTTGGTTTAAATTAATCATAGACGAAGTAGAAGTGGTACAAGACAACAAAGTTGCATAAACGAGTGTCTGACAGTGGTGGAGACGATGACGACATAATCCTAAGGACATACCTACGTACAACAGACTATATCTTGGCCGCGTCGCGTTGTTTTAGGGGTGGTGAGGAGATTCGTCGTTCCCCACGATCAACAGTATGTTGCATGTGGCGTTGTCGTGTGGCTGAGTGATGGTGGTGTTGGTGGCGTTGGTGATGGTGGGTGTTTGTCAGTTCCATTGATCTGGCGCCAGGCATTGATAACGGGCTCCAATTGCAACGAATAGCTAACTTGTCACACGTCGTCGAGATCTATGACGGAGGAGCGATCGTTGTCGTCCCGGTCATACAATTGTCACTGATCCCCCGGCGATTTTCTATGCAAATCGTCCAAGGAGCCGCTGGTACTGCAGGCGCTGCCGTTGTGTTGCACTTCCAGGCCGTTGACCATATTTTCGATGCTTTTGAGCTCAGACGGCGAATTCGTTCGCTTTAGCAGCGACGGCGGTGTTGTGGGTGACATGGATATTGGCCGCGTTGGAGGCGAATGCGATGAGGCACGTGGTCTGGGACTAGAGCTTAGGCTACGAGGCCCATTGTCGACGCTGCCGGTGCCACTACTCATGCCGGGGCACTCTGAACCGGAGCGATTGGCATTCGAGCCCGGCGTGACAGCATCAAAGGCGGAACCTAAACTGCCGGGCAGAGTGTAGGGCGAGAAGCGATGACCCTTCAGACCTTGCAGCGGGGAGGCTGGTGTGTGTCCTGAGTAATGTCCAAATAAGGCGGGATGCTGAGCGGCTAAAGCAAGTTGAGCATTAAACAACAGGCCCGGATTCAGACCTGCCGGGTTCATGGCAGCCGCAGCAGCGGGATTGTGCAGCAAACCCAAATGGTGCGGCGGGTACAGGCCATGTGGATATAGGTAAGGCAACAGGTGTGGCGATGGATGTATGGGTGGACCCACGGATATATTGGGAGAGGGATACGAACCAGAACCGCTGAGACCAGCCGCTCCCTCCTTGGGGCTGCCGGACGATGTGGGCCGGAAGGCACCACCCGTACTGCCGCCAACGCTTTCCGAACAGCTGGAATCGCTGCCATCACGCTCCACCTCGTCTGACTGAAGGCGGCGTCGCAATGCTTCGTCACTGCCATGATCACTGGCACCCGCCAGGTGGTTGAACCAAGCTGCAAGGGCTTTTAATTGATTAGAAAATCTCGTACGCAAGGAATATGTTAAGGGTATATAAATAACAAGGTTAAGTAAAGAGTATTACATAAGAGGGGAGTGTAAATATGAACATAAAATTCTGAAATTATTCTGTGTAACAATTATATGTTTGTGACTATAACAAAATGTTTGACTTTGACAGTTCAATTAAATAAAAATGGTTAAAATCTCGTTAAATAACATTCGCAAATACAGTTATTGTCGTTTGACGATGTTATGATTCGTGAAATAATTTGTTTTTACTATAACCTGTCACTTTAGGCTATGCTACTTTTCATCAAAAAAAATGCTAACCAAAAGTATGCTACATATTTTTCATTGGTAACTGTGTACATAACGCCTATAATCAGCTTATGACAGAAGTTGAAGAAATACCTTACAAATTTACATGTTATTACATTAATCGTAGTTAATGTAATTGAGAATTCTGTTATGAAAAATTTTCTGCATACTTTGTACGCTCTCCCTTCTTTATACTCTTTACCTGTTATAAGTTTTTACAAAATACTTTGCAGACACTTACCCGAGTGCTGGTGGGCGTGCATTTGTTGCAGCGAATGACTTAAAGGCAGCAGTGGACTCTGCGGTGGCCCCACCACATCCAGTAGTTTATCATCGTCGTCCCCTTGATTGTCATGCATGGAGGAGTGCGAGTGCAGATGGTGAGGCGGCCGTCCTGTGTGACCCAAATGCAATGGTGCCCGTGAACTGCTAACATGAGTCGGATTTAGCTTATCCGAATCGGACCCGCGATTCGAGAGTAAAGCTTGCCTGTAACAACAGTTGGGATGAAAAAAGGCTGATTAGAACATCCAATTGTCAGTTTGATAAGAGGAGATTGATAAAATGGGGGTTTTAAAATAAAAAAAAGGGTTAAGAGGTAACCTTTTAGGGCAAATGCCTTAAAAATCAACGATGTAAAGATACATAAAATACATTAACCGACCGTAAAAATTATGAAAATAAAATTAATGATAAAAAGTGATTTTTCAGTAGGATATGCAATAATAATATTATAAGCGATCGCCTTAAAGTATGCCACACAAAGGCAAATATTCATTCACAACGTGGCACAATATGACACAGCTCTAAATTTCATTGATTTAATATGCTTTTATATTTAGACCCATTTAACTTTATCGACCTAACGCCACATCAGTTGTTTACAACAGGTTATGACAAAAAAAAACACGTTCAAAGACCAGCACCGTACATCCATCATAAGCCCTCTAAAAGCCGCTTAAACCAAACTTTTTGTTAAGTTTCATTTAAGAAATTTGTCAGCAATTAGCTAGGATTTTGTTAGGACCAACAACATCTATGGCAATCAAAAAACAAAACCATACAAATTGCTTAATCCCTCCACCCTCGCCACAAGGAAAGTCCACAGATAACTCTTTCATTAATTGTGACGAGATTCCAAACGTTTGGCTTGATTTCACTGCCCCAACCCCGCTGCTCTCGTAGGCAATTCCCGGATCGTCTCATATTTTACTGATTTCAATTGTTTGTTTATTTGTTTGTTTGTCATGTTTGATTGTACGATTTAACCCTTTATTGTGTTTTGTTGTTTCTACAACATTTAATCGCCCCTCTCGCATTCAAGCTGGAGTTTGAGTTACGTGTTATGGTCTCAGTCCCCACCTCCCGGAATTCCTAATGCGTACATGAGCACTGGGTGGTTTGGTTGCGTGTGTGTGTGTGAAGAACAATAGTGTTGTAACAAATTTCTTACTAATTCATTAGGGAAGGATGGGATGGACCCCCTCCCTGCATGTGGAAGCCAATAAAACAACCCCTTGACGAGACTATCCTAGTTATAATAACACCAATGCTAATAATAATTTTGTGGCTTTGCACCCTTCACCGCAGGATTTGTTTGATGGTTGTTAAGTGCCAAACGATCCCAGAATTGTGATATTTAAATCGGCCTAAGGAATTCCTCATTATCGCCACATGAAGACTTACGCACAAAGGACATTTAAGCATTCCACACAAAAGGATTATAGTTAAGAACGCACCAAAGAGCACCAAAGAAAATATGGAAACAATTTTCAAAAGGAGTCAATACCCAGAGCAATTAAAAACATACGCTAATTGGTGTTTTCTAATGTAAGTGGAGTTTTTTTTTTCTTCCAGGAAATTGAAACCTTTAAAAGGCTTGGGAATATTAAACGCATTTCAGAGGAACATAAACTGACAATTATTTCCAGTGCGAACTATAAATTGCTGGGGGTTACCTTAAGCATCAGTCAATTGATATAGAAAAGCGCGACAAAGTTTGTCACGTCGCCGACGCTAAAATTCTCGGATTTCTGCCATTGTCGACAACAAAGGCCCACAAAGTAAGGGCGTTAGTTGACAATAACAAAACATTTAAAATTTGTGCAAAAAGTCCCAGCCGTGGGCACCAAAAAAATTCGCAAAGTGTTCATGAACAACCCAAACTCTATGAACATCATCATCACCGCCTTGCACCATTCCAGTCCGGGGGTGTATAAGCCTACAGTCGATACAGTAAATTGCAAGGATATCAACAACAAACAAACGTCAATTTGATGTAACAGGAAAATTACAGTCTACGGTGCATAGTAATCTCTCAATATTGGCATTTGAGCTTCCGACGGGCCCATATGTAATCTATGGTTGTACGTACTCGTACATACATTATTTCCTTCATTTAGGCCAAACAAACTGGATTAGACGCTGGCTTTTTTATGCCCAAGGACGAGGGGGTGGGGAAGGATAAACGTTAGACTTGGCAAATTGATTTACTATTAAATTAGTATTAGACCTTCATCATCGACGACACCACACCCCCGCCGTTGTGCCGCCTGCATATGTTGAATGCTGATGGCCAACTCCTGGCGTATTCCAATTTTTAAATTGCCCAATTTACGTTGGAATAATAAAAAACTGTATCAAAATTGCAGTGCTTTGATGTGTGAACACCAAAGGAGGTTGATGGTGTTGGCGGGGTTTTGTTTTGCTGTGTGCCGTTAAATGTCTTGCCTTGTGGCAAGAAATTGCGCTAACGTGTTTCGAATAAATTTTTTATTTAGTCCTCTTTTGCGTTTTTTTCAATTAAGGTCTATGCTACCTGCCTACCTAGCTAGCTTTCTTCTGTGTATGTACAACAGTTTGAAACAGAGCCAAAACGTAAGTGCAGGCAAATGCTTTCATTAAAAACAAAGACGACGAAGAAACCAAAACAGAACAATTTGGCTAAAATGAAGATATCAAATTAGGAAAACCATGGCGAGTAGTTTAAGTTAGCTAAAGTAAAATGAAAGTTAGTAATTTGTATACGACTTAAATGCTGTAAGGTATTTAGGGATTTCGTTTAATCAAAATCGGCAAACTAATTTTTCAGGGCGACCTAGTAGATTGTACTGCTTAGCATTAAACATGAAAAAGAGGTTAACTTTCTAGAATATCCATTATGTTTTTGAAATGTGTTATAAACCATAGTTCCTGTGGGGTTTCTTTATACCATTTTACAACATTATTTACATTGAATTTTTAGTTGTATGGGAAGTGTATATAAAATTACAAACCTTTCAGCATTTGTTTACATTTTTTTGCGCTTTTCGCTAATTGTTTTCCTTTTTAGATGGCAAGGTAGTAAGATTTGGAAATAAAATATTAATAAGGTACCCTATTCTGTTCTTTGGCCTATTTGTGATGTTTTGGAAGAAAAATTATTAAAATATGTTCAGTAGTTTTTGAGTTTACCCGTTACAAACAGTCCCCATAACTATTTTTAAACTAATATCAATGAGTTTACTATAAAGACAAGAGAAAAACTTTCTCACTTGATGAGAAAAGTGTAGATAGGGCTTTACAAACTATAAAGAGCTAGTGCAAGAAAAATTTTGCAATATCTTTTCAACAATCATGGACCGATATTTATTAAAGAAACCTTTTTTATTATATCTGCCTTAACTTGTATGTATGTCAACATTCCCAAGGTTTATTTCTTAGTTTTCCTATTCATATTTTTAATCGTGCTACTTTATAATAAGCTCATTGCTAGTATATACCAGATTCCTGACAGGTTTGCCGGCTAAGTCAAAAGTATCCTAAGTCAATCAAAGTAATAAAGTTTTCTAAAATTTGCCGCAAATTTTTCAAAAAAAAAAATCTTTATGGGTATGAATAACATAATATAATAATATTATACCGCTAATTAAAAAGTTTATAATTTATAAGAAAGAAAATTGGGTTTAAACAACAAATAAACACCATACAGATTTGTAAAAGATCCGATTGACATGACTGACAATGCGATAGTTTATAATAAGAATACACTCCTTCCGATCCAATGTATGATTTTTGCGAAGCTAAGCTCTTTATTGTATTTTTTGATATAAACATTGCTAGTCTTAACGAGAAGGAAGTTTATATTTGTCAAATGACAGTTCCAAGTTATCATATGAGATATCAGTTAACTATATCAGCATAAAGATAACTTTATCAGTCCTTCCACCTCAAACCACAAAACCTTGCAAATACATCTTCGATTTTTTTTAAGATCTAATCTACTATTAGGGTGCAACTCTCCGCTTCATCTTACTTATTACCATAGCTTTCTTCTAAATCCCCCATTAAGTCATGCAAATTTATCTCTAGACAAATTGTGCAAATCCCACAGTAGCATACCGTAGTATTTTCCTATTTTGCTATACAAAGCCCTAGGAAATCCTTAAAATTCCAACAATTGATTGATTGATTTTAATTTCCGTTTCTAATATAATCACAATATACCTCAAGTCAAATCAATTGTCGCAATCATCGTCATCATCACTGGTCTATGGATTACATATAACAGGACATGAGACCGAAGTACTTTGGCAGCAGCACTAGCACTAGGGGTTGGGGATTTAAACGCATCGCCGGAAATCCGATACGGCTGCAAATCTCTCTGGCTGTAAAGCATACGCTATCGGTCATTTGAAAAGCGTTATGATTTAGTGAAATGTAGACGGAAGGAGGAGGGTAGACAGACGTGCGAGCGTTCATAGTGACTTTATTTTAGGGGTAGTTGACTAGGCAAGTTCATCGTTACCATGCGAGTTATTTTTTTCAAGTCATTGTTTTGATGTGGTCTTTGGGGTTCGTTTCTAGTTTAGTTTTCGTTGCAAAAATTTTGTGCCATGATGAATAGCGTTTCATGCGCATCTTTCATTGTGGTGATGTGGCCGGGATGACAATGACGTCTCTATCCATTTGAAATCAATTTCATTTACTTGTGTCTCTAAGGATGTACGTGTCCTGGCGATGACACCGAACAGTTGCGACTTGTTGGCTGGAGGGGGCGGTGGGTGACAAGAGGTTGGGTTAATGGTTGCCAGCAACTTTGAAAGTCAACTGTCAACTAACATGAGTTCCCATACAAATGCTAGTTGCCAACACGCCAGCAAATGTTCATTTTTTGGCATGAGGGAGGGATGTAACCTAACATGACTTTTTCACTAGCTTGCCGAGTAAAGACTGACAGTCCTTCACAAACACTGGAAATATGTCAGAAAAGCTCTCACTTCCTACGAAAATGTCAAGCCGGAAAAATAGCAGGAGAGTCTCTCCTGCCTAGTCCTTATGACATGACAATTTTTTGAGTGTTTGTGGCATCTTCATTTGCTGGAACATCGTAGTATGTTTATGTGTGATAGCACAGTGACATTTCAGTAGTCTCGAAGTCAGTTGCAGCATGTTGGAGATTTCACAGCTCCACCCACAGGTCACCCCTTAACTTGTTTTGCCCCGGTATACAATAAAAATTATAAAAACAAAACTTTAGTGATACTCACTTCTTTTCCCGCTTGCCGGCGCCCGTATCTCGAAAGCCTTTGGCGAAGGGATTGTTGTCGATTTTCAACTGAGTTATCTGCCAAAATAAAAAGAGAGAAGAAAAAAAGCAACGTGTGAACAGGATATAAAATTGGTGACTTGTGTCCTCTGCCAATTGAGGACGTGTAGGGAATACAAGTAAGATGGTTGGTTGGCTGCCTGCCTGCCTGATGCACCTACCTTTTCATTTTGATATGCAGTCACAGCTATGAATTCCGTCTCCTTGAATACGTATGTCCTGAACGTCGAATATGGTAGTTTTATGATATCGTTGGCTCGCACCAAATGAAACCGGGGTTGGTATTTGTGCATGGAGTTGAGTATCGTCTGCAAAAGAGAAACATAGAATAGACCAGAGATTTTCGCTTTTATTATTCATGACATTGGGGGTTTTGTCAGTCATCATCAACATCATCATCATCGTGTGATGGTGGTATTGGGTATACTGTGGCAACATGCCACGCATATATGCAATTGATTGGCTGGTTGCCGTTCTTGTGGACTTGTGGATCAAAACTAGAATAAATCGACGACAACACGGGCTCAAGTACATACTTGAAATGCACCAAAACGACCACCCACCATAAAGCCAACACAGCGACACAACGCTGCACTGTGTGGCATTATAATCATGTCGTTGCAACATACTGCCGTCCGTCCGTTCGACTGTCTAGCTTTCGTTTGCAGCTAGATGAAGTCGTGGTATTGGTCCAACTTTACCAATCATGTTCTCTAGACTTGTTTTTGGTTTGTTTTGGTTGGTTTCCTTTTTGTTGTTGTTGTTGTTTGGTTGGTTGGCTGTTTGGTTTGTTGTGAATACCAAACAACGAGATTTATTTCGGTTTAGCTCCCTTTACAAAGTCTTTGAGCCAACATAAATATGAATTTTGATACTAAGCTTGGTTTATGCCTGTCTTTCTTTAAGGCCGTTCGTCCGTCCGTCCGATCGATTGTCTATCTGTCGCTGGGGACCCCACATGTAGTTTAGCGACAAGTTGATTACAAGCAACAAAAAATAAAAGCTTATTGGTTAAATCGAAACACCTTTTAATTACCATAATTTCTGTAAGCTTACAGCAGCGGCACGATGAAACACAAAACACAAAATCTCAAACCAGACCAATTGCTGGCCGTCTGGCTGGTCGGTTACTGGACCACCACTACTAACACCACCATCGATCGGTCTGACAATTTAAGCAATCACTTCATTTATGAGGCCAATATCAAAGACTCTTATAAATCTGTCTACGACGACAGAAGGAGGCAAAAAAAACAAAAGCAAACTCTAAAGACCGAATGATTATTCAGAAGCGGGACCACACACAGCACATTATAGCATTGCCCAGCATAACTAGTTGATCGGCGAGAGGACAAAAATGACGCAGCATGGTGCGTTTTATAATTAAGCGTCGCCATTTTTACAAAAAAAGAAAGAAGTAAAAAACAACCTAGTAAATGTTGTCATCAATGGGAATCATGATGCAGTGCCAATTTTAATACGTTATTATGGCAGACGCGACAGTAAGCGGCAAATATATTATGAAGCAAGGTGTTAAAGAACGGAACGAATGGGCTGAGGCAATAGTAATGTGGAGCGTTTGAAGAAGGCAGGGAATGTTTATTTCAAATTGTTGTTAGATTCTTGACTGTGCATTTATTGCTAACAGCTCCTTTATAGGATGGAAGGATTATTAATTTATTATTCATTATTAACTTTTTTATGATATTAAAAAATTGTTATGTAACAAAAATTTTATAGAATTACTTAATCCTCTTTAGGAAAAATAAGTCAATCTCAGGATATTTATTACTTTGCGACCAAATATCCGAGAGTAGACGAAAGTCTACAATCTATAGTATACATTTATACTACTCCGTCTTTGAGTCTGTTGTCAACATGTTAGACGGCCAACTCTTTGAGTTTGATGAGTGGTATTTTGCATGAAAGTATCGTATAGTATAGTATAGAAGTCACATTTTGGAAAAACATACAAAAGTTTTACATTGAAGGACCTAATCCTCTTTAGGAAAAGGTTACTCCCATATTAAACTATTACATAAAATAGCTTAAAACTCGTTAGAGAAAATAAATGAATTTCAGTATTCGAATTAAATGAAATTCTACACTCGATATTATTTATGTGACGGGTTAGCTCAAAAACTAATGGACGATTATAGTATTTATTTTGGGTTTGAAGGGTATATTCATTTTGTCTCTTTTTTAAACAACTTCTTAGTGGAATTCGCCTTATTGAGGGAATGTTTTTACATGTTTCGCAAAAAATTTCAAATTTTGAGTTCCGTTGAAAAAACTGTAACACATATAAGGAGTGGTTATATCGCACATACTGCTCTCCTAATAATGAAAGTCACATTTCCATTTTAGTTGTTCTGATATTTGCAGTTACATTAATCTTAATCGGTTCTGGCAGCTTTGAGAATGTAAGCAGACCATCGGAAAATGTGCTGCGTTAGGAGGGAAGGGTCAATTTTCTATCACACATCATTCACATATAAATCTTAAAAAAGAAAATATTTATAGTGCTACTTACATTCATTCACATTTGTTAACCCCTTAAAGATCTCTCTGATTGCTAGGCAACAGTAATGAGTGTACGACCGTGTTTAAAATCATTCGTAATCATTTTTCGGTACACCTAATATTTCAAATACTTTGTGTGGAACCACATCTATGTACTACTAACTTTTTATACATTAGTTTACCTATCTCATTCAACATAAATGAATGTCCAACCTCGTTTAAACTCATTCACCATAATTTTTTAATGCACTTGATGGCTGTTACTAAATGTTTATACTAAATACTTTTTATAAATTTGAATGCCTTTCTCATACGACTTTCCAGATACTGTAAATCGATATTTCTTTTTGGCTTTCCCTTGCTCTTCCTAAAAACTCATTAAATACTCAATATAATGACCTGATTTTAGGGGATTTCAATTCAATTTAATTGTTTCTTAGTCGCTGATATTTTACCTTTTTATATTATATCGCATACAGCATATTTGTCGACATTTATAATCACACAACGGCATTAAGAGAGCTTAAAACACTGGTTGGACTATCATATGCCGACGGTGACGCTGGTGATGATGATCACTTTCAACAAAGACAACAGCCAATCATGTCCAACTGCCTTGCAGCTTCATCACGACCAAGGCATCGTCACCACCACCACCATCACCACCTAGAGTGCTAACTAAGATTGGAGCTAAGTATCCTGAACCTGGTCAACGTGTGTGTTCTATTTAGACGATGACATTATTAAAGCAAAAAACAAGGGAAGGAACGTCAAAACGAGTATTCCGTGGAGAGCGTGTGAAATTTGAATTCCAGACTTCAGTGAAATCTGCTGCTAAATAACTGTGGTGGGTCCAGATATCCACGAAGTTTGTACGTCTTCTATACGCCAAGCAGCAATTAATATATCGATATGTCTGTATGTGTGTTCATTGAAATAAGATTGAATTCAAAAGGAGCCTATGAATGGGAAGGTATGGGATAGCTGGCTGGCTGGCTGAATACTCGCGGCACTCTAATTGGGAGATTACGTGTTTCATGGCAATATATCGTCGCATGTGAAATCCCCAATGCGTTCGCGGCCAAAAACGAAGAAACAATGATGATGATGATGATGCTGCTGATGCCGCCGCTTCTGTCGACTGAGTGACCAACAACAATACAGGGCATTAAGGTGAACACAACTTTAAAGCCATAAAACTTGACCAAATATTCACCGTCCACTGTAACGACCCCTGTATTTTGTGTAAACATTTTGGAGCATTTATAAATAATTGATAAACTGTGGTTGGCGCCACGGAACAACAAATCACTTGCATTTGGTGGCAGCAGCAGATGAACCTCAAGACTCCGTAAGACCCCAAGAAATTCTGGCTAACAAAAGTAAATAACTCGCGGCTCTAATTTGGTTGGTGATTTATGACCAATATTTAAGTTTGGCAACAAGTGTAACAAAGCCTCAAAACAAATTAAGACAATTTGAGGATAAACATCTCACGGGCTGGGAAAAACTGTTGAAACTGAAGTTGAAAACAGGAGAGTGGCGTTGACATACACTAATTTAGTTAATAAGAGACGTTGATGTGTGTGTGTGAAAAGGAAGTGAGTGATGTTATATGTATAGGTAGAGGTTTCAACGTAACTCATATTGCGGTTGTTGCAGAGAACGTCAGAAGAGTACAAATCGTTAGTAAGATTTGGATTTAAATGTATCGATGACATATTGTTAGATTCGTATGTACTTATTTAGTAAAATAATAAACACAAACACTTATTTAGTTTGTCTAAGAGTTATGAAATTTAGCACTAAAATACTTTACCAGAAATAAATTTGATTTCAGGATAGTGATATGCATCCCATAGCCTCGCGAGGCCGACAATAATCGTTTTTTTCACAGAGCCACGTACTTAAAAGTTTTGTTTGATTCAAGACAATCAGTTCCTGTTTGTGTGTTATGAATGCAATATCACACACGTTTGTTTCGCATTCAACACAAAAAAACAGACAGACACACAATGTTCAGCGATTGTTGGTAGAGTACACAGACCTGACCCTTATTGTGCGCCACTCATAAGCACACCATATTGTTGTGAGTGTGCGTTCGTTTATGCCTAGGGTACCGATGACACACAGCTATACTCGGATGTAATTTTTAAGCTTATCAGTAATTATTGTAATTATTGTAGGGAAAATATATGCAATAAATCTCGCGGAACTTGTGGTTAACACTGACTGGTCTTTAGGACACGTAAATATCGTATGTTTTGCTTTGTCTATTCGACGAAAGATTGCTTTTCGTGTTTAACAATATATTGATCGATTGACAGGTAGTGTCGAACCTTTTGCTATCCAGGACAACATAACAAAATCAGCTGTAGTTCCCTCTACTTGATCAAATAAGATAATGAAAGGTCAACAATATTATGTCATAGGGAAAGGCGATTGGATGTGTTGTTGTTTTTGTGTTAAGGATCCTTCAATGTATCTTTAACACCAAATCTTAACAAATTAATTACTAAACATCGAAATATATTCCACGGAAATTATTGAATCTTAAGGACTCGTCTACTACAATAAATCTCACATATTTCCCCTTCTGGAGGTGCTGACTTTAATATTCCCATACTCCCGCATTTGTACTAAGCTTTACATTACCCCCCACTCTTCTTAACATACACTTTGCAAATGCCTACGATCGACTCTAGTAGTCGTCTAGTAGGTTACCTAGTGTTGCTCATAGAACAATCAACACCCAATTAAATTGTCACCTAAGTTGGCCAACAACTATCATTACCTCCTATTGGGCTTAATTTATTGCCTCTTAAAAGTAACAAATACATAAAACTCCCGAGTCAAACGGCCAAGGAATAATGACAAAATTACTTGTATCACCAGCAACAACAGTTCAACCGAGGGAGCCCATGGCATAGCATGAGGCACCACCACCACACAGATCCGCCACAATGTTCCAAGTCAATACCAAGCACAAGGTAATCGATCAACAGCCGCCAATTATGTGACAATATCTTAACAATGAAGTGAACAGTAAAACGCGTCCTGCTCGTCAACGGTCATCAAGAGCGGGTGCAAAAGTAATCAACACACTGTGGACGCGTTAACCAGCAATTATTGGCAGGCAGCAGCAATTGCCGCAAGAACCGTTACCGTATTTGGGTCGAGAGTATAGGAAAATTTGTCCGTTACTGTCACCAGAGTCAACACTATTGCGTTCGCCGCCGCCACCACCATCATCATCATCATGGCCGTTGTGCAGCTCATGCTCATCATCATTACTCCAACTGAACAGCGGGAATTCTCGCAAAATTGTCTCACCATTTTCGGCAAGAACGCACAACATCATGTACTAACAACTACAATTCGATTCGATTCAATTCAATTCGTTTCATTTCGATTCGATTATAAATAAGCGTCTTCATCCACACCAAACATTGCGACAACATCTTACGGACAGAATTGTGATGTGATGGGATTGTCCGTCCGTCCAAGCGTCCATCCACACATCCATCCATCTCTCTGCTCTCATCCGTGTCGTTTTGTCGCTGGCAGTCAGTCAGTCAGTCAGGTTATTGCGATGCGTGACGGAATGGACTAAACAAAATGTACATTAAAATGAAATTGTTAATGTGATTGCTGCTCTCTGCTGCTCCCCGTGTGTGACACAGCCAACAACGAGCGACGACTGATTGATTAATCAAGTCATTTACTGCTTGTAAAACAGGGACCCTGGCTCAGTTCGGGCAAGAACACTGCAAAACGGTAGCAATCAATGCCGAAAACAAATGTGACGCAAATAAAGTAATACAACATGATGAAACAAAAGCTCTCGAAACACTTTCGGAGTCATGCCACACGAAACATTTTTATAGCTAGATTAATTTAGCAAGTTTGGAAGTTGTATTACACGGGCTTTTGAAGCGAGCTCATTCAAGGGATTGCAAATATACCAAGGCAATGAATTTGTAAAAACTAAATGGCTAAAATAAATTTGGAATGGGATTAGTAGGTAGATAATCTAACTTTTTGAAGACAAATTTCGATAGGTAAGTTGTCAAAAACTTTAATTTTTTTTAGAAAATTTTTAAATTCTCATAATTTTTACCTATCGCAATTTACCAATTTGGAAAAACACATTACTGAAAATAAATGGATTATCTTTTCGGAGATTCTGTTAAATTCGTGACATAGTGCTTACATGTACGTATGATTAACGTTGTAGATTTTTTGAATTATACGTAAGTTGCAATAAGTAAACATAAACCAGCGTCACCTATAGTGCGTTAATGCAGCTGTTCTAGAAATAGCATACCAGTCATAAGACATATGTATCTCTTACTTGGAGATAAAACGGCCAATGTAAACTTATACTCTTTTGAGGAAATATCAATGAAATTTTTACAAATATACAAAAAAAATTAGTTCATAGTAGAATTGGGCAGCAGTACACTTATATGACTGCATTATGTTTGATATTTGAAGTTGAATGTTTCAGAATTCTGAAGAAATGGAAAAAATATATCTCATACAAAGATTAGCTCAAATTAAATTGGCTTTGGCCCTTTAAGTTCTAATCCACAGATATAATATGAAATGATCGTAACTGCTTCACATTTTTGGATACAGTTTTTTTTTAAATTACAAAATTACAATATTGTTTCAACATTTTTTTATCAAGATAAAATAAATCAATGTAGAACTATTATAAGGACATTTAGATACAAAGTCAACTCTATTAGTCGGGTATAAAAATAAGTGGACAACTTTTGCCTGTCGGTATACAACCCCCGTATTTTTTTGCACTAATTTACACTTCAGTTCCCTTACTAATGACCTATAAACTATCACCGCCATTGAGTTAAAGGTGTGATGGCTCTATAAAATTACCACGTCCTTTACTTTGTTACCTCCCAAAATATCATTAGGAATACCGCTTTCTGTCATGCCCAAACCAAGCTATGACAGCTGTAAATCTATATGTTACATAATTATACTGAGACTCCATTCACATCTAATACCTCTGACAGACTACAAGTTCAAGATGCAATGTCTTCATCCTACGTTTATTTTCGTTTGTTCTCTCACTTACATACAACCATAATAACCGTAATCCAGGCCTTCCATTCTAATTTTCCGATACCATTTCCTAGTCGCCTCACTGTCGTCACCCGAAAAAATATTATTGAAGTAATACATTCTAAAAACCAAACAACATCAAACAACCTCATTTCATTTCACATTGTCCATCCTTTCAAACTCTCACTTCCAATTACCCCTACTGCTTCTGGCGGCCGTAACATAGCTTGGGGCCCAACGGGCAACATTGTCTGCTCCTATGTCCCCGTGGTGGGTAAAAGAACAAATCGAAAACTGGTAAAAGCAAATGTCATTGCAAATTTGACTTCTCAGCGTGCTTCATTAGTAGTTCGATATGTAAATGATGATGCTTTCACAAAAAGCCAGAACCCAAAGAGGAGCAAAAAAGACAGCAGCAGCAACAACAACAATAACGACAAACAAAATGTGTTCAATATGCATATGGGGGGCTCCAGAGCAAAATGGAGAATGTTATTAAAACGTACCCTCTCGTAATCTCGTATAACAGACAAAGTTTCGCATATACAAGTAAAACACGGGACCACAAAACACCGCCCCTTATGATCAGCCACAGCTACAGAAAGAATAACAACAACAACAACACCACCAACAGCAACAACATGTTGTCGATAATTTTGCTGTAGTATATACTATGAATAGTAGTAGTATAAATATACATATGTATGTATGTCTGTATGTAGGTAGGCAGATAGATATGTAGAGTATGTAGCCGTTTTTAAGTGATACAAATTTTTTCCTGTCTTGAACACTTGCAGCTTATTTGTAGTTGGCCAGTGGTTGATAGACGCAGTCAAAAACGTGACTGGATTCTCGCGTCATTGGTTTGAAAATTTTGCAAAAATCGTGAGCATTCGAACAACACATGTATTGCTAACTCGTAGTGAGTGAGTAACTCCGTCATGTGTTGTTGGTCGTCGTTCGCCTGTGTATGGTGGCCTAAGAAGAAAAGCTTAACAACAATTTCAATTTCAATTTGAATTTGAATTTTGTGTTTTTTTTTCTTCTGCAGCCTTCTATTTTCAAATGTTATTGGCAACGCTCAACTAAGACAACAACGTTGGACGACGACGACAACAACGGCGACAACATCTATCTGGCCGTATTACAAAAGCCAAGCGGACAGATGGACGGACAGACGGAATATGAATACATTTACATTAGAAGAGCCAAGACCAGAACGGAGAGGATTTCTTTCACCGAATTAGTAAGACAACGAAAAAGACATATCTGGATACATTCATAACTACAAAACTATACAAATATGCATAGTAACACACTCGCATGCACATACTCGTACAGTTTTATATGTACATATGTACAGATACATAAATGTTCATTTCGTTATAAACATACAAACGTACATACTTGTGGATGAATGTAAATTTGAAAATGTGGTGCGCATGTGTGGTCTTTCACTGGTTTCACATGTAACATCATCATTAGTTTAGATAATGATTTGTTGTTTTGAGGTTAGTTTGAAATGTGCACCGACAATGTTACAATAGGGTGGTGGTGGTGGTTGTGGTGTTTGTAGGGATAAGAAAGTATTCATCTTAACAAATTCCTAGGGGGAAACCAATGATAAGGTCACGAAAAGGTTTAAAGCAACAAGACACTTTGTGAGAGGGTGTATATTAAGGGCTGTATTATAAAGAACGCATACTACCTTGTTTACTAACTGTAGCATATCAGTGGTGATAGAGAGGATGTGCTTGAAGACGTATGCTTAACGTTGTTAAGATATTTGTGAATCATACGTAAGTTAGAATTTATTGTACGCAAGAGCCATATACTGTGCAAAAATTTAACTGTTAATATAATAGTACAGTTTTTTTAGCTTTAAGACAAAGAGAGATTTTTTTTATCGCCAGCGATAATATAACAACATAATATCAATATTGTTTGCTACTTATTGGTTGTTTGTCTATTTTACAATTTTGGATGACTAAAGTTAAGTATTGCGAACAAGGGAATGCAAACTTTATAGAAAAAATTTATATTTAAAAGAAATAACTTATAGAAGAGAATGATATTCTAATAATAGAAGGTAGTCTGAGTACCTATTTCGTATTCAGCCCCGAATCATCATCTGAAGACTTGGCTCAATGAATGTGATGTGAAGTCTTATACATCGGAATGTTATAACTAAATGAGAATTCTTTCTTTACTGGAGAGGCTTGAAAAAATACGAGCATTTACTTTACGAGCATACTTACAAAACATTTCTTCGACGACAAGCTAAGCGATAAATACTAATATTGTCGTGCATCAATCTCAATCAACAAGATCTAAAGAAAAACAATGTGTTCCTATAATAACGGGAATATATAAATGCAGAGTTGCGAGACAACAATGACGTAAAAGTAACGTTTTCGCTTCCCAGTAGGAAGTGTCTGCAAGACGTCCTCAAGGATAGGTACATAACCATACTAAATCCATAATGACATGTAGGATGACCGTCTTAA
The DNA here is from genome assembly GCA_964034835.1 of Muscina levida. Lineage (NCBI taxonomy): Eukaryota > Metazoa > Arthropoda > Insecta > Diptera > Muscidae > Muscina > Muscina levida. The sequence continues at coordinate 151,869,225 of OZ035882.1, forward strand.
ATATAAGTTATTTAAATATAAGAGCCCTGCAATCAAGTACGACCTAATGAGCGGCAATGTCAGTCAAATTGTCGTTGATGTTGTTTTTTAAGTCCTCTTTCGTTTTTATAGTTTCATGTCATTGCTGTTCAGTTATTATCATAGCAACACTTATTTCTTTAGAATTTATTGAATGAGTTTGAAGCACGACAACATTAGTATTTTGTCGCTCAATTTGTCGTCAACATATTGCTTTCACGACAAGTATAAACACTTTGCACATTTTCTCTTGAGAACAGCGTTGGCGTCAATGTCGTGTGTACTTGGTTTATATAGGCATCGCAGACAATTTGAGCGACATTGTCGCTTGTCAGGTCGTTCATGATGGTGCGAAAACTTGTATGAAAATTTCGTTGACGATTTGTATGGACGGTCAGCTATGTGTCATCAACGATTTAGTATGGTCATAACCCTTTCCTAGAGGACGTCTTGAAGACACTTCCTACTGGGTTGTTATTAACTTAACTGTGGTGATCTCTATCTTGTTTAGAAAACAATATCAACTTCATAGCATTATGTTTTTTTAAGGTTATCTACTAAAACTGCTTATAAAAAACCATTCGAAGTAAGTTTTCTTAAATTGTACTTATGTTTAATTTCGGCGCTTTTCAATGTCAATGTGCCTTGAGATTTTAGCTATTCTTTTGGTTATAAATTCTTATAATGTTATTCATTTTCTTAAATTTGCCGAGTTTGACCAATTTGTTCACCTCTTATCATTTCATTAATCTGCTTCCTATTGTATAGCGTTCAGTAGTAACCTTCCATGTCAGATTTTCGTAATTTTCTTCCACCGCCTAGAAGAGTTCTTTGTCGTTCTTTCTTTCATCTCTCCCCCTCACCATCACCCTGCGACTATCATCCAACAACTATCATAAGAGAATATCAAACAAATGACCAGCACATTTTCGCCACATTCATTTGATGATACAAATCAGTGGCAATAAATCTGCAATATCCAATCAAGCCGGCATTGGTTCATTTGTACCATTTGTCAGTATCCGTTGGATAGTTATCGCCACAAGTTGTTGCATGTGAATATTGCATTCATTTATTTCATGGTGACCACCAGGAAGGCCTGGCTCTCCAACAATGGACACATGCAACAATGTGCGGTAAGTGAGTTTGTAGTCACAAGTCCACCAAGGTGTTTGCGGCGACGACATTAGCGCCTTGTCCATTCGTGCGTCTGTCCAGCGTCTAATCTCACAGTGCAACACTTAGTTTGCCACACAAGCCCGGAACTGAACGTTATGTTATGAGAGCGTGAGAGAGCACCAAGAGGAGGACATGAGTTAAAGTTATGGCTTAACGGCCAAGCGAACCTAAAGTGTCTTCTTAGTTCAGTGCGATTAGTGGCGGCTTTTAAAGAGTCACAATAGTAGAGCCCAGTAGCTGCGGCACTGAGACATTAATCGATAAAAGTTGAGTATTTTTTCATGTTTCGAAGCGAGCCATTAAAAGATTGTCAGCTCAAGCTCTTTGCCGCAGTTGTCGCTGCTGTTGTTGGTGTTGTTTTTGTTGCTGCCGCTGTTGCTGTTGCCGGTTTTTTTGAGTGTTGAGGATAAGCAGCCTTCAATGGCAGATCTGCGACAATAAAAATTCGCGCTAAAGGTGCTTAATGAAATTCTGCCTCAAGATCACTTTGCCAATGTTGCCGCATGTCACAGGCGGCTGTTGCGTGTTGGTCATGTTAAGCTGCTTCTGCAGGTCGTCTGCTTGCTTGCTTGCTTGCTTATGCGCGGCGCGGCAATTATTTCCAGACAAATTTATTTGCAACCTGGACATTTTGCAATATCGTATCCCTGTCGTATTCTTTTTATTACCAAACAATCAAGTACACTGGGAGAGCTTCTGTTTTGGCTCTCCAACTTCAAGTTGCAGGTCTGTGACGCCGCACACAGTTCACCGGCAGCCCTGCAACGGTCCCCTTGTAGCAAGCAGCTCAACGACGCCGATGCCACCGATGCCGGGGCCAAAAGAACAAGTGTTAACAACAAACGGTAAAGTAGGCATTTTAAAATGCCTTTGCCACTCTACACATCTTTAATTAAAACAAATGCTACCTTGACATTTAAAACGTCCACAGACGTTGGAATTCAATTAGTTGAGGTTGAGAGTATCTACTACCTATGCGTATGGGTTCAGATGCATTAAGCTGCACCCAAGCGTACGAAAACAAAAACAAAATGCATTCGTTGATTTGGCGAGGAGGCAGGGAGACAGAACGCATTTAGAGACAGCACAGTCAATGTCTCACGCACTTTCTTCGCCAGGGTAAGTGATGTAAACAACAGTGGTGGATAAAAGTAGTTGGACCAAAGAAAAAGGGTGTGAACTTAAGAATTAAGTTGGGTTAACAAATAATGTTACAACTTAGCGGGTTCTTAAAGTAATTACAACAATTGCTTAAGTATTAGGGGTAATAGGTATTATCTTACAAGTTTTCCTATAGCTGACGCTTGGATTCGATTTGGAAACCAGGGCAGTAATCTTTACTAAGGGAGTAAGCACAAATGTAGCGGGAAGCGGATTGTCAGAATCTTTAAAACAAGAAGTAAAGTTTAATAATACTAAGATTCCATTTTAAGGGATAAGATGTATTATCAGCAGCTGGATGTTGTGCTGGAAATCTGAATATCACTTTTTGATAACAAGGGAAGACCAAATGAATTATTCACTTGTCAAATCGATTAACTCCACTCAACATGAAGCTAATATTGTTTTTTTTTTTTTAAATTCTGTTAAATTATAAATTTTAATAAATAGTGTATAAACTTGAACAATGTAGGATACGTTATTAAAAATTGTGTTAGTGTATCAAATGATACATCAAATTGGCTGAACGATCAGAAAAGTGTTTATTGTTGATATTAATGGTCAATTCAGTGTCAAGCACTAGGATGACGCGTTTCGAACTCCATGAATAAAATTTTAAAAATTCAAAGAGAGGCAAGTCAATTTGGCAAATAAAGCATTCAAATGTTGACATTTATCGATAGATTTATCCCCGAACCTAAGCTATCCTTTGAACATGAAAATACTCTAGTTGCCATTTATCTATTTGCTTCCCATATTCCACCTACCACTTAAATACGAGAATGGTAACATTTAACACTGACTATTCATCTCGACTGTAAGTGATCTTGAAACCTTTTTCATTTTATGAATGAAACACTCTGCTGACTCCTTACTCCATTCATTATGATTATACGAAAAAGTGCTTATGAATAAATTTGTATACCAGAAAATTAAATACAAAATGTTGGGAGCAAAAAATATAAAAAACGAAACAAGACCAACCAACACGATCACATATAATACATTATAGCCAACGTTTTTTTGTTGTTGTTGGTCCTATCGATGAATTTGGACTTGGAAGCGAGCGTTTGGAACGCAAATAACATTATGTAAATTAGCATCAACGCCACGCATAGACCCAAAGCCAACGCTCAAGTTCACGTAATGGGATTTCGGACGCACGATCGCGACCGCGTCTGGAAAAACTTGTCTCAGTGACACTATAAAAAATCACTTGAGATAAGCAAATGTCATCAACAACAATGACATAAAACCCTTTTTGTGATGCCGCCGCCGTCGGGTCCGCCACTTGAGGTGAAAGCCAAATCAACAAAATTGATTTTACAGTAGCTGATTTGTTGACGGCAACATTTTTTTTAACTGAGCTTTTTGTATTTGTTGTCGACCTAATGAGCGGATGTAAAACGTAACAGTGGCGAAGAACAAAAAGACAAAAAATCAAAATCTTTTAAAAGAATTGATTTACGAAAATGCAAATGTTACATTTTATGATAATGACAGTGCCTGAGGCTGCTGGTGGTGGTGTTGGTGATTCATGCCAAACTTATCGAATAAGTCGTTACATTTCCGATAAAGATGGTCAAACGGCGTGAGAAAGTCAGTAAGAGAGAATTTCTATTTAAGTAAGAAATATTGGGATTACTCAGAAAAACTTGTGATAGCAGCAAATTCGTCTTAAAAAGTTATTAAAGTAACATACTAAGGTGAAACTTTTCGCACAAAGTACCACGGGTGGTACCTTGCGAAAAAGTAGAATAGTCTGACGTTTCCAACTTGAATGCAGAAATTACGAAAATAGCCATACTTCGATTAAATTATTTTTTTTATAAGCTTAAGAAAATTTTATTGAAAATTTCTTTAAAAGAAGTAACTCTGTGTTATAATTTTGCAGAAAGACAAAACGAAGAGAGAGACTTTAAAACTGCGAAGACTTGATACTGATTTTTGACAAAGTTACTTAAAACTATTGCTGTATGAGTAAATATTCGTCTAAGACAGAGTTGGTGTACAACATTATTGCAGTATGTATCACATGTTGTAACATATTTTAAAAAATAATGACTTGCGGCTTATAGATCTTTCCATAATTCCTCTCACCACAAACGATCTGCTTATCTCTTAAACAATATTTATAAACCTGATCATCTGTTGTTAATCACACAATTTTTACATTTCTGATAATGATATGCTAAAATCCAATTCATCTATTTTCCAAATACTAGTTCATTGATAAATTGAACCTGGGAACGCGGGCTGTAATCTGGTCAGGAACAGTAGTAGTAGTAGTAGTAGTAGCAGCAGTGCACGGAGGCTGCGGTTGTGCTGTCGATGGCAATCTATGTGTGAGGTCTCCTCATTATGAATCGTAAATGTGTCTTGTACCTATTAAACTGCCGCATGCTGTGACTCGGGAAGTGAAATGAGATCCCAGCTGTAATGCTGCGACTGGTTTCTGGTCATTCTGACCAATGTTATTTTATAGTTTCATTAATTAAGTTTTGAAAAGTTTATGATAGTCTTGAAAGAGATCCCACGATAGTGTTTGTTGATTTTTATTTTGTGAATGATTGTGGCTAATTTTCGATCAGACTAAAGGTATCGATAATAATACATATTGGCCCTGTTTCTGTGGCCACGTTACGACCAACTTAACAAAGTGTTAGTGTCATTGCCTATGGGTGACTAATGAAATGAAAAATGCCCGTATTGGTTTTCTAATCAATTCACATTTTGGGCCATGTTCGTTGTCATTAACACTGGCATGTTCTTGATCCCCTTGGTCCCCCCTCTCTCACATGACAATTAAGTGAAAAATATGTTAATGTTATGGCCCTTTATAGATTTACTAAATTGTAGCGATTGCCTTTGTGGGTTTGCCTCTGAACGAGCCTAGAATAGAGGATAGAGTAGAGTGTGGAGTGTTCGCTCGCATTAATATGATTTGGTTGGTAATATGTTTGTACATATCTGAATGTTTTATAGCCGCAAATGATGATAAAACAAAATATGAACAACATTTCAATGGTGTTGTTGTTGCTCGTGCTGTTGTTGTTGTTGTTTTTGATATTGTTCATAATTTTATCGGCCATAAAACTTATTGAAATGTTAAGCCCACCACCAACGAAATGACTACCACATTGAAACATACATTCATAACATATACAAATAAATAAAACAATCAAAAAATCATATAGCGCAAAGCATACATACTTACGAACGGACAGACATACATATATGCAATATAAGCAGAAATACATGTGTACATTTACACACATTTATATAATTCCCAGCGTATGTGTAGGGTTGTATGTAAATCGCCACAATTTATGTCGGCCATAATATTTCGATTGCGCATTTTTTTCTGCTTTTGGTATTATAGTTTTCAAGTGTTGTTTTTCGATTGTACTTGAAACTAATTTGGCTACAGACAAAACAAAAAAAGTACTCACGAAGTGAGAAATTTCAGCATAAAGTTCTCACAACACGGAAACTATAGATCACTTTGTTGTTCTTTTCACTTTGATGGCGGTTAGGACACGTGTATAAGATATTATGCACGCACTCTTATGCTCAATCACGACAGTGGCGTTTCTCAGAGTCATAAATTAGAAAAACTACAATCGTAATAAAAATATCAACATAAGTTGCGGCCTTGCATGGTCATGAGTAAGTGTAAAACCTCAACACAAATACAATTGGTTTGCATCTTAAGTTATGCTATTAGAAAATCAAATATAAAATTTTGGTAAATTGGAAAAAAATTAAAAAAAAAATAAGGAAATGAGTTTAAACGTGGTCGTACATTCACGAGAAATCGAGTACCATGTATGCGTTTTCCTTAATAAAAAAACTCTAACACAAACCATCTTGTGGCATGGAAAGTGTTATTGCTTAGCTGCCTAAATTATCACTCTATATGATGTAATAACTTTCAATTTTGTATCATCATAAAAAGCTTTACCTGTTCACCCATAAACCTTAACAATATTTAAAGCATTTTAATGCCAACCACACTCAAACAACATTAGAACATCAATTTTGCTTATTTTACACAACTCTCAACCTTGTTAACACATACTACAGGTCCGCAAATAAAACAACATTATTATAACTCATTGTTGTTGTCAACAACTTATATTGGCCAGATTATGACGAAATGATATCAAGCTTCTTCTCAGTAGTACTTGCTTATACATAATTAAATCTATCATTTCCTTCTACTCGTACTCGTCTCCAATTCAGGTGGCAATCGGTTAACGTTGTTGCCGTTGACGCCATCAAAATGATGTACTCGTGTCTTCGTTATGCTGTCGCATTGTCCTTTACTGCAGCTTGAATTGGCCAAGAAGAAATAATGAGACCCACAGTGATCACCTCGCGACGTCAGACGTCTACGGTCGGCTGCCGGCTGCTACCAAAAGCTTTGATTAGGCGCCTAGTTTACAAGCTTTACATGCTTGCGAATGCAAACTACATTCGGGTACATCAACCAACCAAGCCAGCACTGTGGCATTAAAGCCTCACTAAGGAGCGTTAAATACGTCGCTTCTTTCTATACGTGGCGATGGCAGGAACGAGGAAAATAAAAAAGAAGCGACTAACAAAGTTCCTTTTGTTTTACGATATTTGATTAGTTCTCATACGAAGTCCGTCGTCGTACTACATATATGTGAACATGTGACGACAACTGCGCCCCGAAAACAGACCCAGCAGAAGAAAGACAAAAGAATACCGCAGGCGCCAGCCAAAATCCAGACATTTAAATGGATGAGCATCATCACTTGGGCCATAGCCACCATCGAGCTGAAGCGAACCGAGCCACCGACCGCCGCCACAACACAGCAACATTAAAGAGGCAGTAGAGAGGAAAAAGTCGTCTGTTTGAATGTTGACCACATTCAAATCTTAACAAGAAATCGGTGTAGTTTTGCCACATTTAATCGAAAGACAACCGGCGAACCAAATACACATTTGTATGGCCGCAGAATAAGCATTGGGAATGGGCCACCGCCAAAAAAACAACAAAAACAAAGAGTGGACGGATGGCCTGACGGACAGACGCAGCCAGAAGAGTGTGTGTGTTGGGTTCCTGTGGATCACACACATCCCCAGCTAGCCCTGTGCTAAACAAATTCGAAATGCCAAAAACTGGCCCCAACAATAACAACAACAATAGCAACTACAGCACAAGACTATTGTATTTTTTGTCGTCGTTTTGAAAAAGGGGCTGTTAACGATGGACTACCGGCTATAAAGGCCATAAAGGATGCCTAGATGTTGAAGAAGACGCCGCCGACACCGCCGCCGCCGTCTTCGACAACGTCGTCGTCGTCCTCATCATCGTGTTGCTCTTGCATTGTCATTGTTTAACGATGACGACAATTGTTCGACCTTCGTTTTTTGGGTTTGTTTTTTTATTATTTAGTTTTTGGTTGTGCCACTTCTGCCATCGCCTCCGCTTGACATCCATAAGGGATATGACTGGATATTACCACCTTAAAGCGCCTGCAAAGCGTTGCTGCTACAGCGTCCAGGGGGGAAACAGGTTCTGGCTTAGTTCCTCCGTACTTGTGCCAAAATCAGTCACCAAGTCCTTGTGCCCCTCTCCCCAAACCGTAGCACAACTATTGCTCGAGCTGATAAAGCGCACAATTTGCAACACAATGAGGCAGCCCAGTCAACAAAACAATGAGACGACATCTTCAATAACGGCAGTTGCAAGCGCAGCGAGCACACCACGCCACCCGAGCGAGCCATGGACGGAGGAGCCTTGCTGCCATCCATCCTCGAAACTCAATAAAGGATACAAATTGGAATAAACATCATTTTTTAGATATTTATCAGCAAATAGAAGCAACAACAGCGACGGCAACAACAATTTCATCGATTAGAAATCGAATTTGTAGCATACAATGCAGAGCAGCAGAGGCTTGCAATCGGAAAGAGCAGCCAGCATGTTGCAGTAATGTTGCATGCAACAGCAGCTGATGATGGTGGCGGTGCTGGCTAGACTGGTGGCTGGTTGTTAGTTGGAGGTGTACAACACATGTTTTATGCACGCCACAATCCCCAAAATCGCACTACCGGCAACGATACAATACAGCAACAACACCACCAACAACGACAATACGAGTATCAACTACAACTTTACAACATTTGCACTCAATAGTGCCACCACCAACAACATGACTTCTATGAAATCTTAAGTGGATTTTGACAATTTTTTTTTTCGTTCATTCTTGGAGTGGATTATGCAGCCACTCAGCAGTAGAACATCACGACAATTTTCCTAGGCTCCTAGTGGGGGGTGTTTGCCTCAATTTTTGTCACTGGTAACATTTTCCAAATGCTTCTTTCTTTAACAGCCAACTATGGGTTCGCAGCCAAAATGTACGACCGAGCGAAGTGGCCCCCAAAGACCTGCTTGCAATGATTGGCACTGCTTTATCGCCCCATCATCATCTTGGTTTGACATTTAGGAAACATCATCATGCCTACTACCGCGCCAAGTGACTGGGTATAGAAAGAGAGGCGACCCTGCCCTTTTTCTTGGCAAAGCCACTTCTAGTGCTACACGTAGTAGATACATAAATAGCTTACAGGACAGGAGCTTAAAATAATTAATAAACAACCTGAAACATCAGCAGCAGCAAAAGCAACAACGACAACCTTAAAGTTATTGTCAGGTGAAAACGTTTTTGTGGCCCCAGCACTTTTAAGGCACAGTAGTGAGGATGGGAAATTATGTTAAAGAGTTAAGAGAGGGTTGAATGAAATGTAGAAAAGATGACATGTAAGACATCTTTATGCTGTCATATATAGGCATCACCTTCACCTGAGTTAGTTATCAACATACGAACTTGATTCGATTTATTACTTAACACCGTTTCCTCAATTTCATGTCAAAATTTTTTTAATAAGTTTCTTATACATATGTCCTTACATTTCACCTCTTAAGCCACTGTGCATTTTGTTTGTCAACGATGTTATCTCTTCGATGACGCCATCATCATTAGCAGTGTTAAAGCCTAAGTTCTTGTTGTTGGTTTGTTCTCATTTAATATTGTCATATCAGCGAACTGGCGAGAGGGGCCACACCACAATCACCTAACAACATCTACAAATATATATTTATATATGTTAAAGGTTTACAATAAAGACGCTGATCGACTATTTATAAGCCCATAAAACAACTCCTTTATTTTAATTTAAAACATTGCCTGTAATGCCCAGTCTTCTTCAGTCCGTCTGTATTATAATCTATGTAATTCATCTTGTATTTACTTAATTACAGCCCTAACTAACTCACTACCTCGCAGATGATCAGCCGTATCATCTTGGGTTGTCAATCTAGAATGATCATTCAAAATGATCATTATCATTTCACAGTCCATTGCTGCTACAGCAGGTCACCGTGGGAACTAAACCAACCAACATAAAATTATCAGCCAAGCAACCATCCAATGTGTAGCCGCCGGCAAAAAAGTTACCATAATTATGGGGGATTTAAATTTGTTTGTCAATTTTTCCAATGATTAATAAATCATCATATAGATGATAATGATTACAAACTGCTGCTACACAACATAATCTGTCCGCTTTAGGCAATGACTTTCCCCACCAACACCAACGCTGACTGCGATAGAAAGCCAATTCATTCCCAAAAACATTATCATAAATCCCCTTGACTGAGGCAACCAACAACACTTGGCCAAAGTGCAATCCAATCCAATGATGCCTACGGTACAAACAAGAAATAAAAATAAAACCAATATCTCGAAATCCAATCGATTTATTGTCACCCCTGTCATGTTGTTGCACTGCCTACATTAGCATCTTGCCACTTGTGCTGCATTAGCCCTCTCGACGCGGCAAACACTTGAGCTTATATAAGCTATATGGTTGTTGTGGTATTTGTCAATATCGTATGAGCTTGTGCTAGCTTATATTGGTAAAAAAATCCTTTCGCAAATAGGATATCCGGCAATCGCCAAAGTGCTCCATCAAAACACTTGAATTGAATTTGCGCGCTTACAAAACAAAAATTTCAAAAAAAACGAAGTGAAATACGCTAATAATATGATGAACTTGTGTGTAGAGATGTAGGCAGCAGACATTACATAATATTAACGAACCGACACGAGGGGTGGGATTTTGATTGTGTGTGGATGTGTGCACAGATGTTAAGTAAGCCAATTTTGGGCGTATTTAATAAATTTCAAATGTATCGATAAAATTAGGTCAATTTACCTTATGATTGAAAGAAATGTTAATAATTACCAACTCTGTTATGGAAATGCCAAAATAACATAGCGTGGAAAAGACGGTATTAAAAGTTAAGTCCGTAAACATGTAAACCTCTTGAGGGGACTTTTCTGTGCACGGACTATCTCACCAACCCCCAATGATTCCACAAACAAGGCCGAGTTACCAACAGGTACTGGTGAGCCTACTTTTGAACTTCTCTCTTATGAGAAAAGTGTCATCATTGTAGGTGTGCCTTTGTCTGATAACAAGGTTTTTTTGGAAACCTTGGGAAAGTGACTCGGTAAGTCTCCACTCTTGACACTTCCATCAAAATTATTGATATCCAATGAGAGTACCGACCAGGGATCGGCCAAAGCCGATTCGAGTATCCGCCTTCTCAGTAGTCAGGATGCTGGGAAATCTCTATTAACGGAAGAGCGAAGCCGGTCTTTTCTACAGGATCTTCATATAAGACTATGGTGGCCTGCAAAGAGACAGTATCCAGTGAAGGGTAACAGAGGATCTTTCACTCAGAAATGGGCCTACAACCTCCTCGATTAAAACAGAGGTTGAGGATCAGAAGAGGGTGCAGAAGGCCAAAGATGACTATAGACGATCCTGCAGTTTCCTTAGGAGATTTGTAGGAAAGGCTATTGCTCTGCTGTCCGGTAAGGCAAAGGGATTTGGGTGTGAGTTATGTGGTCGGCCGTGGCAAAGTGGTAAGAATTGCACATCGGAACAGATTATATGATTCCGACGATGGGTATTTCATCATGCTCAGAGATAGCGATTCCTCATAGAGAGAACTGGAAAGCTTCATCAGTATATGAGGTTTCTTCAGCGATGATCTCAATTGCAATCAACATGACGATTGCAGTGTTTTTAAGGCGGAGAAATTAGCGGAGGCAATATTGACAATAAATTTGCAGGAAACCGTCACAATCTATGTAGATAGTCAAGCTGATTTAAAAGTTTTGGAATCAAAAGTTTTAAAGTCAAGACCAGTTGCCAGATGCAGAATGGCGGTCTCAACGCTATCAGGTAATATAGGTCACCGGTTACAGTGACATACCATGGAAATTAACCTACAAAACCTTACCAGACTTCAATCAATCTGTCAACATCTCATCACAATCGTTTGGAAGGTTCAGAAGATTGTAAGTAACTCACAGACACACACATTGATTTTGTATACAAAGGTTAGACATAAACTTAGTAATTTTTTATGTTCTCCCAAAATATATCATGACAATTGATAACACAGTGCAACACACTTTTTCGGGGGTAAACCAAACCAATATCAAACATTAGCATTTGACCTTAGTAATAAATCCCTAAACTCCGTTTTGCTCCACTACGTCACAAATTTTTTTTACAGTGGTTTAAAGTTTGATTTTTTTGGTCAAAAGTCAAATCAAAGAATATGAAAAATCATCTTTAAAAATACGTTTGGGGTATTTCATGTCTTCGGAGACCTATATTAAAACAATCAGGGGAATATTTTCTCGGAACATTTTAACCCTCTAGCTCCCACCCGAATGGGACATTTTTGGCCCAATTTTGAAAAACTGTTTTAAAGTCAACTTTGGACGGAGGTCAAGAATTAGAATCTTCGATAGAATTATTCTCCGGAAAATTTCACTAAGAGTCACCGAAGACAAATAAACTCTACGAGTCAAAGGTTCCAAAATAAAATCAAAATGAAATGTTACTGAAATGTTAAAAAGTCTATTTTTGAGCAAACAGTGCAACGCACATTTTCGGGAGTGAACTAAACCAATATCAAACGATAGCATTTGACCTGAGTAATAAAACCCTAAACTCCATTTTGCTCCACTACGTCACAATTTTTGTATACAGTGGGTTAAAGTTGGATTTTTTTAGACAAAAGTCAAATAAAAGAAAATGAAAAATCATGTGTCAACATAGATTTGGGATAGTTCATGTCTTCGGAGACCTACATTAAAATTTTCCGGGGAATATTTCCTCAAAACATTTTAACCCTCTATCTACCACCCATTTTGAACATTTTGAGAAATTTGACTTTTAAGCTGTTTTTCAAAATTCATCCTAAGGGTAGAAGCTGGAGGGTTCAAATGTTCTGATGAAATGTTCCTCTGAAAATTTTAATGTATGTCTCCGCAAACACGAACTATCCCAAACCTATTTTTAAACATGATTTTTCATTTTCTTTTATTTGACTTTTGTCTAAAAAAATCCAACTTTAACCCACTGTATACAAAAATTGTGACGTAGTGGATCAGAATGTAGTTTAGGGTTTTATTACTGAGGTCAAATGCTATCGTTTGGTATTGGTTTAGTTCACTCCCAAAAAAGTGAGTTGCACTGTTTGCTCAAAAATAGACTTTTTAACATTTCATTAACATTTCATTTCGATTTTATTTTGGAACCGTTGACTCGTAGAGGTTATTTGTCTTCGGTGACTCTTAGTGAAATTTTCCGGAGAACATTTTTATGGAAGATTCTAAACCTTGACCTCCGTCCAAAGTTGACTTTTCAACAGTTTTTCGAAATTGGGTCAAAAATGTTCCATTCGGGAGGGAGCTAGAGGGTTTAAATGTTCCGAGAAAATATTCCCCTGATTGTTTTAATATAAGTCTCCGAAGACATGAAATACCCCAAACGTACTTTTACAGATGATTTTTCATATTCATTGATTCAATTTTGACCAAAAAAATCAAACTTCAAACCACTGTAAAAAAAATTTGTGACGTAGTGGGGCAAAATGGAGTTTAGGGTTTTGTTACTGAGGTCAAATGCTATCGTTTGATATTGGTTTGGTTCACCCCCGAGACAATGACCATCAAATTGTGTCATAGTGTAACCAATACCTGTGTGCGTGTGTGCGTAAATATCTCAATTCCTAACTGCAGCTGAGACACTGCCACTCATCATCTTCATCTGTTTGACTATGGCACTAAAACAAACCGCTCTTTAGTATAGAAAGATCATCGTTTAATGCATCCTAGATATCAATGATATGAATGATGTCCCAGCCTTAAATGAAATTATTATAATGCCAATACGAGTATCTATTGTTAATCAACCAAGACCCCTGACAATCCTTGGTGAAACACCGAAAAAAAAACATAACAAGCAAACAAAAATTATTTGACCCTCACGGAGGGTAATTATCTTTTATTATCGATATTATGAGTACATTCTTCAAAATGTAGTTGAAAGGATGAATGGTTGGATAGAGGGATGACCAAATGCCCGTGTAAATGTAGGTATCATATACAACATCAACAGCAACAACATCAACAATTACCACTCACTATTCATTTCATTTCATTATTATTCTTTCAATTCGAACAGTGCCAGGGTGTTGTGTTTGAGTACTAGCACTACATATAGTTATTGTTTTTTTTTTTGGTTAAAATGCGATTATGAGGCGATTAAATGCAGGAGTGAACAACAAACACACACACAACGTGCGTTGGGTCGCATGTCCGTCCTTCCGTGTTGGCCTCTGTGTATATCTTCTTAGCCTTAGTTTATTCTTGATTATTTCTACCAAACGACCGATTACCAAAACATACAAACAACATGCCTAAGTACTTACATTGTTAATAGACTTAAAATTGAAAGGTTCAGCCCACGTCGCCAATCTTCTTGGGCAGAGCCAGCAGCAAACACTTGGGTTTAGCTGCATGGCCTGGCCGAGTCGAGCATTCATTCATACGCTCGCTGTATTACGGCCACATTACGATACATTCATATGCTATCTCTCGTATATATATTCAGGGCACAATGAGCTCGTCAAGTCATAATTACCGAAATATTAATGAATTATTTGGAAAACACACACATTAACCCAAAAGAAATAAATACCCATGCAAGAGATATATAGAGAGTTTTTTTCGGAACCAGAAACCATCATTGAAACACGATGACGACGGCACTGATGATGATGGTGGTGGTGATGATGTGAGCGCAGCGCATTGGACTTTATGAGGCGATGGCACACGTACTACTATGCACTAGGGTCGTCCGTCCGCGTGTCTGTTGGCGGTTAATATACCTGGTTGAACCGCCAAGAAGCTGCCGTTTTAGATTTTTTTTTGGATGGCGCCAACGTCTTAACATTGGTATGCACGCAAATTATTATGCGTCTGCATAATAAATTGATTAATACATTTTACTCACATACACATACATGCATCCATCCACCTATGGACGGGAATATTACATATGTATATTGTATATGGGCTCACACACTGCGGTCCCCCGGTTTGGGTGAAGCCTTTGAGAAGGGCGTACCTTGCTTGTCTTGTCTCCGTCTTTACGGTTTTGGGGTTTTACTCCAGCACTTGCACGCGGCCATAAATCTACGTGCCCGAGTAGATTTTCTTCGGCTTTGACCATAAATAATATTTTTATGGAAATTTTATTACAATAATTTTCGATTTAGTACATGTCAGTGGGGAAAATTGTATAATCACAACACGTTTTGTCGCTACTAATTGTCCAATGTTGTGGTTGTTGTTGTTGCTGCTCATTTGTGTTTGTGGTAAAATTACATTTTAATTCTTGTTAATAGAAACTACGAAAAATGCATTCGAATAAGTAACGCCGCCAACAAAACCGCCAACACCACAACATAACGCCAGCCAAGTAACTGACAATTAAGCGCCGAATTAAATGTGAACGTGGTTGGCAACGCAATGCAATGCAACGCAACGCAACGCCACCTCTTCCACATGATCTAGCAATGAAGACAACAATAAGAGCCTATAGGTGATGACGTGCCCATTGCCATCAACCGTTCCAAAGTGAAATGAAAATGGAATTAACTCATTATTTCTTTGTTAGAAGCTGCTGTGGTCGATGACAGGCCGACAGACAACCGGACAGACGGACAGAGCCATCCGGAGAGGTTAATGACATGTTCATTAATGCCAAACGCCTTAAAAGAAATTCCCGTCTTCATCATCGGTCATCGTGTAATCCCTTATCAGTGAAAACAGGTAGCTAATGTTGGCCCTGATTAGTCTTATAATCGTTTTACGAGAGACCCATAATTATCATCTGCCCAGACAGCATCGGGGTGGTCTCTACGGTAATAAACCCATTTAGGCATGATGCTGATACTAGTGATGAAAATGATTTTCTTATGGATTTTCTCCAGCATTGAGAAATGATTCTTTATTATCCCAACATGTAAACGATACCTTAGGGCATTTTGGGAAACTCTAATACCATATTTCAACAAATCAACCGCTGTCACCTGTGTAAACACCCATTGATCAAATAATCCAATGCAAATGGAGCTTCCCAGAGATTTACAACAGCAACAACGTAAACGACAACAACAACAGCAACTTTTGATCAATAAACATTTTTATGGTCAAACTACAATCAGAGTTGCTGGCTGCTCGTTCTAATGTGTGAATAATTAAAAAACTTTTATAAATTAATGTAGCAAAACACACACACACACACACAAACTCTGACAGGGGTATATTTATTGAAGTTAGTTATTATTGTTGCCGTTGCTGTTGTCAATTATTATTGCAATGTTGCTGACAGGCTTTATATTCAAATTGACTCACACACACTCAATAAAAATTTAATGACCAGTCCATCAGTCTGTGTATGCCTCACGGACCACAAGCAATCAAGTGCACAATGGCTACGCATAAAGTGGTGAACAGTGGGCGACAATAGATGATGGCACAAGGGGCAAATTGGTAAATTACTTGCGGTAACAAGATGTTTAGCATGTAGCAGCTATGGACTGTCTTACATGCACTGATGTGGATGCCTTGGTTTCAAATTAGATATGTAACATGTGACGTCTCTAGAAGGGACTTAGGTTAATACCATGAAGTAAGCAGATAAACGTTTTTAAATCTAAAAAATTATATCTTATACGAGAGCGAATCTCTCGCAGAGAAAACTAACGGGAAAATATCCCAATCGGAGTCACTTATGTAAAAAGAGTACAACAGCAAAATCGACAGCTGACAATGTCCATACAGTAGTGAGTGTTGTTCATTTCAAATGAGATCACGTGCTTCAATGCAAGTAACTTTACAGTAAAAGCAAACCCAGAGAAACCTTAACTGTTTTATCACTCACGAGTATTTCATAGAACCTGCTAAGAGAGCACAACCGCGGAAGGACTAACAATATACCGAATAGATCTAACAAACGGCATTCCAAAAATATACAGATCTCATTGTTGATCTTGAGCCTTGATTCATGACTCTTCGCTATTAAGAGCTTCTAAGGTACTTTCAAAATAGTACGGGGTTTCGATTAATAAAGTTTCCCGAGCAATTGAAATGAGGAAACGGTACCATTCGAAACTTTTCTTAACCGTAGAACTCCTCAAATCTTAGCTTAGCAAACATATATTTTTCTAATACGTTTGGCCTATACCTTTATCCAGCCACTGTGCGCCAGCCTATTGTCCGTCTATCCTTTGTCTTATGCAAAGACAAGAAATGCCCACAAACAACGCATTTTTACAATAAAGACAAAGTTTTCATTGTGTCTGCCCCTTCCCCCTGCGGACTGGGGATTTTCATTGCGATTTCGTCAATTCAAACGTTGAACGTGTAGTGCAGTTAGTAGTAGCCTAGATAGTCTTTGGAAAAGTCATATTTGTTGAATGCATAAACACAAGTGTAAATAACTGTCAGTTTACCAACTTTCCTAAGAGTTTTGCCCCCTATAGGCTTTTTATAAGCTATGCTAGAACTACAAGCAGAGGGCCACAAAGTTGCAGAGTATCATGTGTAATTGCTACTGTACTTACAAGCGTGTGAATGTGTATGTGTGTGTTGAATGCAATATTTACCTGTCACAGATTGTCAACACTGTCATAACACAAAAAGATTAGAAATGCATCAGAGAATTCCTCGCTTGTTTGTAGGTAAAATACATTGTCTGTCCACCTCTCTGACCCTCTCCTTAGGGAGTTCGGGTAATTATAGTTTATACAAATTTAGTTATATTGAAATATTGTGTCATGTGCAAACTCCCCACAAAACTTTGTGCGTATCCTTTTAACGTTCACATGTGTTTGATTCTCAAATATTCGTCTATCCAGACATTTAGTCATTTCTATTCCTCATATCCTATGTAAATTGAGTTATTTTGTTGTTGGCATTAATTAATCGATGAACCCCCCTTCCTCCCACACATCACCTTGTAACCTCGTTAAATGCCAAACTAATCATTGCATACTTTGGAGAGGGGAGGGGGTCTCAATACCGAGCCGATGGTGTCTGCAGTGGTAATTATGTATTACATTTATACGATTCATAAATTTGTCATGGCAGAAACAGGAAGTCGATAAAACGAATGTTTAACTAAACAATAGTAAATAAATAAATAAATTGTAGAGACCTGAAAGAACTAAAACACCCGGCACTTTACTTGCTACACTTTGCTGCAATTACGTTTCGCTCGTCGAGTGAACGATAGAGGAGCGCGAGCTGATTTAACTGGGGGTTTTTCAATTGCTTTCCGTTTAGACGACAAATGTCGCAGTTCCCCAGGGCCAAAAGGCAATTGTTAAATAGACTTCAGTGCATGCACCCCTCCGTGTCCCTCCAACGCGCTGTAACCCCACAAAGATATTCAATTAAAAGCAAAGTGCTAAAAATCCAAACACTCCACTTTGTTGCAGGGCAGTGTGAGTGAGTGAATTGGCAAAGCCACAAGAGGCCTAGCCATTGTTGCCAGCTTTCACAAGGTGATGGTGACGATTTCGCAACAGTCTTTGCCGATGCTAATTACTTTATTTCTTTCAGGAAATAGCATTTCAAACGGAAGCGGATGACGTTAGAGCACTTCATTGCAAAGATTTGCTTTTTTACGATGCTCTCTGTAAACGAACTTCGCGCTTAATGGTCTCTTCACACCCTCACACAGGCACTTACACACACACACACTCAAACACATAGACTATCCAAATCAGCCCTCGTTTGGGGCAAAGGCAAGTCAAATTCTGCGCGACTGCTCCTCTCCCTCCGACGCCAGGAATCGTCGGTGTTAACAACCAACAGCCAAGCCAATGGACGCTGTGCTCCACACTCAGTCTTTTGGTTGAACTGGCGCTGGTAGAGATACCCCACCCAGTGTAGCCATTTTTTTATTATCCACCAAGTTCTCTTTGTTGATTGGAAACAAACGAAATGCGTTGCAAGCACACTCCGTGACTCTGTCCGAGACATCGTCAGTCAGTCAGTCAACGGCGTGCCAAAGTGTTAAGTGTTGTATACGTAGTACAAGTCCGAGCACAAAGTAAAAATCTGTCTGTGGATGTGTGAAGACGTTTACTTAGCCTTGGTAATGCGAAGATTGTTGGTTGCAGCGATGAACTAAACACTACAATGCTGGGTCAAAATATTATGACGGATGAGCAAAATGCAGCGAGCGAGAAAGAGAGAGAGGGAATTTCAAATTTATGTATCAGTTTATCGCAAAAGCAATTAAATGGGATGGCCTCGCCAATTTGGCGGAATTAAACTTGTGTCTTCAGCAACACTGCGTAAAAAGATATGGATTCAGTTTCTATTGCATACACAATTCTGTTGTGCTTGAAACACGATGCAGACAAGTCTTATTATTTATAAATAAAGTCAGGGGAAGTAAAGTTATTATTTACAAAAGTTGGTAAAGCTTTCCTCCAACTGTAATTTTCATTGCTTATATACTTATACTTCATTGCTTAGTAGCTAATGTTAAAAAATTTTATCAGTAGAGCGAACGGCGATATATAGAGTGAATTTGTAAGGCTTCCTCCTTTTTGGTTTGGGTACCGACTCCTAGGTCATAAATATTGAGAGATGTGTTGATATTGAGAGATCAGATCGGCTATGGTTACCACTAATGGATATGCTTTTACTTCACCTGGGGATGTACGACCACGTTACAAAACATATATCTGATGGAAAACACACTTTTTCACTGGCGCATAACAGTCAATGGCATCAATTGAATACTAATGGCAATTACCGAGCCCCTCAATACAATTCTCGCACCAATCATTCCAATTCTATTTTGTCAACGTCCCTCTCATGCCATTTCGTTGCTCTTATGAAGGCAAGGATATTACCGCCCACTCATAGAGAGGTATTGTCTATAAGTGTCTTATTTCCAGGTCACCAAAAGCAGAGCAGTGATATTGAGGATGCTCAGTGTTTTCCTCTTCTTCCTCAACGTTGCAGCTTCTACAAAAATAGTTGTAGGGAAGTTTCAACCTCTTAGCGTTTTATCAAACCATATATG
The DNA here is from genome assembly GCA_964034835.1 of Muscina levida. Classification (NCBI taxonomy): domain Eukaryota; kingdom Metazoa; phylum Arthropoda; class Insecta; order Diptera; family Muscidae; genus Muscina; species Muscina levida. Next base: position 151,889,100 of record OZ035882.1, read on the forward strand.
TCCTCATGTCCTGGAACCCATGTGAGGGTTACAACGAATATCTCGCTATCTCCTCCGGCATTCTCAAACATTACTCGACGTGATGTACACGTTCTCCAGGAATATCTCATACAGATCATACATCCTCAAAATATTTGAGAGGCCAAGGGAGCCTTATCTCAAAAGAGTAAATCATTTTCATAGTTAAATTTGTAGACTAACGGGAATGTAATTTATCTAACAATAAGAATCAATAATTTGACTCCAGTTATAAAACTATAGATGTTGGCCCAACAGTCATACGGCCTTAAGGGATTAAAAAGGCTCAAAAAAGTCTGCCAAGCGAATCGACTAAACCATTTTAATAGATCAGGTTTAAAACTAATGGTGGTATAATTTATGTTTTTCTCTGGTTTCCTGTCTCAATTCTGTTTCTCGCCGCTTTTAAGCTGAATCAACGAGGATCCATTATTTTACTCCAGTTATAAAATTATAAATATTGGTCCACAAATCAGTCGTACGGCGTTGAGCGATGAAAGAGGCTCAAAAATGTTTGTCGAGTGAAACAAGCACATCATAGACCCATTTTTATACTAATGGGGGTATAATTTATCTATTATACCGTTTATCTTCACTTTTGTAACCGAAACAAGGAGGATCTATAATATTATTCCAGTTTTAAAACTATAGATGTAATACGCTATCCTGCATTTGATCTAAGAGAAGATGAGGTGAACAGACTGACTAAAGGATCACTTAATATGCTCGAAACAATATTCGTGAACTTCGCTGTAGAGTGAACATAAATTTCAAGTTCTACAATACTAGCAGCTTAAAATTTATAAGTGATATGTGACTTAATCGTTTGTCGTCCTTATTTTTAAAAATGAATTTTAATTATCATTTGTTTTTTTTTTAATATCACAAGTTCTTGTCTCCCTTATTCATAAGAAAAATGTTACACTGAAAAGACGTAAAGACTAACATCACACACCGTAGCCCCATTCTTAAGCCCCGTGCAACCATCAGTCCATCACACTTCTAAGTCTCCTGAGCTAATTCCGATGCTTGTTCTGCAAACTTTATCTCTCTTCCCGCCGATTTTTCTTGTGCTATCTGTTAGTACTACTTGTAGCCTTGTCGGTCTATGATGAGCGGATGTTTGCTATTGTTGTGTGCATGCCGAGAAGTGTCTATTGGGGTACATTTGCTTTCATTTCATTTCTTGGTCGCTTTTTTCTCTCTCTCATTGTGATTACAATATGCCACTTGATTTAAATGTTTGCCTTCTTTGGCTTTATCCAAATAACAAACAAAGCAAAGCAGTAGAATACTACGAGTGCCACAACGACCACAACAACAAATCTATGATTCCTAACGCGGCGGCTTAGTGACATATTTTGCTGCTGCTTCAAATCCTCCCCCCTTGGAGTGCCACTGGTTTTTTTGGGTTTACACTTTAGTGTTGTTGTGTATTTCAAATTCAATATTTGTGAAATCCGCTGAAGACAACACAAATATGTATTTTGTTTTGTTGTTATTTGATTAGCACAGAGAGCAGTAAAACAATCTATAAGTGTGTCCGTCCGTCTGTCCATAGTATTGTAAGTAAGTGCCGTGCACTTGTTTAACATTCAACAACATAAGGCGTCTAGCTGGCTTCTGCTGCGACTGTCACCATTAACATTTTGTTTGTCTAAACGAGCGTTTAAAGCGCCATTATGCAGCATCTTGAATTTCCTTTCAGTTTTTGGTTGTGTTTTTAGGCCTTTTCAACTCGATGGCGAGAGACGACACTTGTTTGTTTAAAACATTAAAAGTTAAGTTAACACAGCGACAGATGCACTGGCGCACGGACGGACGGACGAACGCACAGTCTCGGCTATTAACTGAGTGAATGCCTTTCTATTTGGCGTTCAAACATGTCGGGAGTAGTAAATAGTTGTTTAAACAAAAACTAATTCGTAAACGCCGCTTAATTGCGGGTTTTTGTGTAGTTTGTTATTTCTGATGTTTTTTTTTTTGTTTCTTGTTGTTGCCTAACGATTTTCCGCTTTTCTTTACGCTCTCTTGGTGTTGTGTGTGTGTTTGAAATTTATGATTAATCGCTGCACATATTAGTCAACGCCACCTTAGTGGTTTTGTGCACAGCGTTGCCATGCGTCTGCCGATTAGATAGAGGGGAGTTTAACAGACATTTAGTGGGCTGGCGGGGCCGTTATAATGGAAAATTTATTTAGCAAACGATTGCGTTGACAATTTAAGCGTCTAACAAATTTTAGTTGAGCGTAGTTTTCTTGAGCGCGAAACACGCAAATAGGATGTCACTCAATTAGCGTCGCTTCACAAGGTTCAGCTAAATGAAAGCGTAGAGTTGAGGTGGCAGCAGCAGGTGACAGTGCCGACGGCATAATGTAACTACCTGGTTAGGTCTAGGCGGGGGTGTCACTACCAAAGGAGGAGCGCGGCGCGGCTACTCCGCATTATTGCACAGTTTGAGCTTTGTCACAAATTATTTTGCGCTTTTCACACATGAAAATGCCAGTCAGCCCGCGTCGCTTCTCGTTGTGACGTCTCGTGTGTGTTCATGTGATGGATGTCACCTTGTTTTATGGCTCACAAACATGGTTTTAGCGTGTCAATATAAACACATCACAACAGATACACGAATACCACCACTGACACCGCCAACTGCTGCCGCTGTCAGCCAGACTCAAGCTGAAATAATAAGACCAAAAACAAAAAACAACTCGCCTCCAAGCAGCCAACTTCGACAAACGACTAACAAATACATTACATTTCTCTCTGTTGCCATTGTTTGCTTTGCGCCCAATAATGACATGTAATGCAATGCATTCATTGCAACTGACAGACGGACGTTTTGTGCGCTCAAATATGCCAGGCCTAGAACCCGGCCAACTCCAGGCCCGTGCCCCTCTTTGCCCGCCCTCCACGTGTATGTGTCATAAAACTAAACCAACTGATAACAGAAACACCAACTAATCATAGCCATCATCGTACTTAGTTGGTTAGTTAGTTAGCTAGTCAGTCGTCGGTCGTGCTCAGTTCTCTACTTCAAACGCAATTAATGCAGCAAAAAAACAATGTTAGTAGCTGAAGCTGCTGCTGTCGGTGGTTCTAGCTGCCAACCAGTTCCCGAGTGCTAACTGAAATCGCCACCTATACACATGCAATGGCTGCCGCGTGGTGGGTGTATGAGTGTGTATCTGTGTTTGTGGGTGCATAGGTGTATACGTGTGCAATTCCACTGACTGCTATGTAGTCTAACAGAACACCAGAAAACACTTTGCCTTCGTTTATAATCATGTGATAATTAGCTGGGACCACGGCAACGCTTTGGTGAGTGGTGTCAACAAAAATATCAACGTTTGTTCGACCGAACGTCCGTCCGTCCGTCCATTCATACATACATCCATCCACCCAGTACAGTAGCGAGAGAATAATAACCGCTAGTGATGACATAATAAAAGTGTTAATTTGAAATGTTTTTCCACATCCACAACCGTGTCCATATAGTCCATGTTAGACAACGCAAATCCAATGTAAACATCGGAAAGCGCGACACATAATATAATCAGAGAATAAACACTGCGGCTGATGTATTGAAAAGTTTTTGTAACAAATTAAGATTTTCTCTAGCCCAGGGAATGTATTATTTAGGTAAATAAACAGATTTTGCAGATAATGCGAATAGAATGTGAAGAATGCGGTCGGTCGAACTAGCGGCAGATGTTGGCAATTGAGAGATAAATGATAACAACATTGGTGGGTGGTATTCAGTATAGAGAAGTGCTCTCTTCAATCAAATCCAAATGTTGTGGCCAGGATAAATAAGATGGATTAACATATAAGCTGTTATATTTGAAATAAGGATTTCATAATTTAAAATGCGAAATCAAAACATAAACATTTGTCTACTGAAGGTTTCTTGTGAAGAAATTCCCAGCTAAAACAGGCTTTCTTGATGTAAAATCTAAATACATCATATGCAGCTTAGAGCAAAAGCCCGTTTACAATTGAATAGGTTCAATAATAAATCAACCAAAACCTGGCCATAGTTGTCAACAAAATACATTTTGGCTCCATAATTTTACGAGGATCGAATAGGGCATGATGCTGTTGCAATAAATACAGGGAGGTATATTGCAAAACTACAGAAATTTTTTGCTCCAGTGCTATAGAGTTTCAATGGAAATTTCAGAACTTATCAAAACGTTTTTTGAAACTTTCCGCTCTAGGCTGCAGCAGTGTTACAATAATCAAGGCATAGACATATATGAAGAAGTTTGAAAAATAAACAGTTTGTATTCATCTATAATCGTTTGGAAAGTAAAAAGACTTTTGGTTCACCCTTTGTGTTGTATTTTTAATTTTTAATATTTTTGCATTTTTTAGATAAATTCAATTTAATTTTTTATTTTTTTCATTTTTTTTATATTTTTACGAATTTATAAATTTATATATTTTTTAGATTTTTATATCATTATATTTTTCAATTTTTATGTTGTTATATTTTTGTAATATTTTTATGTTTTTTTATTTATAAAAATTTTTAAGTTGTATTATTGTTTATATTTTTATTTTTTTATATTTTTATATTTTTATATTGTTATATTTTTGTAATATTTTTATGTTTTTTTATTTATAAAAATTTTTAGGTTGTATTACTGTTTATATTTTTATATTTTTATATTTTAATATTTTTATATTTTTATATTTTTATATTTTTATATTTTTATATTTTTATATTTTTATATTTTTATATTTTTATATTTTTATATTTTTATATTTTAATATTTTTATATTTCTATATTTTTATATTTTTATATTTTTTTATTTATAAAGTTAACAGTGGATCCACTTCTTAGTAAAGCATTTGTTCACTGTTACATTGAGTATAAAAGTTGTTGTTGTTAACTATGTAGGACACATTAGATTTGTATATAAAAAAACATATTTCTCTTAACAAAATTGTTTCGATATCACCAAACTTTAATACATAGAACTGCTAACATTGAATGCCTATGTACATGGCCCTGCAATTAACATTCTAAACGACAGGCATAATCGCTTTACAGAGCCAACGCACTTGCAACAGCAACAGTCCCTTTATAGATTTCTAATTACACATCAAACTTGCTGCTATACCATGCGCAGCAGAAATGTGGTATCATTCGAAGTCAGAGGCTCATAAAGCTAATTGCTGTTCCAAGTAACAAACTATCTATGTATTCCATAGCTATTGCCTCCTCACAATCATTAATAGCACAAATTTGAGTGGTTTTTCTCGGCTTAATACTATGACGACAACATAATTAACAGAAGCAATGGGATTTCATTGTTGCATTCCCCTTTTTACTGCGTCAACAACAATAGCAGAACAAAACGCTTTCTTTCTATTACTTGCTCGCCTACTACGCAATCATTTTCCAGCCGCAAACAATCGCTGGCAGACTAACATTTTGTATGACAAGCCAGGGCGGCTGGCTAGAATCTCCTGCGGTTTAGGAACCATCTTGCCAATACACCGAGCACAGCATCTTTACGGATGTGTTGATGGGTGCGACGACAGATGAAGACAAATTTACGTACATTACAATGATGACGCTGGCGGTGCCGGTGGCGGCAGAGGCGCTGAGTATAAGATGACTATTCATGCCAGGATAAGCGCAGCCTCAAATCGTGGTCATAACAATGGGCCCCTGCTGAGCCAGTTGGCGGCTGAATACGCTTAGTATTTTTCGAGATGCGATATTCATTCAAAATCACAGATAAACGAAATGGGTATAAACGCAAAACGCAACTACAAAGCGTTGGAGGAGGCAGGGGGAAAGAAGGTATGTATGTTAATGTCATGCACACAACGGAGGAGACGCTGAAACTCAAAGCAAAGAAAGGAACGCCACAATCCAAAAGGACAACAAAGAAATTAATTTCTTTCACGGTGATAACAACAACGACGACAACAACAACAACAACAACAGCGTCATTGTGACAACCTCAACAACAAAACGCCAGCAACAGCATCCTTTCAACCTTTTCATAGTGACAACGGCGGCATAGACCTGAGAAAGTGGGGGCGCGTACATCCCGCCGAAGATGTTAAGCTAATATGACAATAGCCCAGCTATTTATACAGAGCGAGAGACATTTGAGCATATAAAATGAAATTAAACGAATTTCCTTTAATACTGCTACTTAGCGTAGGTAAAAATCCTGGGAAGTACCTTTATCATTGTCGTCATTCAACTTTATTGCAATATAACAAAGGAATGAATAAAAAAAACGAACGTTTGGCAGTCAAGCAAATCGCAAGGACTCAAACATATATATACACACACACACACACACTCAACACGAGGATGTAGTTTAGCGCTTTATACGCGATACTAATTCCTTAGGTGACGGACAGGCTTTATAATATGTATGCACAGTGGTTGGATAGGAGTGTAAGGCGGAGTATGGCTATAGATATAAAACTACAATAAATGATGATGTTTGAAAAAAAAATAAAGGATTGGACAGCTAATAATAACAATTTTGATGAGAAATGAAATGATATAAGAAAAATATGCAGTTTTGAAATGGTAATAGGTTAGGTCGGCCAAAAATAGCTTTAATAACGAAAAAAATGGTAATAGGTTTCATGTATGTTATATCCTTTTACACAATATCTATCGAACTTTGTCTTTTGCATCTTAGGATCTATTGCTACTGACAATTCTCTGACTCCATTAACTAACTCGAGAACTTTTCTCCATCAAAACGTCGCCGCGATGTTATCTGAGTATAAACTGTCACTGCAATGTATTCGCTTTCAAAATTTATAAATTATTCTCTTTATTTTATTATACGAGGGTCACTTATAAAATGTGTTGTTGTGTGTCAGCTAATATTACCATTGTAAAGTTTGAAATTTGTTGACAAAAAATGTAATTCTGGTTACCGGTTTTACCATTACTTAAAAGTTTAAAAAAAAAATGTTCATTTCATTTAAAGGGTCTTTGATTTTTCCTTACTTGTTATTCAAAATATGTGTAATGAAATGTATATTAATGTATTATGCAGGCACTTTCAATAAATTTCCATATAAACAGTACAAAAGCATTAATTCTTCAAAAAAAATCTCTTCCTTAGTTTTTCTTATGTCCTCTCGCACCACTGTGTTCCATTCGCGGCCAAGTGTTAGCTTTACTAATGAAGTGCGTTTTTGGAATTCGCTAAGCCGTTTCCTTGCCACAAATTAATCGTGCCGGCTGTCGTAGCCCAAATTTTGATCTAGCGTAAATATATATTTGATTTATTTATAACGCAATTTGTTGTTGTTCATTCTGTGACTGTAATTTTCACATTGGCCCAGTCAAAGGACGAGGAATGTCCTGATAAGTGGGTGGGGTTGGTAAATGGATGGATGGACGGTGGACGGTGTCGTTGGTTGGTCTGGTCAGAGGCATAATTTACATAATGTTTTTAGCACTCGAATTTAACATTATCGCTGCTCATAATAGTTATTCACATCGCTTGCTTTTTCAGTTTGTTGATTTGTATTTTTTTTTTTTGGTAATTGTGGTAATGGTCTCTGGCTTCTGTGGTTGCTGGCTATTTTATTTGCTGGCGGGGCAGTTGTTTGTGTGGTGTTGTCCACAGTTTATTTGTTTGTTTGTTTCTTTTATGGTTCTAGTTAAAATGTCATAAAAACCTAAACATGCCTCATTAATTTTAAAGGCGTTGATTATATGCGTCTCGTGTATGTTTGTGTTGCGGCCAGTCTATGCGCTCCCAAATTCATAGACACGCGAATCGCGCCGAACCGACCACTGTTTGAGCAGTCCAACACCCAATACTTGTAGTGAATGTGTCGCGCCATGTTAACTTGGCTATGTCAAAGGTGTGACAAATGCCAAAATGTAATGCCTTTCCATACGCAATATTTGCCTTAGACATTACATGGCTTCTTTCTTTGCTCCAAAAAAGGAAATGGCAATAAAAACGAAAATGAGAATGGAAATGAAATTCCTCAGCTGGAGAGAAAAAAATGTAATTTCGTCATCGTCATAGAACAACAGCCAACCAAGCATTGAAAATATGTTGCAATTTCTGTCTATTAAACACCAAGGAATGTCTCGCTCAGCGTCTCATTGTCAGGATGGCAGTCAGAACAGCCACTCAGGCAGTTTGGCTGCTAGCAGTGGCCTTTTGCCCGAGTTGTTGCTTCACATTCGTTGTGGAATACTTATGACAGCAACACACACCCCTTCTTGCATTCGCTCGCTGGCTCACTAGTAGCCACAAAACAAGGCAACATTTCATATCTTGCGTCTGCATCTTGTGTGGAACATTTGATTGCTTATCTATTGACATATATCCGCATGTCCTCACATCCCTACCAACTGTCTCTTGATCTCTAAACTCTAATGCTGCCAACCAAGAGGCACCACGAGGCATGCTGCTTTCTGCTGCATCATTGCCAATGCAAGAAGCATTACCAAGTGGCTGGTTTCATTTGCCGTATAGTTTTAATAGAATCAACGACAAGGGTGGAGGGGGACAAAAAGGGTATCATCACATGGATGATATCACCGGAGCCCTTTAGGGTTAATAGCTTTGTCGAGATCTCCGCTTAGATTAGAGTTCAGTCAAACAAATGCTCATTGGCCTAATCGTTTTGTTGTTCGAAAGGGCATTAGTAGAGTTATGCTACAAAGCGGTACAAACTTAAATATCCGCTCGCAACCACATGGTATAATCAACCTAGGAACAAATGACACTCAGTCTGTGGTAAACGGCGGCGACAAAACCTCTGAAAAAAGCAAACAACACAAAACACAGGCGCACATATAATGGATGTCAGGGCGGTAAATTACATCAAAATGTGTTGTTCATCTAAGGATGATATCGATCTAATGGGATATAATTTGTGGATATTTTCAAAGCAGTTGCAATTCACAATGAATGAAGATGGCAGACCACAAAAGGAAAGTGGCAAATAAAGTGTTTAATAACATAAACTATTGATAGTTACACAAGAGATGTACAATTTGGTATAGAAGGGTTTAATAGCAGTTATTAAGAACGATTCACTTAATAGGCAGTGGCTACTTAGGTTGCAAGAAAAACAAGCACTTCAATTAGAATCCAAGCATAAATTGTACGCTTACTACAATTAGGCTAAATCGGGCTTATGCACCATTATGGTTATAGTATTCGGTTGAAGTGATAGTTGGAAAATAAGCACTTTCACTAGATTCCAGGCATGAAATGCATCCTTAGGCTGTGGCTACTTTGGTGATATGCAGCTATGTAATGTCAATCTTTATTTGTATTTATTAAAGAATTGTTTTGCACGTTTAAGCTTTAAGCAGATAATGATCCTATGTTTTGTTAACACTAGGCCAAAAGCATGACTTTCATCCTAAGTTGTGGTATAGCATGTGCAAATTGCATACCAAAACTTCCTTCGGCATCATTGGAGTATGATTTGGGTCCTTTGAATTCAGGCAAATATATGTACACTTACATTATTGCCTAAACTAGCGCAAAGATATTTGTATACACAGATTATCTAACAACGGCAGCTTCGTGATAGACTGAAGGATGCACATTATGAACCTTTGCTCATATTGGATTTACACTTGCCAATTAACAGTATTCTTGCCTCCTATTATGCCGTCAAAGCCCGACTCGATTTGACTTGGCAACTGCTCTTTGTTCTTTCTATTCTTATTACTCAGCAATCTCCAAACTATAATTACTTTTTTCTCCAACACATAAATCTGTTTTGACATTCAAAACCAACGCGTGTAATTTTCAACTAAAAATTCCAATTGTCTTCCTCGTTGTCGCGTGGACAAATGTCACAGGCAAACTATTTAGACACCTGTCACCTTCTCAACACAAAAGTGTCATAAGGATTGTTATTAGCCTCCCCCACCCCCCACGTCTAGGGTTCAATTATCTATTCAATTGCAATGGTGGGGGAATGATTGTAGTCTATTGGATTGATGGATTGATTCCGATATAGGAGGCATAACGTTTTTCCAACTGCTCAATGAACTCTTGAACTGTTAAACTTGGAGAGGGGCTGACCCGCGCCATCACCGTAAAACCAAAAACTAGGTGCGTGTCAAAATACAAAACCACAAGGAGACCGTGTGTGTGTGTGGTGTGGCCAGGACCATACAATTCCCACATGTGTAATAATTTTATAATTATAGCTTAAAAACTTTTAACACACCAAGGATGAAGGATTTGTTTGGAGTGGGCTACCACAAATCGCACTTCAGCTATTAAGGGATAAAATAGGTTAGAACTTAAAAAAGCCTCTATACTAACGACTAGCTTACTGACCAGCGTTAGGGTGGAAACCCAAAAACCACAAGAGTCACTCCAGCAGCGGCCGTTATTTCAACTGCAATGCATTTCAAACTGTGAAACTCACTCAAGTCGCCTTAGGCATTCGTCCTTCTCCATATCTGTGTTGCGTGTATGTGGTCTCAACTGTGTTACGAATATAATGATAATGTCGGCCATATTGATTTGCAGGAAGAACATTCGCACCCTTTTGTTTAACACTAAAAATCCCCCGTTTACTTTTTAGTTCAAGCAGCACACAATTTTTACAACGTCGGTCTGTTTGTAGTTCGATCGTTTGATAGGGGTTGAAGATATTTGTTTAAAACAAACCTAAACACACACACACACATATATATAAGAAAGTCTCGCACACGCTTACAGCTTTTCGATGTATGCAATGCTTGGGCAGATGATCGCTGGGACCACGCATATCCCTGCCGTTAACTCTACGTCTTGTGCAGTTGTACAACAAAATTAGAATAAATCATGCATAAAGTTTTCGGCTCTTAAAGGAACAAACACGTTTTTAACTCTATATACACACACACACACACGCATGCAGATACGTACTTACATACGTGTATGCGTTGGTTAGCTGTGTCCGTCTTGCTAACATCCTTTGGGTGTTTTGTACAAGTTTGTGTCTTTGAAAGGTTATTTTCGATACACATCACCCTGAACCTGACAAAACAGCAACCCAAATTGGCCAGAATTTCCTTTGATTTTCTATTTCAATTGTTTCGAGTATCCCACATGAGGACAATTTTCAATCTTTTCCCATTCCCCCTAGCCGGGACAAAAAAAAAGCACACACACGTGAGTTACTATTTTCGAAGGACGTACAGAACATGTGTATGGCCGTAAACATCTTCCTTTCAAGTATCCAAGTGATTACCAGGATGTTACGTCTGACTGAGCATCAATTAAGTAGTAATGATACTACTTTGAAGGTATGCACGTTGAGATGACGAAAGGACAACGTCGTTGATGATGATGATGATGATGGTGGTCTCTTTGGGGAAATTATGGCTTCAATTGGCTAGTGAGGGGAATGGGAAAAACTATCTAAAACTGCACATTCCGTTGACATTCCTTTAGAGTGGGGGATCACTTAAAAAAATACAACACCAATTTGGTGCAAGTATGTAGTGCTGGGCAACCTGTACTGGGTCCAACAATAAAGTGCCATTCTAAGGTAATTCAAGTGGCAGAACACTTACGCAAAAAGGCAAAAGTCGGCTGAATATGAAGCAGAACCTTACTAATAAATTTGGGTAAATGGCATTATGCTGTAAGTGTAAGTACAAGCATATTTACACCATAAGTGCTGGCGACAATGCCAACAATTTACAACAGAATAGCAGAGACACCGTAACTTTATTGACTGGCCGTCTACATCATTCTGCTGCGCAAATTTGGAGGAATGCTGAAATTTACAACAATTACTTACTTTAATTTACAGAAAAGTATAAGAAAAGCTTTTTAAATCGACATTGTGCGCTTATCATTTGCTTATTTTGTTTAGTTAACGAGATATACTTGAGAATGTGACAATATCTTAGACCAGATCCGCAGTATAAGTTGTTTCTTTTTATAATATCCATCATAATAATATAATATTATATATTTCTCCATTAAATTCGTTTGTCATATTATGTGTAATGTATATTTAGGAATTTTTTTTTGTAACATCTCGTAAACCAACACTAGAGTAGAATAATTAAATTGAAAACCGATGATCAGAAGGTCAGTGTTTAGGTTTCTGTAAAAGTGCAAACTGTTTCAAACATGTGCTTTTATTCTCGACTTTTATTCCAATATCTTTGGATTCTGTATCGAAAATCTTAATATCCCATCAAAAAGTAGGGTTTTTCAGGGGATCAACTGTTCAATGCTTCTAAAAGAAGGGTTGTTTCTAATACTTTTTCTTGGAAGAACATAATATTTATTTAAAAGGATGTTATTTAACAGCATTTTCATAGATTTTTAGTGCCGACCCCAGATGATGGTTACAACACGTAAATACCATGAGGGTGACTTGAGTGAAAGCCCTGTCGCAGCCATCTATGTACAAACATACTTGAGATCGGCGTCCAACTCGATGTTGTTGCCACCAACTTTTGAATAGTCGACTCAATTATCATAACTTAAGAATGTTTCTTAAACAGCTTATGTCGGATTCGTCCTTAAACTGTAGGTTTCGTTGTGCGAAAGCCACTCCTATATCTCATTTATGGGTTGCAAACGGAAAATATGTTTTTTTAATATTTTCTCAATTAAAAATGTTTGTTAAAAATTGCCTACAGTTATTTTGTATATTAGACTGATTTCAAGATAACGTATTGCAATTATTTCCATCACATTCGTAAGAACAACCACCTTGTAGCGCCATAGCCATAACATACCCCTCTCCCTACATCTCTACACCTAAGGCTATATCTACTCCCACTATTCCACCACCTCTTCCCCACACCCTCTTCCATTAAGGGGGATGCCTCGAATGCCTCCCTTCTTCGTTTGTCATGCAAAGTGCTAAAAACATTTTTTCCGCCGTGATGTGAACTATTTTATTGATGGCAATAGTTTGCGCTGGCGTTTTGCTGGGACACACACAAAGCGCTTATTAATCGTCTCAGCGCATTTTTATTGATCTTTTGTCGGTAAGTACTTTATCGGCTTGCTTTGTAAGATCAGTACGCGAGAGAGTCGCCCAGCAGCAGCTCGTGATGACGATGCTGATGGTGATGGCAATGGTGGTTCGTTGTTTGGAAGCTTTGGCCTAAACAAACGTTCGTTCGTTCGATCATTACAGCATGCACACGCAACGGGCGGCCAAGATGAGCAAAAATTACCACCGACTCCCCAGTAGTCATATAAAGCAAATTGTGTTTGTTGAATATCGTGGAGCTTAGCTCATGGAATTGCCACTCGTCTCCGCTCCTTTGGCGCTTCATAACTAACTAAATAAATTCAATGAAGACCATCAACTGACACCGCAGATAGTTTTGCATACGGACGGCCATACTACCGATCATCCGTCCGTGGTGCTGCTGCTTCCTTCCATGCATGCACACACACAATCTGCATCACCGGCGTCTGCGGCAGCCTCAAAGGGGCTTATCCAACGACGACTGATTGAATAAAAAACCCCAACGTAAAGACGAGAAACATGAATGGAGGCTGCCGCCATCTAAAGCTGCTAGATAGATATTAATTCTGCCATTTTATCACCGATTTGTACAAGTAAAACATACATCACTTCAAGTGGCCATTGCGTTTTACACACCGACGAATGCGAATTATTACAATGGGAGCGAACAACGCTGGACGAGTAAGAACGAGTATGAGTTCGCGGCGTATTTATGGTATGTGATATAACGTGTGATTAGATTTTCTAGTCATCATTTCGTAAGCCACAAGAACTACCAGTTACCATTAGGCTGAAAGCCAGACAAATATGTAATTATCTCAATCTCAAATCTGGGCAAATTTCGGACTTCTTGTTTTTTTTGGGGTATACGCAAATACATATGTATATACTTGACCATTTTGCAAAAATTTTATAAATTGAGAGAATTTCCTATTTGAAGTTTGCTACATCTACGAAATACTTTTATACAATGTCAACGGGAGGGGGTTTACTGCCCCGCTCCCGTTTTGTAGGGTTTGTTTGGTAAACAAAGAAAACGTACAGTACTTACAAATCCATGTTTATCACTGATGTTGTTGGTCAGCTTTAGTTTGTGAAATGAGACGACTTTTTGCATCCACTGTTCGCCCGTCGTTGGCGAGTCGGGGTGTATATACATGCGTTTAGGCATTTCTGGATCCGCTTTGCCCGCAATCATCCAGCGACTGAAACAGCGTTATGGGGAGAAATTACTCTAGAATCCGCTGGAGCGACGTCACGCTCAACTTACCTATTGTGAAATTTATAACGATAATCATCCGCAGCCACTATGTCCAAGAGTAAAATATATTTCGCTTTAGCGTCCAGACCAGATACTCGAAATTTCATTTGTGGAAACATTTGCCTGAAATGAAGGAAAAGAGATAAGGGATTAGATAAGTTAAAATGTATAATAGAATTCGGGCGAGAGGTTTTACGGATCAAAGACCCTCTTAAAAAATTCTGCAACTAAATAACGAGTGTTAACTCACTAAATGCAGAAGCTCTTTCTTATTTTATGCCTTACAAGCATATATACGTTGTTTGAACATAACATTACCTAAGAAAAAAGTTGGAAAATCTACAGTATTGCGATAGGATAAGTGGAGCTATTCTCAACAAGTTATCGAACTTAGACACCAAACAGCGGTAATACATAAACAAACTAATCATTGGGGTATAAAAACTCAAAACACAAGATTGTACACTTCTACAACTTTTGAGCCGGACATGTTCTACAACAGACTCTGCTAGCTTAGAGTTAGTTTAACTTGTCCCATAGTGCTTACTTACTTATTTTCCCTCTACACCCCATGAATGAGGTATGGGATAGCTTCTCACATTGTTGTGAATTAACACACTTTCTATTTTAGATTCACAACAAACGGCACCCACTTGTTTATCGACAAATGCGAACGTCACTATTTGAGAAGCTTTTACTAGACATGCCGATTGACTCGACACTTATACTGCGAAGTTGCTGATGACAACATCGCGGTGGCCGGCAATGAAAGAAAAATATAATTTTCTATTTTTTAGACGACTGGAGCCAGGAGTAGAACCTGGGAACTTCCGCTAGTAGTCGCGTGAACCCTTTAAAAATGACTGACATCCTAGGCCATAAATTCGAAATCCTTATTCAAATTATAAGATTTTTACTAAACCTGCTAAAGACAACTGACAGCTGACGCCTGGAATCCGGGTTGTTTGTCGGTTTCCAATTGCGGTTTCCACTTTTATAACTGCCGCCCAATTTGACCGATTCCAGTTACTAACCATACAAAAATGATGTCTTCCATTTCTCGCAAATATTATTTCAATCTTGTAACTCATTAAGTTTTGGACCCTAGTTAATATTTGCAACCCATCCGTTTGTCCGTCGGCTGGATGGAGTTATAGGATAATTTGTTCGTTTCTTAGTTTTTTTCATTCCACAATAGCAAGAAGATGAAGAAGAAGCGGCAGAAGAAGGAGTCCCAAGAAAATAATTGTAAAATTACATTAAATGAAAAATTTAGCAAACGAATTTGTTTGTTTTACGTTAAGCAGACGTGGCAATTGGCGATAGCGCTGGCATGGTCGTAGGCATTATCATTATCGAGTTTATCATAACCAGGCAAAGCTGGATGACTGCCTGCCTGCCTGCCTGCTTGGCCGGCAGGTTCGTGCTCTCTGTTGGTGGGGATCTCCGTAATGTGGCGCCAACCGGAGCGCACGAAAATTTAAATTTCAAAAGCATGTTGAGCACATATAGTAGCCAGGCAAGGTAGTAAATTGATATTTGTATCGCCACAGCCAAACGGAGGACTACTGCGCTGACCACGACAATGACGCTGGCAGCGACGCCGACGTCAGTGTCCGGTGAATTGCTAAGTCAACACCATTATGTTGTTAGCAACCAGGCAGGCAGCCACCAGCGATGACGATGCCGTGCCATGCCTGGCCGCGACGTTCGGAAACCACCCATTATTACCAGCTAATGCTGTGGCTTCATTTGTCCAATTTGTGTGAAATTGTTGTGGCAGCAACCACAGTTAGTTAAGTTAAAACAAACATTTTTATTTGGTCACAAACGTACTACATCCAACTACGTGTTGAAAGGCAGAACAGCCAAAAAACGCCAGCGGCTATCCAGCCAGCTAACAAACAAGACTAATGCGTCTCTCTCTCTCCACCTTGTGCTGCAGCAACGGGGTAAATGGCGCACTCACGGTTTTGGTTGAGGAGCTCCATCATAACCATCATCCACATCATCGTCCTCATGATGAACGTAGTCGTCATGAGTCGGAGCACCAGCACCAGCCAATGTCCAACAATCGCCTGCGCCCACCCTTCTTGGATGTTCTCATTTATTTGGTTTATTATTGTTTCCCTCCCTACCGTCCAAGCCAAACTACCTCACAAATATGAAAATTATAACTTTGAGCAGCAATCACTCAATCTTTTTTTCCTTTTCGTATCGTTTCGTTGTTGTTGTTGGATTTTGACCATAACACACCGGAGCACATACAAACACACACACTTGGCGCTGCAGAATTCTCCTGGCACTACGCGCAGGCGCACAGACTCATGAATCAAATTTAACGAATGTCTCGTTCATGAGCACAGATCATCGCCATCGTCGTAGTCGTCGTCGTCATCACCATATTATTAACAACAGCATTGTTAAACTAAATACGTCGTCCCAGACGATCGACGCGACAGACGTCAACGAAAAACCAACAAACAAGCCCACAACACTAATGCCACAAACTTGGGCAACTCAATGCTTGGCCAGAATGTGCATGAATGTAGAATGTGCCGTATGTTTGTGTGTCTCGATACCATTCTTCTTCTTCTTCTTCTTCTTGCACAATGTGAAAACTATGCAGACCAAATTCGTTCAAAGTTTGGCAAAATGTGCGGGCCATTCAAATTGGTGGCTTTGTTTTTTTTTGGGACCTATACCATTGTACGTAAACAGAGAAAGGCTGAAAATGTGTTAAACCGATAAGTGCAGGTCGAGTTAGACTAAACTTCCTATGTGTTTAGGAGAAGCTTTACCCCATTGAGTTGCTCGTGTTGTCGTAGTCTTTGTAGGTGTTTAAGAGCTTAAACACAATGTGTTACTGTTTATCTTTCAAATCAAGCTCATTCGAGTGCTGTATTTTATGTCCTCATGCTACATAATTTTCTTATATACTGTTTGATTTCTAAAAGTTCCAATAGTCAAACATCTTGAAGATCTATTTTGTTAAGTATAATGGTACAAAGCCAACGAATTTCTTAGATCCAAACCTCCTATAATTATATGATTAATCGTTAAGTGAATTTGCTTCGTGCCATATTCGTGTCCTTAAGATCTTCCATCCTATCCTGTGATCTCAGACAACGACAAATTACTAAAGCCTTATGTATTTTATGATACTTGATTTTCCCAATTCCATCAGACCCTTGACAATCCTAACTTTGATCCTGAGAACATCAGTCTGGATAACAATAACAAATTCTTGACTTCATAGGACTTAAGAGTGTCCTCCATTTGTCTTCCGTATATATTTCATATAAAATCTTAAAGGCCAAATCGTTCAAGATCGAAGATCACTCTTGGGGTCTCAGACTACATTACGTCCCTATGTGTCATTTACTCATGTCGCAAAGATGTGTAGAGAATGAGTCAAGCTCTTGGATGTTTGATCCTGAGAACTTCCGTTTGGATAACAATGGCAAATTCTTCACTTCATAGGATTTTAAAGTTTCCTCCATTTGTCTCCCGTATATATTTCATATAAAGTCAGCTAGGCTTAATCGTCCAAGATCGAATATCACCCTTAGGGTTTTAATCCACATTTCATCCCTTTACTCACGTCGCAAAGATGTATCCATTTACTTGGCTTTGTTTATCTGTGAAACACCTATTCATTTCCCATTCCAAAAATCTTTTGCACGCTTCGTTTTACCCCTAAATTTCCCGGATCTCGGTCCTTGTTCCATCCCTATGCGTCCTTTACTCAGAATGTTCTGGTCATAAGTTGCTCACCCTTCTTTAGTTTTTGCTACCAGCTATTGCCTAAATAAACGCTTACAAGATTGTTGCAAGCCGGTATGTAAGTCAATCAACAAATATCGTAGTAAACGTACGCATCTCCATGCCCCTGTCCGTTGAGCAAACAAGCTTACTGCTTACCCCCATTTCCAAGCTTTTTGCTCGACAATTAACGTGTTTGGGGGAAAGCAGTTGCTAACTTTAACGCATCATTATCATCATCATCGTAGGTATCGTCTTCTTCACTCTTCGCCAGTCCCGATCTCACTTATTTTATTTGGCTAAAATACACACAAGCGTCTGTCGTGTTGCCTTTGGCTTGTTTTCAATAACTCGTTAACCATTATTGAAAACTTGGCGCCAGTTGGCAGAACTCACACTCTCGGTCTCCTGGCTCCCTTTAAGCTGCAGACACAGATCGTACATACAAACGGCTCGTATATTTATGTTTGTATTTTTTGTGTTGTTTTTGGAGGGGCTCACAAATCGGGGCCACCACACACGCGTTTTTCCTACTGCACCAACGAGCCGACCAAACAACCAGCCAGCCAGCATCATCAATACTCGTGCACTGGCAATCCTTAGCTCTTCTTCACTTCTTAAAGGCATCAATCTTAGATCTCGGCCTTTTATGCCCTTGATGCACACCACCAGGCAATTGATAACATTGCTACGTTGCTAATTTTTCGTCGTCGTAAGCATTGTTGCAACATCGTCGTTGATGATGACGGCGGCAGCGACGACGACGACGATCGTCCTGTTGCAGGCTGTTTGTGGCCGCAATGTGTGGAAGGAAAGTTGGACAAACTGCACGAGATTATTATTTTTCTGTTTGTTTTGTGTGAAATTCCCTTATGTCGATTCTTTGTGACGACGACTGCTCCCCAAACTAAGAAGAAGTTACAGTTGGAAACAAAAGTGTGAGAACAGAGAGTTAGGTCTAGGCTATGATAGTGTAAATTGATAATTTACTTTCACAAATTCCTTTGGATCGCTTTAGTAGAATATGGAAAAGCACTCTAAGAACATAGTAATATTCCAGGAAATCCGTCTTTAAGAAACTTTTACTGTCCTTGTTGACTATACGACGACTCGAAATGTCGGCGATGCAGTGGATATTAATAAGTTCCGAAATTTTGCAGCATTCACAATACAACTCATAAACAATCTCTAAATAGTCCCTATTAGGGACTTTGTCTATAGATTTCATTGTGGTTACATGTAATCTGTTAATCCATTGTGATTGTCCGTTAGAAAGGAAGAGGAGGAGAACACAAGTTTTTCTATAGATCACATCAAAAACTAAATAAAAACATTCCAACTTATCATCTTCCAATACATAAGAATCCCCTTCTATGTTCACTTTTGCCCTCGACTGTCCACTATACCCACATACTACTAACATAGTTGCTGGTTCCCTTTGGCCTCCTTGCGATCGTTGCAACTTTGAGGCAGATTGTTTGTTATTGGGCGGCAGCCGGCAGAGACGTTGGCGGCGTCGCAGTAGGACGAGTACTCCATACACATGTGTTTAGCCAGGAAGAAGAGATACACGTATTTAGGAATGATGATGGCTTGTTACCATCGTGTTGATAAGCTTGTTTGGATATTTTGCACACTTTTTATTCTCCGCTCATTCGTATTCGTTGTTTTGTTATGTTTTCCTTTTATTTTTTTGTTTGTTTTGTTGTTATTGTTCTTGTTGCAGACGTTTTTTTTTTTGGTGTTTGTTTGATTGAACGAAAGAAACCCCGAAAATTTTTACTGATATTTCGTTTGTGCGTTCACAACAAGCTCCTCGCATTTGAAGAATGTCCAGGCCAAATATGACATCATGGGCCAATTGTTGGTATGTTTTAGACAAGCGTTTCAAAATTTTTCAACAACGTTTTTTCCTCAATTTTATTGTTGTCATTGTTGTACTACTGGATGTTAGGAAGAGTAGATGTTGTTGATTGGATGTTTGAAGAAGGCAAAAAAAAAGTCATGACTGTCGCCTTTGATTAGTCAATAGCTCGATGAAGCTGAATTAGTTAATGCATTTTCTGCGATAACTAATACAGTGGGAGAACTTTAGTAGTATAAT
Source organism: Muscina levida (assembly GCA_964034835.1). Classification (NCBI taxonomy): domain Eukaryota; kingdom Metazoa; phylum Arthropoda; class Insecta; order Diptera; family Muscidae; genus Muscina; species Muscina levida. The sequence goes on from OZ035882.1 coordinate 151,909,233, forward strand.
TGGTAAAACATAAATGGAACAAAGAGTGATATAGTCGCAGGGAAGGGTTTACCCAGGATGAGCATAACACACTGGGTATAAGACACTGCGATTACCAGAGTCACCCAAGAATAGCGCAAGTAGGCTTGATCTATCTAGGAATAGGAGTCGACAATATTAATCTTGCAATTGTCGTCTCTCTATTTAATCAGAAGACATTGGGTATGCGAGTATACAGAATTCGACAGCGCTATCGAATTGTGTCGAAATATTGTACTCTTCCAACAATCGTTGCACATTGATTCTCTGTCTGTGCTTGTGTCTGTTTTTGGCTTTAATGCGAAACAAGCGTGTGTGGTTTTACTTTCATAACACTCAAGCTGACACTGACAGTTTTGACTTGGCGTGCAATAGTGTGCAAACATGTGGGTACGTGTGAATTGACGATCGTATCCGTGTGAAAAAAACGTTTATTGCCGGCCTCGCGAGGCTATAAAATGCTGTTCCAATGTTACAGCGTTGGTTATTTATTTTATTTTAAGAAATCATAAATATCATTTTGTATAATTTTATTCAAATTATCTTAAATTTAGTTCTGATTATCTTAAATATTTTATAAACTTAAAACACGAATATTTTATTCAATACATTTTGAATAGTATCTAACATTATAAGGTGCATCATAGCCCCACATGACCACTGTACCTTTATGATAAATGCTGTCATATTGCATTCCTGCTTTGTTATGTATTCAAAAAAAGCAGTCATAATTTTTTTTATATTTCGTTTCGTCGTCGTTGTTGTTCTTCTCTTTTTTGGTTTAATTTGCAAAAACAAAATAGCATTTGGTTAAAATTGAAGTCACGTTTTAGCAGCGTCCTGTCGCCACCGCCGCACGGCAATGAGCGTGTGAGTGAGTGTCAGATACCCCCATCGCCATCCCAATGCATATTCTAAGCATGAGTTCTCTCGTCAGCCTTCAGTCACAGCAACTTTGTGGCAGGCACAAGTTTTGGAGTGATTAACCATTATGGTGGTTCTCGGCCATTTTCCACCTGATTTGTTTTACCTAGTTAAGTTATTAAGCAAAGACCACCTACGTTTAGGCCAACAGCTCAAAACTTTATTGCTGCCTTCCCAGTTGGTTGGAAAGTGGAAAAGATTAACTATTTTTGGTTTACTGTTTGTTGCACCTGTCAACACACAAGATTCCGTCTGGCTGTCGGACTTCTGTTTTGTGGTCCTTGTTGCTCCTTGGCCTGTTGATATTTACTTTATCTTCGTTAAACATCAATCGATCATTTTCCTTTTCATGAAAAATGTCAGGAAAGTAAGTAAATTTATTTCATTCTTTCGCTTGCACTGGCCTGCCTGGCCTGGTCGGGACACCTGCTGATAAAGTTGTTGACAGAGTTGACAGACGTCTGGCAGTTTTTTGGTATTAATCTTTAAGGAGTTTGTCAACACGATCTCGACAGATAACGCTGCGGAGGGAGCAGCGATGGCAATGTTTGTTCCGTCTCCCTGTGCAGGTCCTGCTGGCATTACACTCAATTTGAATATCGTAAAGGATGTGCAATTGTCTGACAATTGTTTCGTTAAACATTTCAATAAAAATCGAATGAATTTGCAATTTTATGCAAAGTTGCTTTCAATTTATTTGACAAATCGTATATTCACAACTCAAGAGCAAATGTCGATCAAATTGGAGCGATTACCATTGCCACAAAGGGTGGGGGGCTTCTTAGCAGCTGCCACGCATTGAAACGTTGCACGGACAGGGCTGGCGTCTGTGAATAGCCTTGCTAATTACCAAAATAAACAAGGTAATTTAGGGGTTGGCTTAGAGCGATAAAAACTGCTATAAATAACCCGATACCACATATATGGTTAAACCAACAAAACTACCTAGGAAACAATGCCGGCGTTCAGGTGGGCAAATAAAAAACAATAAATAATGAAATTATATGTGAAATGATGCAAGTGATTGGGGAAATAAATGACCAAGCGCCAGAGAAGAAGAAGACGACGACGACGATGACGAAGGATGCCATACAGATGTATTAATACTATTTCAGAAAGAAGGACGGACAGACAAAGTTATGGATGGTCACACACTCGGCTGGTCAGGCCACTCCATTCATTCTTCACCTTAACGAGTTCGAGAAGGTTTAAACATTTTCTTGTTATTAAAGATGCCACAGCGTCTGACTGACAGCTGGTTACGCCCACCAGCCACGAACAGCATCCCTAGGAAAACCACCACAAACAACAACAGACGACAACAAATTGTTACGATTCACTTGGGACGTACGTTGCCTTTAATAGTTTTGGTTTTGGACCGTACATCTTCTTACATCTCTTATCTGCGGCAAACTGGAGGTACTACCAGCCAGTGGCAGTGTCGGTGATGGTAGCGGTGGTGGTGGTGGTGGTGGTGGTTATCTCGCTCTCCCTCGTCATATGAGACGTTTAACTACATTATCAGCAGACAATTAAAACGCGGGAACCCACATACCACTAATACCCAGCACTAGATACGAGTACTTAATCACAAACGAACATAACAATTAACAGAATACAATTTATGAAATTATGTGTAGTAGTAACGTAAGCATACGACGAAATGAATTGTGGATGTGTAGTTTTGACAATTGAACAACAACATTGAACTCAGATGTCCACGACACCAAACTGGCCCATAAATCAGCTGACAACATGTGTCATTACAGAAGAATTATTTCGTGTTCACATAGATAGATAAGCAGAGCTGACAATTTTCTCTACATATCGATTTATGTTAAATGACCTCGCGATCTTTGATGGGAGATAATCATGGAATTTTTGGAGAGAAAACTCCGCGATGTTATGTAATCCCCTTATGGCAATAGTTTAGTTTGTTTACATATAATCTTAGATTTGTTGCCAATCTTATGCATACCAAACAGCAATACATTCCTTTGTTTCCATTCAAAAGCTTAGAAAAATTATTACTACAAAACGTATAATATTAAACATAAAACCACCTTAAACCGAGTTGCCAACCCAATCAAGTGTAATAGTGATGCCAACCAAGCATACTAGACCGTAAGGCGTTCCTTTAATTTCATTCACTAAAATATCAAAAATAAATGTAATCTAAACTGGGCTATATGATTTAGTATATCAAATCCTATAATATTTAACCTAAACTTCCTCCACCCCTCCCTTAAGAAGAGTTGCCAACCCAATCATTGGCAATACGATCCGATAGATTCATTAATCGCTCAGATGTTGCATTCCCCTCACTATAGCACCTACTAGGCTGCTGCATCTGCACTTTATCACTATCTGTTGGCTATGCTGCCAACTTTTTATGACTTGCCAATTGCATACAAATACATACAGTCCGGCGTTATGAATGCACAATCAGACGACTGGACAAAGTGTAGTGTGCGTGTTGGAAATTGTCTTTCAATTGGCACTTTTGCGCGTGTTGGGTGTAAAGTGCATAAATATGTTTAAATTTATATACTGACGTCGTCTATGCATGTGTGTATGTAACAGCATGTTAACATATGATTGTCATTCCTGAGGAATGACAATTGCAGCAGCAACAACAACATGAATCAGAAAACAGCCTGCGATGGTTTTCTAAATAGGCAATTCATTGCTGTTGTTGTTCTGAAGGTGAGAATTTTAAATGCACCTCAGTACAATATATGTAGCCCCCTCGCCCTTGAGGGTATGAGAACTGGTGTTGTTTGGCCCAAATTCTATATGTTCCTTGTAACATAATTGTGCTTCAGCTAAAGCAGTTTGTGCCAAGATGCATGTGAGTGAGCTTCTTCATCAGCACGTTTTGCCTTTTTTCCTTGACTTGTCAAGTGGCCACGTTGCAGCTATACTCACTCAGCTACTCGTTGTTGTTGAGCTTATCAATGCTGTGGTGCTAATCGCCACTCATTCATTTACACCTTCAACCGGTGCACTTCTGGCTGGTAGACACCAGCTAGCTAACACTTGACGTTACGTCTGTAGCGTACAACAGACACAGACGCTGGCACACAACATTACTGTTAACCGGGCAAAAAGAACCCGGTTGCAAGTCAAGTCATTCAATGCGTCAAGATGTTGGCGCACTTTGCCACCTTGAATACAAATGTACTCTATGCACACATGCATACACGCACTCATCTATATATATATATGAAAATTTACATACATAATAGACAATGGACTACCCACTTACGTGTACTCCATCCACACCACACCAACAGTCCATAACAGAGATCTGTAATATCTACTACTCCTCACATACGAATCTACGCGTATGTATGCAGCTATGGCTGTTAATATGTTTTCATAGCTGGCAAAACAATAGCAACATTCTGAAAAATGGTGTGAATGTGTGATAATTTTACTCAAGTTCTATGACATGCATGCCTGCCTGCCTGCCTGGCTGCCTGCATTCATTCATACAACTTTTGGGATTTGATTTCAGTATTTTTATTTTCAGCCCAGAGAGAAGAGAGATTGTATTTGTGAGGCAACAGCAACCAGTTACTCTGTTAGCACCAGCAGAGCCAGCAACATTTACGTGAGAATAACATTTGTACTGGCTTGAACGAACGAGTACTTACAGACATACGTACGTCGTACATACATACTAACTCGTACTACGTAGATGTACGTCGAATGCATGTGAGTAGCGCTGTTCTACAACCACTTTAAATTTGCGAGTTTTCAACGAGTCTTTTGGCTTTTGTTTTGCGTTTTCTCGTACAATTAACTTGAAAAGGAAAAAACTTTTTTAACAAAGTGCGAATTATTGTTGTTGTGTTTTAAAATTGCTCACTCTCTATAACACTTGCATGGCCCCCGCCCCAGCACTTCACTGCCAGCTATGAAGCGCTCGGCCATACTTTGTTTTACACTACTCTGCACTACTCCTCTCCGTTGGCAACCCGCATTTTTATACCATGCGCGGCTGCTGCTGGCCGGGTTTGTATTCATTCATTCATTCATCCCAAAAACCAAACCACCATCCATCCCATCCATCCACCACAGCCACATCCAACAATCCATGGAAACTTGTACAATCGTCGGTTAAGTTTGTTACAACCGACTGCGACGAAGGCGACCAGCAACAACTTTTACTACTCCGGGTATGAAGACAATTGCAAAAACGCCACACATATACACACACATAATAAAAGGGCCAAGAAGAGTCAGGCGGAGTAGTGCTTTCCTCGCCACTTGTTTAAAACTATTGTATGCATGTGGCAACTATGGCAAATTAACTATAATGCAACTGCAATATACAGCAGTGGAATGCGTTGCCAACCAAAAGTATTAGGCACCTTTTAAGCGATATAGAAGAAGAGCCGTTTAAGATCCACTATCAAAATTTTAACTGGACCTGCAGTGGAGGTGAAATTTAGGAGGAAACTTTGGCGTAATATGGAAAACATGAAGTTTGAGGGAGGGAGCAATGAAGTACAAACATTAAGTTTCCCAACAACGTAACCCCTTTAAGATTTGTCTTATAGGGACGAGACTTTTTCAATCATGTTAAGTTATTGGAATAAGAACTCAATGGATAATCTAAAAAATTGGTTTCATAAACAAAAACGTTTTCGAACCTTTTTTCTTGTGTTGTGAAGTACACTGCCACAAAACAGGTATGCAATATAGAAGAGTGTAATGAATAATTTTGAAAACAAGAAGTTTTGAAGCAGTATACAATATCGAACTTCGAATTTCCTCTTTTTTATAGAATAAAAACCTCTCAAAGCACTATTCGCAGTGTCCAAACAGATACTACTCCACGAGTCATTAACGAATATTTTCCATGAAAAGGTAAACTGCATATTATGTTTTACTTCCCTTTTACGGTGAACATTACATGTACGACCTCGTTTAAAATAGTCCTTCCAAAGGTAAACGCCAATAAAGTTAATCCATTCGTGTATAATCTCTTGAAAATCTCAGCGATAAAGCCTGAATGTATGTATAAGATAGCAAAGTGCGCATGCACACTGCGTACTGTCTATTGCTTTCCGTTTACGGTATACATTGCATTTACGCCAATGTTTACACTAATTCTTTCAAAGGTAAACGACTTTCAAATATGATAAAAAATCAAAAAATTTAAAAATTTGCAAATTTTTCTCTCCGTACAGCATTTCCTAAAAGCCTCAGCGTAAAGCTCGTACTCCATTCTTACCATACGCAATACATGTACCACCACGTTTAAACTAGTTCGTCAAAAGTTACATTAGTTTACCCAATTCACTTCTCCCTGTAGTACCTCCCAAATGCTTCAGCAAACAATCCCCAATGTAAGTACCATTTGATGAAGTGCTGCCATAATCGATCACCTAAACCCCGCTTCTTAACTCTGCTCTCAAATCTTATCCCATTTGTTATCACCTCCGATTTTTCTCACACACAACAACAACGACAACGACCTAGTTTTATTTACAATTGTTCTTTCTAACCGCTTCTGTAATTATCATGTACTACTGCAACGTTGCAAGATGTTACGCTGTCACTTTCTTTGTGTGCTTCCAACACGCTCCCAGTTTCATATTCAATTCGCCTTTGAATTATTAATGAGCTGCTTGTTCTCGCGGAGAACTACAGGGCTGCAATGCGTCTTGATGAATTGCTGACTCTTTAGAAAATAAAATGACTCGTTCAGCTTTACTACCTGTTATCTTGTTGAAACCACATTATGTGGCAGCATAGCATATACAACAAGTAGTAAACTAATTCCGTGCGTTTCGCTCGAGACGAGATCAGCAGTTAATTCTTTTTTGCCCAGTTTGAACCTTTAAACAAGCTCACTCTTCCTTTTGTTTGTTCTGTTATTTTACGTGCCAACTACGCCCACTTTTGAGACGTCCGTCCATACGCCTCTGTCTGTCTCGTTGCCTGTGGCATATGTTACCAATTTTTTCGTTGTTCGAATTGAGTTTTGTGGTGAGGCCACACGAAATTGCCAAAAGCATCATAATTTTGGGGTACGTTTTATAGAGAAGAATGCAATGTTTGTTTGCTAAGCCAAATAGCCCTTAGGCACAAAACACTGAATACACTCTCGCTTATGAGCGGATGGATGGATGGATGAACGGATGGCTGTTTGACGATCGTGTGAGAACAGGTTCTTGGCTTTAATGCACGTCACACATATTTTCTTACCGGACATGTTGCAACCCATATAAGTCACGTTTTGTGGCAGATTAGTCGAAATGAAAACATTTGCTTAAGGAATTTTGCAAGGAAATGTGTTGCATAAATTGATGAGATCAAATTGTTGACATAACCTAAGACAACAGGGTTAAGGCGGTGTGCACAGGGTCGTTTGTGACATACCAAAGGGTTGGCAACACTAATTAAGGTATGTCATATAAAGTTCAGTAGAATAAATCGCTTTTCAATTTTCTTAAAAAGATGTCCAAACTTACAAGCTGTTGTTACTAGTTATCATTCTGCCAAGTCGTCCTTAAGCCGCTAAGCTTTGAAAATATTTGCCTCAATTGTTGTAAAAGTTATCTCGAAGAATTCAAGGTCTCTGCTTTAGGCCTAAATTCCTGGAGCTAAATCAAAAACTAGATCTACAAATCTTACTCGCGCGCTCTAACGATTATTCCATGGTCGGTACAGCTTACTGTGACCAAAGCTTGGTTTAAAGAATTGAGGAAAAATCACTAAATCCAAATCGCTGGTTCTTTCTACTAAAGTTTTAAAATCGATATAGATTGAAAGATCGGCTTAAAACGGTTGAAATAGTACTACGTTAAAGAGACATTTAAGAATTAAGCTCCGTTTTGTGTTGAATTTTGAGGAGTTTAGCTTTAGAGGGATGCTCCTTTTAATAATTTCTTACGCTCTCTTTAATGCCATTTATTCCCGTTTTACCCCCTTATTATTCTTTATGAAAGGACCGTCTTAAAAAAATAACATTCCCAGTGCTTCCTTAACCTAGTGATGGTTATCGAACTTACTTTGATACCCGGTAGCTGATGTTATTACTCAGTTTATCTTTAAATTTCAAATATTTGCCAACATATGTTACTTTGCCACCGTCCATCATAATTGTTATTTCGAACGTGTGAGTGCAAGAGAGAGGCGTGAGTTGGTGTTTTAGTCCTTCTAGGATCATAAACCACAAACAAGGATACGACAGAGGCATGCAACATTCGCAGGCAGGTTAATGCCTGCTTGGCTGTGGTACCTTGAATGCAACTGACGTTTTTGCACGCAAACACTTTCATTAACCCAAAGGAGCATGAGGACGAAAGGCATTTAGACCAACATAAAAGCAAAATGCAAAGGTAACACATTGTTGTACATTCTGGGCAGTGGTATTTGAGAAAAACGCCTTTACAACGAATATCTATGTAATAAATGTCCTGTAGCCCAAATCTATAGTTTATTATATCTATAGCAGCTCATAACTAAACTCATCGTTGCCATATTTCAAATAATATACAATTCTCTGTCATCATTACTAAATTCTGCTTTTCGCGTCTTCTTTCATTTCATTTTTTGAGTTTTTGATAATATTGGATTTTATTTTGAGATTATTCCTGGCGATTTGTCTTGTTTAACCGGCCAGTCAACCAACCCAGCCGGCTTCCCTGTTGCACCAGCATGGGGTGCACTTATCGACAGGTATTAACGAAGATTACACCGCGGCAAGATGCGTCAATGGTCATCCTTTGACAAAGTTAACCGATGCGGTGAGTGTGTGTGGGCTATTTGGCTGGCCACGCGGACTATTGGTGTTGGCCAACAATACGCATTGTGGCAATTCATTCACGGTGTGCCAAAACATTGGCCAGACCACGGCAGCGGAACAGCAAGGAGTACTTGTGGTTGGCAAAGATTTGGCTAATAAACAATCATACCGCCAAGTTGTTGAGTATTTATGATTGTGGACACCAAAGATGGGAGATTGTTTGGAACACGCCAAATTTGTTTGTAGCTGACTTCATGTTCCGGACACACACACACACACACTTGGTGTCACACTTTGTAGTACTGCTCAAAATCATATGAGTTGGTTGATAATCCATAAAATCGCGTTGTGTGTGCGTGGTGTAGTATGCCCACAGCCAGTTATGTCGACAGACAAATAAACATCACACTCCTTGGATTTCAACAACATTGACAGTCATAATTCAAGGAACTTGTTCGTTATGGCTGGGACTTGCCAATAGATAAGCTCAAGTTTTACATCCCTAAAAGTGTTGTAACTGGTCATAACAAGTTCCAATCGAATAACTTTGTCATCGACTAATACTTTAGTAAGTGGACATGCGCATACAGGCAACGACACTTCACTAAGGAGCGTTATATAAAACGAGCAAATGTCTGGACATTAACATACATATAGAGACATGAACGACGAACATAACTAGTCTATGAATGTGACAAAATTTTACAGTTAAACGGCCATTAGAAGGCGAATATATCGACGTACAAGTTAGAGTGTTAAGTTATGTAGATGGTAATGCGATTAAAAGTTGCAACAAAATTAACATTGGAGAATTACTTTATAAAAATTTATGTACTTATTTTATGGATTTGATATGTGGCTTCGATTTGTGTATGTCGTCAACTTACAGGTGTGGTTGGCAACGCAAATAAAAACTATTACAACATTAAATGTTTTTATATTGGTACATTATTGTGGTATGTATCTTACGAGTCGCAGTGGAATTTGATCATGTTAGTTGTCTTTTTTAGTATTTTTAATACAATGAAATAGCAAATAAAGGAAATTGAAAGGAACTATTACTGATAAGTAACACATTTTACATGTGTATTGTGTCAGCAGTTGTAGTTGGCAACGCAAACAAAAACTGTACCAAAACTAGATGTTTTTTTATAACAGATTGTGAGATATTCTTACTTTTTGACTTGGATCGAGGTCGATTATATAAGCAACCTTTTCATTATTCTGTATTCATCATCCGTGGTTGTACGACCTTGTTTAGAATCACATATGAGTTATACAAAATTTACCACTTTTGTTGAAAGGTGGTTATTTGTCTTGGAATGGAATGCATTTATCATTGTAAAATATAATTCCATTCATTGTTTGCAACATATTGGCGCACCATCTAGTGGCTTTAGTTTAATTACCCCTCTCTCAATCTATACAATCACATAACCCACTCAAAAAATAAACTACAACATCCTTCATTTGTCTTGGTGACAACAAAATAAACACTATAACTGTCTTGTTATTTTCACCAGAGCTTCTTGACTATTAAAATTATGAATAAATCATGAATCATTTTAACTACAATTTCCAATTGTTCCGAGAATTTTCTAATGCGACGTCTACTTTTGCTCGTAATTGTGCGCCTAATTGAATATACGACTTAACATTGATTGTCGCGCCGCAATAAAGACGCCTCTTACATTCAATAAGAGGAAAAAGTGTTAAGTGAGTGAGGTGCTACTTGCAACACTCAATATTCAACTGATCGCTCATACAATACTCATAACAACAGAGACATATTTTTGTTTGTTTGTATATTTTTTTATTAATATTTAGATTAATTTCCATTTAAAAAATAAAACAAAAATACATAATGGTAATAAAAAAAACCTATAGACTTCCAAGAAATTTTCATATCGGCCACTGAATACATAATTGGAGAACATAAATATAACACCAACACCAAACTAACTCCGTAATGCGAGAAGATACACGCGTACGCGTACTGCAGGTATCAACGCCAGCGACAACGCTGCCGCCGCCGTCGTTGTCGTCATCGTCACCGATTAATAACGCGCGTTTTGCCCGCTGTCTATTAGTTATAGCTGTATAGTTGATTCCATCGAGAGTGCCACCACAATCAAACACGCTGTTGAGTAAATATACTCGTAACTCCGCTTGCATCAAGCATACAAATCACGAACTCTTCACTCGTTCCAAACGCGCCAACATTTGGGTTGAGTTGTTGAATCGTTGGTTATGAAAACGTACCGAGTCCGGAGTACTTAATGGTGCTGTTTGATGTTGGTGCTTCCATTGATAGCAATAAATTGATTTAATTTCGTTAAATCATATTCTTTTTGTTTATTACTCGAGGGATTTTAGAGAACACAAACAAAACAATACTTTCGTCGTTGTACAAACGAGAGTGTTGAGATGGCAACTGCGCCATGTTCAACAGCTGGGGGTAGACATATTTGGTGAAGTTGGCAACAGTGGCATATATCAGAGGATAATGTATGCTTTGTGAAAGTATTCAATTGGGTTCTATATTTTAAAGGGGGTTAAGGAGGTAGGTGGTGGCTCTCAAATGTAGCGACAGGACATGTTTTTAGAGCTGTTTAAATGGATAAGTTAAAATGACAAATTTGTAGGACGCTACTGTATGTGAACCTACAATAGAAACTAATTTTCATGTTATATGATTACGAATAAAGGATTTTAACAGTGTTGAGTAATATTTAATCAAGTAATGGCACAAACTTAATTGATATTCAATGTGCAACATTAATTAATGATTTTTAAGTGGTACGCCAAAACTTTCCGTGATTTAAAACCACGAAATTTTGCATTATGTTAGCTAGATCTCTGTTAAGCAATAATAACTAATAAGGTTAGTCTTAGTAACAACCGAAATTCACGTGGCTCTCTTAAAAGTCCCATGACTATTTTTGTAGACTGAAAGAATTATGTGTCCCATCAATCGGCCCAAAGAAGCGTCCTAGTTATGGAACTACCAGCCAGTATCTTCTTTTGCCATGACTTGGAACTAAGTGTAGCTTCATAAAATTTATCAGTGTTCTACAAAGGTTCTAAAGGTTCAGCTTAAATCAGCTCTTACGTAGGTTAGGTTAATTTGCCTTCAGCATAGCTCATTTGGGTCCTAGTATAGGTTCCGTTGTGATACCATTTTAAATTCTATTTGGCCAACGTCGCTCTCAAGCCATTTCGTTGCTTTGATATAGACATGCATAATATGCAGATCGCCTACTGATAGACAGGTATTGTCAATAAGTGTCCGATGACCAAACTTATCTTATCTCAGGTCTCGAAAAGCAGAACGGTGATATAGAAGACGCTCCGTGGTCTCCTTTTCTTCCTCATCCTTGCAGCTTCTACAAAAATCGTTGTAGGGAAGTTTTAATCTCTTAGCGTGTTTGCCAACCGGCCAGTGACCGGTCATTACTAATATGATGTGCCTGAGATGGACTCAAAACAGGTTCAGCGCAAATCGTGTACCATGTATATCCTTTGCATGTAGGTTCTTTTGCCCATCTTTCATTAGCCTTAAGCTTTAGTTTACCTACAATTAGCTATTTCAACTTGTGAGAGGAAAACCAATGTGGTCGTAAACTTCGATCGGTTCTTTGGTTACCATATATCTCCCACATATGTTATATATGAGGGTAATGTCTTCCTACCTCCTCCAGAGCCCAACGGCATTTTCGAACATTTCTCAAAGTGGTAAGTAAGTAAATAAATATTGACCCCCTTTATCCTATGATTCAGAATTTGCTTCACGGCTATACCACAATGATCCGGTATCCTAATAGACCGTTTTAAATTCTACTTCTCCGAAAAGATTACACAGTCTACTCTTCCTCTTGATTTCGATCCGTCCGTCGAATAACATCTTCCTTTTAAGGTAAGGAGGTTCTGTCCCGGAAGTTTCTCATAAAACCCAGATCTGAAACAGGTTCTGGTACAGTGCAATCCGTGTGAAACCTTACATTGATTAAGTCCTTGTGCCTCAATGCTGGCGTCTAAGTGCATTGCGGTGTTTGTTGCTACCTTCTTCACGTCAATGTGTCTTCGGGTAACAAGTTTAGGATCGTAAACAGTACCGTAGTTGGAGTAGTTCTAAGTGCCCCTGTTATTATGAACGCCAACAGTCTCATAATGTTCTCGAATTTCAGTCTTTTTGCACTTATGTAAGTACAGGTAATTTGCATGGAAAACTGTGAATGTGTCCGAGAGTTTGAAAAGCCATCCTAGGACATTTTAGGTGGGAACATTAGATATTTAATTAAATTTATCGAAAACTATCTACTGAAGCTATCGGGATTGCCTTTAAGTACAGGGTGGACCAAAAGTTCGCTGACATTTGAAACGACGTATGGGTTACCAAATATTAGGGTAACCAATGGTAATTTAGTTTAATTGTGTCCTAGAGCGGAGCACAACGTGCGCTCTGTGTACGCGAGTGATATCGAAACAACAGTTCTACGAAGATTGCGCAATGAAAATGTTGCTCTTGACAACATACGGCATTAGAAACTAAGCTCCATCGATACCATTGAGTACAAAATGAATGCAGAAGTTCGAAGAGACAGGTTTAACACTAAATCAACCATGATCCCGTCGACCTAGGACTTAAAGACATTTAAAAGCGTCTGTTCATGTACAACCTAGACTCTCCACTCGAAAGTGGTATAGCGTCTTACATGTTTCCAGAACATCTCTAAATCACATTCTGTACAAAGATTAGCATATACATCTTAACAAAATTGAAATGGTACAAGAAATGAAGTCTCAATATCAAGATCACAGGCTCAGGTTTGCTAGCTAAATTCCAGAGAGGTATAACAGCTTTTCCAACTTGTTTTTTCTGAGACGTAACACACTTTCAGCTTAATGGGCATGTAAATAGGCAAAATTTTAGATACTGGAGTGATAATTCTTAATTAATGCATACAAAACCCCTGCATTCACCTAAGGTTGCAAAAGTTATTATTGGTCCATACTTTTATAACGATCAAAGAGGACATTATGTTACAGTGAAAACACAGCGGTATATTGGCAAACTACAAAACTTTTTTGTTTCAGCGCTTCAGAATTTCAATTGATAAACGATCGTAATTTTATCTAAAACGGGCAACTTGTCACACACCCAACGATACGTTAGGTGCAGTTTACGAAATTTTTGACACAGAGTGATATCCAACAGAGGTGACATTAACTAGTTAACCTGTAGATAGTAAATGTTACTAAAATTATCGAATTTTAGACATTTTGGCTATACATGTAAATTTCTAAAAATACGGTTGACCACTTTATGTGAGAAAAATACTATTATATTTATCTTTTATGCCAGAAAATCATAAAATTCCTTAAACCTCGTGACAGAGACTGAAAACCTATTTGTAAAATATAAGCTTTACTATAGATTTAGGGAAAGACTTTCCCCTATGGACGTCCTGTGTACCCTGAGTACTATTATTTCTTTTTTTTTCTTATTGACGTCCCGCATACCCTTAGTATTACATTTATCTTTAATTTTAATCTGCCTTTGACTCTGATCTAACTTTATCGCTTGTTCTAGGTTGGCAACGACAACTCGTTTACACTACTTAAAGTCATTGAATTGTAGCATGAGTTATAGTTGACTAGCAGCAAACAGCCGTGCTTCGTTATTCTCTCACTCCCATTTAAATAGTCAATAGTCTCCTTTTGTAACCTTGCTTTATCCACCGCCTATAAGGCTTCAGCATAAGCACGTCCGCAATTCTTATTCGTTGTGGCGTTAAAAGTACTGCGTATCTACTTTGTTTTCTATACGTAATTGTTGTATTTTTTGCCAAAGTGTTGGTTACTTTATTTTTGTATTTTTTATTTTTGTCATATATATAAAAAAATTATCATCATCAAATGTACGTAGCGTAATTGTTGGACATCAATATGCGAGTAGCTGCCATAAAAATGGCCACTTTTAGCGATATAACGCTAACCAGTGACAGAAATCAAAGCGAGCACCCGACGGCGCACCTATTTGGTATGCAAAAATGCGCGCCACAAAGTCTCACAAAAACCTGTGTTGGATGTGGTTGTGGACGGGCCACATATAGAGAACGATCTGTGCTCCCCGGCTACCTCACACCCGCATCCACCGGTGGGTGTAACTTGACTCCACCCTCTGGGTTAGCATTATGTGGTGGTGCCGGTGGTGCTAGAAAGACATAATTTATGCCAACCTAAGTGGCGATCAGTTCCGTGGTGGGGGTCACAGTTTTAGTTCACATTAGATTTAAATATAAAATAAACATGACTATGATGATGTTTTCCATATTTAGAATATGTGATTTACCAGCAGAAGTTTCACTTTGTTTTAACGCAATTCAGTTATAGGCACGCGGTTACTTAATCGCCGCTTTGGCCATGGTATGCATTGGTAGCTCTGGCAGTCAAATGCATTGGAGATTTTGTCGTTTGACGCGCAAATGTGACGGCGGGGTCACTTGATTGTCGGCTCGTCGTTAAAATGTCACTTTGAGTTTGTCGCTTAGCGGAAGTCGAACGTAAACACCTCTAATTGACTCCATACAAGGGCCTGCGTACAATTGTACAACTACCGGACCAGTGGAGGAAATTGAGTGGGAAACCAGCGTGTAATATGGATTTTACAAAACACTTACATAGCCGTAGTGCGCTGCTCTGCTACAATGTTAACTGGAATGAATATAGCAAGTATGTGCGGCCGCCGATTATCATTCTTGAAGCGTTTAACGCTAATTGCCGCCTTTAATTAGGTTGAATTATCAACCAAATCAATGTCGCAAACACAACGGACAGCGCGGCGGGGGCTGCTTCTCAGAATTGCCGTTACGGGTATTCGACTTTCGTTCGGGGTATTGTTGAAATTTGTTTGAAATCAAATTTCATTTAAGCTAAGCGTGAATTTGCCACGAGACAAAAATCATGGCCGCAAAACCGATAATCAATCGTTTAAAGCGTAAAACGACAAATCAACTTGTGCGCAAAAACAAGAAACCCAAGAAACTAGACCCCGACCGATCATCCGCTATCAGCAAAGGATAGATTTTGTTTGTGGATGTGACAATGAGGGCACCCAAATCAAAAAAGGGATCACAACGACGCTGCCGCGGCTGCTGAGCAAACATGTGTGTGTGTGTGTTTAGCTTACAGACAGTGCGACTGTGTTTTGGAGCTTTAGCGTGCGGGCCCGGTTGGTGGCGTCGTAGCCACTGTCGTCGCCGTCGTCGATGTCGTTGCGTTGCGTTGCGTTGCGCAGCCGTTGTCGCTATCTTTTGATGTGTCATCGAGCATCTAGGAAATGTTTATCAAATTCATTGAACCACTTTCATTAGTTTTGACATCTTTCTGCTTTCTTACGTTTTCGGTCCGGATCCCTTTATCTTCTTCGGCTGCTGCTGCTCCACGTCCCCGCAGTTTCCTTTTCATGCTGCTTCTCGATATTTTTTGTTGTTTTCAATTCTTTGCATGTTTGATTTCGTTTCAATTCATTCGCTTAGGCTTTTTTTCGCCTATATTCGTTAAGTTTATGACATTTCTTGTCGACTGATTTGAAGAAAGAAAAAAACAGTTCTTACATCTTGTTATCTCATAAACGCATCATAAACGCGCATTGCGCCGCCATAGACGAGGGCGACAATGGCAGGCAGGGAGGAAGACCAACAGTTTTGTATAAGCGACACTTTAAACGGGAACGGGTCGTTTCTTCGCATTTCGGATGATACCTCCCTACCTTCAGATTCTTTGTTATCTCTTACCGTCTCCCAGACCCGTGTGGCCAATGACGGTGGGAGGGGGACATTGATGATGAGCAGCGGCAGTTATTAAAACACCAGCACACGTACCTACATCATACATGGGTACATAAAAACGTACTCCCTTTTGGCCGGTGTGGGCTACAACAAAGTTCACTTTATTGCCAAATCGTTTCATTTTGTGTCTTGTGGATGGATAGCCGGGCAATGGTGCTGGTGACGGCGGCGGCGGTGGCTGTGGCGGTGTGATGGTGCTTGCTGGAGTAGTTGCTGTCTCGATGAACTGGACAATCAAAAATCTTTGATATTTCACTGGCGCCACAAAGACGCTGTGCCGTTTTTTTTTTTGTTGTTTTTGTTGCCTCTTCGTTCTTTATCTTTTCATTTTTGTACTTTTTCCCCGTCTTGTTTCATACATATTGTGTTTTTCAGTTTTCAATTTTTTGTTTTAAGTTAACAAAATATTGCCAAGATAGTTAGTTATATAACAAAAACAAATGCCGAAAAAATCACCGCCTAAAAGATGTGCATATTTTATGAAAACTTAAGGAATGTTGCAGAAAACCGTCGACAATGTCACGAGGGGCAGCTGGGAGATATTTAGGGGAAAAAGTGTAACACTTTTTACAAACGATACTTAATTGTTATTAATAAACCTAAGCAAGCTACTGAATAAATGATAAAAACGTAGAAATTGGAGCATCAAGGACCAAAATGCATATATATAAAACAAAGCTTGTAAAAACTATATGGGAGAAGCTCTCCCATAATTTATTAATGGGGTGGCAAGGGAAAATACAAAAGTTGTACGTTTTATGACAGCTTAGATTTTAAGTTATCAGGCTGTAAGGAATCGGCCTATGGAAAACAGGAGAATAAGCTATTTAAGCGGAAATAAAGCTAAAGGAATGGGAGAACGTGGATATAGACTATTGTTCTACCAGAAGAAAAGAAAACGGTCTTGGTACCTTCTGTAAGAACAAATATGGAAATTTGGTTGTAGATATGCAGAATGTAGTGTATTTATAAAGAGAGCACTTCTACAAATCGCTGGTTCCGGAAGACAGCGCATGTAAAGGTATCATGCGAATAGAGCTCCGGCAGAGCTCTTCATGGCCGGTTGCGAAAAGCTTATAATGATCTTATACCAGCTCCTACGAACGGTTTCGCAAACGAGTGCCCGATAAGTATAATATAAGCGTATTATGTCCTATGTCTAAAAAAGATCCAAGTATGTGCACCAACTACCGCGGGATTGGTCGTTCACCAATCGCATATAAGGTCCTGCCAAGTTAATTTCGTGAAAAACTAAAACCAGTGTTCTCCATATGAACAAACCTTATCAGTGTGTCAAATTAACAACCAACCAGATATTTACACCACGGCAAACTCTGAAAAAGACCCACAAATGACAGATTCACATACATAGAACATATTTTCCTCGACATTAAAGCTGCATTAGACAGCCCAGCACAGGAGAAACTTCATAAAGCCATGGCTGACTTTGGTGTTCCAGCGAAGCTGATACGCCTTTGCGAAATAACTTTGACAAACTGGAAGTCTTTTGTGTTGATTTATCTTATCGAGCCACTTTATACCAAACGGAGCCTTAGACAAGGCGAAAGCTGAAGAAAAGCTTATAATAAGGAAGCTGCAGTAAACACAACTGACTCGACAGAAGCCTTATGCTTCTTGCGTACGCTGCTAATGTCAACATCTCTAGTATAAACCTAAGTGATTTGACTGCAGCCTTCTCAGATATTCAGAAGTTATCAGTCAGTGGGCCTAACGAGGAAAGAGGGCAAAAAAAGTTGTAAGTTTCAGCAAACTTAGATGATAGATATCTTCCTCGGACCCTACGTTAATAAAGCAAACTACGTAAGCCTTTAATATAGGAGACAAATACTATTTGCTATTAGATGTTACTACGGACTAAGCCAGCGCATAAAAAATGAAGCCCTCTATCGGCGAACAAAAATTCAACTGCACCAGATACTGGGTCCAACTAGTCTTATGTATGGAGCGGAATACGGGGCAATGACACGATCATATGGTTCTGGTAGTATTTGAGAGGTAAACAAACCGTAAAATATATGGACTTATCATCGTTGACAGATAGTACCGACGTCGTTTAAATCATACGCCGTATACCGACATTGAAGTGGTCAAGCGCATTTAAGTACATCGGTGGTGTGGGATAGGTCATATTGACCGCATAAATGAAAATGTTCCAGGTTGAAAAGTTATCGAAAAGATACTCTATAAGCAGCATAAAAAGGATGATCAAAACTTGAAAATACCAGCATACTGAGTACCTTGCAGAACTTAGTGTGACAAACTGGAGAAAGTTTAAATAACCTAGATCATATAAAACTCCTCATATACATGAAGGAACTAGTTCAATAGGAAACTGTTTATCTTTCAGCTTAAAACATATCGGAACTTTTTTTGCCCTAAAATTATTCTCTACTGTATATATTTTATTGGAGAGAAAACTAGTAGTACTTTTGTTCTAGAATTAATCCTGAGGGATAACATTTACGTGAAACAACGCATTGCACATACTACAAAATATTGATATGCTAAAGGCTGACCCAATATAGGAGCATGATTGAAATTTGAAGTGGCAGACCGAATTACATACCAAAAACTCTACTGACAACTGGTTCAAAGTTCTTGTGATTTCGTTCAAAGATGTAATATGAAATCTCTGGTCTATGCGAACATACCACAAACAATTACTGTTCTCAAAACCGAGATCCAATGCGTCATTGATGAGATAAAGCCACATCTTTGTCAATATGCCATAGTAAATTACATAAAAAGCTTGAACCCGTGATCGTGGTCGCCTTAGGCATTTTTCAGCATATTTTAGGTTATACTTAATTGGAACAAGACTACTTTAAAATACAATGAAATATGCATCAATCGATCAGAAAATATGATTATTTTTTGATTGTGCACTTTCATTGGAACATCCAATAACCTTAATGCGGATAACAGATCATTGATCATAACATTTATTTTATGCAAATTTTGGCTTTTTAACATACATAATAAGCAATTAGCTGCAATGAAATTTCGCACGATTTTTTTATTTTACGTATTTATTTGAAAAATATATTTAAATTTATGAATTTAGAAATTATTAAAATTCACTCAGTTCGAAAAATTAAAGCATTTTTTGTTTCGTCGCGAAGCATCTTGTCGGACCGCAATATAGAAATTGGTGGAAAAATTCGAATTGTTGGGACAAGTTAGTGATGTGAAGAATAAAACCCGTGCACGTCTCTCAAGAACAACTGAAAATATTGCTGCTATAGCCCAAAATGTTGAAGAAAACCTATGTTTGTTCATTCCTCATTACACCGTATTTTGCATAAAGACGGGTCTTAAGGCTTATAAAGTTCAGTTAACACAAGAACTCAAGCCAGCCGATCATCAACAACGTCATGTCTTTGCTTATTGGGTCCTTGAAATGCATGAAAATGATCCGGAATTTCATCGAAAAATCATCTTGAATGATAAGGCCTATTTCCACCTTGGTGGCAACGTCAACAAGCAAAATTGCCGTATCTGGGGCTCGGAAAACCCAAGACTTATTGTTGAGAAGCCTCTCCATCCTCAACGTATGACTGTTTGGTGCGGTTTATGGTCCGGCGGGGTCATAGGACCTTACTTTTTCGAAAATGCGCTATCGAGAGATGATTAATGATTTATTATGGTCGGAGTTCAAAGACCTTAAAGATAAAATTTGTGAGGCTATCGAGGACATAGGGCAGCCCCTTTGCGATTGGGTTATGGAAAATTTCATAAAAGGATATAGCGTGCTCATGGTGGCCATTTGGCAGATGTTGTTTTTCATTATTAACGGCATATACCTTACTCTTTGTTATGAAATAAACATCCGACCATTTATCTCAAAAATGTAATTTTTCTTTGAATACCAAAATAACATCTCTTATTGGTAAACCCTTTATATCACTGATACAGTATATTTTAGTAAGAAACGATTGAAGTATTATGCTGTTAACGCCGCCAAAGATGAACTAAACCGTAGGTTATGTTTGTCTGACTTGCTTATAATATCGAAAACAAATGGCTGGAGACAAAAGCGTGATTTGTTGGTCATTGCACAAAATTAAAATTTGGAATAAATTTACAGATTATTTGATCACCTATTCAATAAATTATATTTTCAAACATAACAAATAAAAGCTAGGAACAAGCAAAGGTCGAATTAAGCTCAACAAACCCTAAATAGCGCCTAGTTAGTTATACTGTTGTGTCTTCAGCAATTATGAGATTTACTCTCTTTTTTTTACCTTTACGGAAATCAACTAACAGTTGTGCTTAATTGAGGTTACAAATAAAAACTCTGAACTAACTGCGAATTATTCGTTTGTTTGGCATAACGGTTTTTAGATTCTCGTTTCCCGAGTACATATTGTAGCTGCGCCGATCAAAAAGTCATGTGTTTTTCAACTGCTTTTCAGGAGAACCAAAAAACTTGTTTATGTTGGAACATTTATCATATATTCTACACATAACTGATAAATATATTTTCCAATCCAATCAGGATATCGGGAAAAGGTCGATGGATGAGCTTTATAAAAATGCAATAAAAAAATCGAAAATTACACATAACTGATTTGGTCGGCGCAGCGACGATATATTCCCAAAGTTTACAAAATGGATATAACGCAAAACGTAGATCAAATGTCGTTATGATCGTCATAAATTATTGACTGGTTCCCTCCGTAGAAATAAAGACGAGAGTATCCATATTATGACATTCCAAAGTATTTAACACACACTTCATTGCGACAAAAGCGATCAAACCCATGGAAGTGATATTGAGGTATGCCCTGTAGACAGTAGGTTCTAAAATCTATGGTGGAAATTATGAATATGAAATAACTTCTTATTAGGTCTTTATAGATCAATTTTCTAGAGCATCTATGCCCACCGCTTGAGCTCCCGAGCGAAAAGGCGTCTTTTATTGCTTCACGAGCGATATCAAAATGCTGTCGTCCTTTTGATGATGGCATTTTTTAAGGTGCTCGCTAAAGAAGTGCTAGGTTGTTTTGTATGTAAGGGTAGAAATATGGTCAACATTTAAGAAAAAGTACCATTGCAAAGGAGCACAATTACCCGTAGGACAGATCGTCTTAAAATGTTTTTAATTAATTTCAATCTTTATTTTTAACAAAAATAATATGTAATTTGTAATGAAAGGTATTTAATGTCAGTTGTGATGAAGTGCGTCACTTTTGCACCACACTGTTTGCCGAAATAACAATAAGAGCTTTTATGCATACCCAACACACTCGAACAAATCGCATACATTGACATTGGACATAGCTGGTATACAACTACAATCTGAGATCTTTCCTGAACCTACAATGGGATAGAAGTAAAATACTAATTTTTGCTAAACACATTTAAAAGCTATGACCCAAGAGTGCTGAAGGGACATCACTACAAACATCGTCCAATGTCAGTATAGCTACTATTAATCAAAAACAGAGGGATTTTGCTTCCGAAGTGGTCTGATTGCGAGAACACAAAAAAAAGTAAAGTGAAGTGAAGAGAAGAGTGACGAACACAATTTCAGCCTATTCAATACCTAGTAATATGTATAAAAATGTTACAGATCTGGTATTGTTCTAGATAAAACTATTTGCAAAAAAAGGAAACACGCTTCTTAAAGTTAAGGGCCAACCAAGTAGGCACCATACTCGTTCAAGTTCTGAAACAACTAAATATGTATCATATGCTATGTTTATTGACGTTATCAAGAGCTTAACAGCAGCTTTTTTGAATTATATCGTGTTCATAGGAGTACCAATAGAGCAACCATAACTTGGAAAGTCTACGCTTTTGACACTCTACAAAATCTTAGTGCGGCTAAAAGAAGGAGTATAGAAAACGGATGAACTTAGAATTCATTCGAATATACGACATACAGCCAATCATCGATTCTTTTACACAGCCACCTAGGTAATAGGGTAATGTTCGATTTTAACCTTGCAATTTCATAAACAAAGTGCAGAAGGGAATATGAATTCGTCGGTAAGCGACTATTCTAATCTTTAAAATACAAAACTAATCGTAAAATTTGTCGGTTAAGAAAGAATTAATTCTATATGTTATCTTTGCCAACTACAAATTTTAAAAGTCCAGCAGTAAATTACCGGCGACAAATCAATTAGTGGTTATAAAGACAGAGAAGAAATCTAAATTATAAACACTAATGTTAATAACTAAAAAATTCAAATTTTAATCAAACTTGAAATATATTTAAATAATACCAGTTCAGTCTAGCGTTATCGAATCTTTAGTTTAGATGATGAAAGCTTAGTTTCGATATCAATTTCTTAAGGTGGTAGTAAATAAGGAATTTTATCGTGCAAACATCGAGCTTGAACTTGTCTGTCAAACTAGTATCTCCACATGAAAGATATGAAGTAGCTGATCATCCTATTGAGCAATATAAACTATACTCAGACCTTTCTTTCAGGCCTTAACGGCATAGTAGTTGGTTCTAGTGGCATGGAACCTAACATCTCCTTAGGCCACAAGAGACATATATCTACCATGACCATTATACTGCACGACCAGTATGTTGCTTTAAAATTAACGCTCATATTACAACTGGAATCGAGATCGTTCTAGGACTATGGAACATCTCAAAATATTAATTAAGAGCTTATCTGCGAGTATTAAGAAGAAGCTGTGCCATATTATATATAGTGGTATTTTAACAATAACCTCATGCTTTACTACGAGACTTCTGGATGACACCTGTGTATTTAAGCACGGCCCTTGTTTAGTTACTACTGGTTATCCTTTAAGAACAAACCTTCCCTAGAAAAAGAGTAATGAAAGAAGCAACGAAAAACGTTGATCCGACAGTCTCCTCATTAACTTTAAGCATTAAGGGATTGACAATCCGGTAAAAGCAAAAAAATATTGCCGTATACCTTAATAACAATTCAAAACAGTATGAAAATATTGATTTTCTATGCCTGCTATCCCAAAAATTACCACACGTTTAACATGTCATAAAGTTTAGTTAATTTTAAATTACGAAAATTAGCAAAATAAAAACTTCAATAATCCACACCTTGCACTCAGTATTATATGCCTCAGTTGCAAAAAACGTTTGTAAGAATATTTATAGACTCTAACAACATTCACCAACATTAGGGTGTTCCTTATATGGGATTTTTGGGAATTTCGTTAAAAATAGGTATTAGTAGCGAAGTTGGACATAGAGCTCCACCTTCCATTTGTTATTTACAAAATTACGAATATGTTGTGCGAAATTTCGCATCGATAGTTAGACGTTAGAGTGTGCCGCAAAGAGGTCAAAGTTCGATTTTCGTGTTAAAATCAGTTTATCGCTGCTGAATATGAATTTCCTGTTTTATATAGATAAGCTAATATGCCGTTGCATAGGTGAAGTGACGACCTATATAAGCATATGTTTGAACTTACCATATCTCTTACAGATATCGAGATATTTGATGCAAAAGTGGGGGTATTTTTAAAGAAAAAATTAACAAAAGTTTTGTAAACTGCTTTACGAAGAAGGTTATTGCAGACCACCATATATTTCCACAATTTAGCATACATCAAGTCAATGTCTACAAAAAAGTATATATGCATAATTTCAATATCTCTATCAGTTTCCGAGATATCAGGCTTTAAATATAGCAAATACTAATTAGTCTAGATTTTGGTCTGTATGGAACCGAATACTCATTGTGTCTCCTTTCTAATGACATCAATACAGCAGCGATAAACTGATTTTAACACAAAAATCGAACTTTGACCTCTTTGTGGCACACTCTAACATCTAACTATCGATGCGAAATTTCATATTCGTTATTTTGTAAATAACTAATGGAAGGTGGAGCTCTATGTCCAACTTCGCTACTAATAACTTTTTTTAACGAAATTCCCAAAAATCCCATATAAGGAACACCCTAACCAACATTCTATATACCTGTTACCAAAGAGTAACTATTACAAACACTTTACAATTTTTGTAAATTACATACATATGTAAATATTAAATCTTCGCTGACTTATCCCACAAAATTTCTGACAACTTTTACACCACTAGACCCTAACATTTTTTGTTTCAAATATCTAGATCTGTCACTTTGCTTTCGCTTACCCAAATCCACAATTGCTAATTTACCGTCGGTAAATCTATATGCATAGCTATAGATAACACCAGTATTAATTTTTTTACTTACCTCCCACTTTTCGTTATGACCATTTCCGTTCCTAGTTTGTGAAATTTCTCCCACAGCTCTTTACCTTCCAACGTCACCTTTGGATCATCGACGACCCCATCATCCTCCGGTTGCAGTGCTCTCAAGGGACGCATGGCTGGGTGCAGTTGATGTGCCACCGCTGATGCCAAAACGACGTCTTCCGCCGTTGTGTAAGGGGTGCCCAATGGATGATGGGGATGCGGGTGATGCGGTGGAAATCGCAGGTGGCCTGGATACAGTCCGGGATGATGTCCTGCGGGGCTTCCAGCTAAAGCAGCCAGTGCTGCAGCCGGAAAGTAAGGAGGCTGTTGAGGCAGATGGGCCGCCAGCGAAGAGTGACCAGGTACTGGAGAGTGATGAGGATGCGACGGAGGTGCTTGAGCTTGTGGGGATGAGTGCGGTGGTAGAGCGTGAGCGCTGGCGGTAGACGAATGCAAGGCCGACGGCAAATTGTTATTGCTTCTGGGCCGCGTGGATTCGCTGCTGGTTGTGCTTTCGTTCGAGTTAAGAGCGTTCCGACTCGTGCTGCAGCTCGACGATTCGTTGTTATTGTTAATAGCCTCGCCCGGCGACAGCTGTGGCGGCTGCTGACCGCCCACGGGAGACGACTGACCACCTATGCAACCGGACTGTTGTTGGTTGGACACAACCGGGGCCTGTTGCAGATGATGGTGGTGATGGTGCTGTGGATGATGGGGGTGGTGGTGTTGGGGCGATGAGGCGGAAGCGGCGACGGCAGTGGGGCCGCTGGAGTCCGTTGGTGTTGTCGTTTGATTTCCCGCCGTCAACAGCGAGGACACGCTGAAGTCAGTGGGTCGTGACAGTTGCAGAAATGGGTGATATGCCATACCATTTGCGAACCTGGCGAATGGATCTTCAGCTGACTGATGAAGTAACTCCTGGACGTCGTATCTCATTACATTACATTCGTTGAGCAAGAACTAGGATGAAAAAACTAACACACACGCACACGACGAAAGTCTCAGGTGAGTGATACGACGACACGTTGTTTGACTTGCAAGGGGGACTTGAGATTGCAGATTATAGTATTAGAGAATTCTTCACTTTTCTCCTTCTTTATTTTTTTTTTTTGCAAAATATTTGTATTTTTTCTTCTCTGTAGTGGTTTTTTGTTAATAATTGCACAATTTGTTGTAAACTAGGATGTATTTATTCCTTTCTTGGAATATATATTTTCACTTTTTCTTTGTTTTTCTTTCTATTCATTGATTTTCACAATTTCGGTAAAATTTTCTTTTTGCTTCAGATTTTTTATTATTCCGGCGTTGCTGTTGTTGTTTTATTGCTGTAATCTTTTGTGATTTTTATGTTGTTTTGTTTTTATGCTAAGGATTATTAGTCAAATTAATTGGATGTTGGCAAAGCGCTGGGGAAAACTGGACGATTCGAACCCAAAAACCCCCACCGGAGACGTTTCAATGAAAAATTATCAACAACAACACGAAGAAATCCCATTTAACGGAAAAAACGAGAACAACAACACAAATTGTACGTGGATAACAACACCACCGATACGAGCTTAACGCCGGTCGCTTGCAAACTGGAAATACACACACAAATCAGAGAAGTACAACCCCCAGAGGTGCGACGTATGACAACAATACACTTCACACCACGGCACACTCACCCATACACTCTCAGATGGACTGATGGAATCGACAGAGAGAGAGTGAGAGAGCAAGAGAGAACGCGTGCGAGAGCAACCGGTTTTCGGTTAATTCCAATTGGAACTTAAGAATTACTCAGGGCTGGCTGTGAGAGAGTGCAAGTGGTAGATTTGTTGGTGTGTTACGCGAGAGCGACAGAGAGTAACTGGCGAAATGAGCCAAAGTGAGGAACAATAACACCAAATACTTTGGTGACACAAAACACCAGACAGACGGCTATGATGATGACGACGACGACGACAACGACAACACATCGAAAAGTTAAACACTAATAAAAAGGGATTTGAACTAGAAGAACCCATACCCATCACGCCGCTCTCCACTTACCGAGACACACCAGTATTCGCTGGCCGCTATGGCTGGGCCAGGGTGTGAAAAAGAGATAGACTTATATCACCATTCAGGTGACAATAAGTGAAAACATTATTACCATCACACACTGCTTGTATGTGAGCAGCAATAGGCAGCAAGCAGCAGCAGCTGCCTAAAAAAAGAAGACAATGAATGACATTCGAGCGGAAGACAAGAAATCGGAGCAAAAAAACCAAATGCTGCGGACAAGTTGGAGAATTGTTGGCCGGGTGACAACTTCTCACACTTGGGATGACAAGAAACATTTCCACTCGAAAAATGGCCTAAGCTAAGTAAGAACGAGACAGCTTTATTTGTACAATAAAAAGAAAACCGACAAGGTAACAAGGAATGGAAAAAGGTGGTCGGCGGGTAGGGAAATTGGCGCATGGAGTGTTAAAGCTACAACACCCCTCGAAATAAGTATGTATGTGCTCAACAGGATAGGGCCCACCGAAATCTGGCCAACACTTTTTTTAAGGATTATAAAGAAGCGACCAAGGATAATCAACGGTCACGAAAATATGAAAACTTACGGGAACTCGACAAATCTTTACATTTGGGGGGTCTCTGAATCAATAATGATGACAAAAACATAGTCAAGTTGGACGATTTGTTTCTCTTTCTTGTATTTGGTTTAGAGTCTACCGAATTATGTCTCAGACGTTGCAAGTGCGAATGAATAGGCGACAAATATAAAAGTATCCCACACACACATAGCCATGCATACGTACCCACTTGCGACAAAGCTAAAACGAAACGTACGACACGACGGAAAACGGCAAGCCAAAATGGAGAAAGACTTATGTGACAATTCTATAAGAGGGAAAGAAAGAACAAGAAGTAACTTCTAATAATTGTGTACACACACACACGTAAACAACTTTAGCTCAAAACACACACAACGGTAGAGAGACACATTCGCATACACTCACATCTTAGCCAGCTTTGCTGGTGTTGGGGTCCGAAACGTAGACGCCAACGACACCAGAGTGTCACCCTCTCACAAAGTACACACAGAAAAATCCTAATCTAAGAGAAAGATTGTGTGACATGTTTTGCACCGCAAATACGCCACTCAAAGTTAAACACACACACAGATTTCAGAGGACAACAAACACCACCACTACATACACGTACTCTCTGGCATTAGTGCGACAATCACCTCAATTTGTTTTAGCAACTCAAATGGCAGCATTGCAAAACTCAACTGAGACATTGACTACCACCCACCGCTCCCCACTCGCCCCCTCCCACTTTTGCACACAAATAAACAGCAACACTTGGAAATAAACACCAGACACACACACCCACACGCACATACACAAGCTAGTACATATATCCACAATGGGGCTGACTTTGGGAAGGCAAAGTTACCATTGGTGAGAAAGGGACAAATGCGACATCAGCAAACACAGCCACACAAACACACACACACGCGCGGCAAAGTCTCCATCGTCAGCATAACAGCAGCACAAACAAACAAAAAAACACAACGTTACCACCACTGAGTCTCACTTCTTACACCTCGCACACCACCAGCAACTTTCGTTCATTCACTCACTACACACACACTCACCCATACATAAGGGGCTTTAACAAGAAAGGCACACACACACACAAACACATACAGTCATCCAACAAAAACAATACCTACTCTCCAACAAGGCACCACACAACAAAAAATTCAGTGACAACAGGAGCAGCAACAACAGAAACAACAAGAGATGACGACGACGACACAAAAGAAGAACAAGAAGAAGCATCAAAGCAAAGCAAAAAAAAAGAGGAGGTGAGCAAAAACAACAAAGATGTGAGCGGCGTTCACAGCAACACTCACCACACTCAAAATGGTGTGATGATTTAGATTCTTTGACCAACCAAACGGCGCGGGAACACACCGCGCCATTTAACACATACACATACATACACAAACACTCTAGGATTATGCACACACACAAACACACATACATAGAGACACAGGCATGCATGCATGCAGACACACTGGCAAAAGTACAAATATGTATGACCATACTAAGGTCCTCTTAATACACCCAGACTACAGCGGCGACCAAAACTGGTTGTGGCGTTTTTTCTGCAGCGCCTTTTTTATGAGTGTTGTTGTTGCTGTTGCTGTTGCTGTTGCTGTTCTTGCTCGCGTTGTTTTTGTTTTGTTGCGAAAAAAGGCAATTAATGCCAGTGCCTAGTGTCAATTTACGCGCGGCATTTTACACAACACACAGCGTTTGCACATGCAAACAAAAAATCGTACATACAACAACTATACGGATATATGTACATACACACAGCAATTCCTATGCTCCTCGCTCACTCCTTGGGGCCAGGCAGCTTAATCAGTGCACACACAGAGGCAGGGGAAAAAATATATGAACACATGAAATCTCATCTATAGACCCAAAAAGGGGAATGTTAATCACGATTAATGAACACAAATGCAATGTACTTACACACACGTTTAACACCATACTCACAAACACACACACACACACACGCACTCTAAACAAATAGCGAATGCATCAAATAGTGTCTGAGATTAACATTTGAAAACTTGCTTAACTACAAGGTCTAAACTTTCACACTGAGAACGCGTAAAACGAATGTATTCTAGAGGGGAGTAGAGGCGAGCTGACAACTGACAAACTAAAGAAGTCATAGTACAAATCATTTTTGGCAGATGATAGATACGATCTTATTGTGTTTTTTTGGCGGTGCAGCCAGATAGTATAACACAGTACAACACATGATTTTGGGACTGAATTCTGAGAACTGCACGTGAAAGTAGCCCCAAAAAGAAGAAGTTCTGCATCATTCGTTTTGTCAAGTTACATGCCATAATAATTTAATATCGATTTGAAGTTAGTAAGTATCGCATATGGGATTTTGTCACGATTTAGGTTCTTTTGTTTGACATAACATAAATACTATATGGTGGCGTATGATTATCATAAGTAATATTCCACGTGAATCATACGCCACGGAGTACAACAGTTTTATTGTAACTTACTTACTTACAAAAAACAGAGCCTAAAACGTGACAAATTCCCCTATACGATACTTACTAACTTCAAATCGATATTAAATTATTATGGCATGTAACTTGACAAAACGAATGATGCAGAACTTCTTCTTTTTGGTGCTACTTTCACGTGCAGTACTCAGAATTGAGTCCCAATCAATGAGCTGTAATGGGAAATAGCCATTCGAATATTGCGGATGTAAATTCTGGCAATTGTGAGAGTTATTAAAATATATGTTAGTCGCACGTCATTTGTCATAGCAGATATGACAAGTTTTGGATACATAAACTAAATTCAAAGTATATTTTATGTATAGGAATGAGTCATGTTAGGAGCATTCATGTACCACTCGAATATGCAGCTGATGATTGCTCTGGAAGATTCTTTTTAATATACTTTACATATACGTTGGTAATAGTGAAACAATTTATTATTATTTTCAATTTTCTTACAAACTTTTTTTTTAACTTTGCATATAGTTCGTGCAGTTTGCAGGAATTTTGTAGAAATGGTAACAGGTCAGTATAGTAAAACCCCCAAAGGGTTTGGTGTTAGCCGGACAACTTATTTTAGTTTGACCTTTTAATTTCTGTTTATATTGATGTTTTTCAAGTACAACTCAAGAACCAATGATAATTTGTCATATTATTCTTCAGCAGAATTTTAGATAAGGCGTTAATAAATAATTTATATCCACGTAAAAAATCAACGAACTAATTTTATCGAATGAAGCTTTCAAAAAGTTGTCATTTACTGTATTGAAGATCTATAGCGAGTTTGTAATTTGTACTCTCTACAAATGTACGTATGTATGTGTGTATGCATGAGTGTATTGGAAAGTTGCTGCAGCATGTCTACAACATATAAGTACAACGTATGAGTAATATAAATTTTATACAGATTTTATATTAATCATACGCATAATAATAATTTTTTGTAGATTTCAATTGATAACTTTAGGCCAAATTGATTTTTTACATGGATATATGTATTTAAATTATTTTTTTAATCCTTAGTTACAGTTATGCTGAGAAATCATCAACAGTTCTTGAATTATAGCTGAAACCCTAGGCTAAAAATATAAAAGGTTATAAAAAAAGTGTGGCCTGAGAATACCAAAATGCTTTTGGGGTTTTACTTTGCTGGCCTAGTAGCTCCATCCAGACTTGGAATTTCTCACTCGCCAGACAATGACCCCGAAAATCCATAAAAATACTAAAATTACAATTGCAATTCCATAAATGTTAATCAAAATTGAAAATACCGTAGATTCAAGATTGTGAAATACGTAGATTCAGAAAGTGAATGTGATGACAATTTAATTTGTTGTCTGTCTATTTTTTTTTGGTAATACTTTTGTGTTTCAATTCAAAAAAATCGTAACTCCATCTCAACTTGATATTTTCTAATTTTGCCAACAGATTCAGATATATAAATTCTAAATCCGAATTTATTTACTTTCTAAATTCAGAATAGATTAATAAATATTCAAAGTATCTATAAAAGACTAATTCATATTTAGAACAATAGAATCACATAAGCGTAAGAACAGTTAAATGGGAAAATGTATTTCTATCGAGTAGAAAAATATTTACAGTAAATCTATTCAAAAAAATCAATAGCATATACAATGGAGTTCGGTTATAACGCATACTGGCTTAAAAGAACATTTATTCCCAAGTCAATAGTTTCGCTCCAGTATTTTACACAAATTTTAATGTTTGAAACGAAACAACCAATTATTTTTATAATAGTCTCTAACCACGTTTTCATGCGACCACTTTGTAGTAGGAAGTAAAATTTAAATTACAAAGTCAAATAAATTAAAAATTTAACTTAGTAGGAAATGTTTACACGTGATTAACATATTGATCTATACTGGCGAATATTGTTTTAAAGAGAGATCAGTGATTTGAAATTACTATTTAAAAAAATAAAAAAATGGAGTCAATCGATTTGGCAAGTTAAGCATTTATGTAATGTTACCCTAATCTCTTACTCAATATACCAATGAACATTTGAATTTTCAGTCAGAATATTGATATTTTGGCAAATTTGCGTCAATTGTGAATATTATATATTAACCCACAAACCTTACACGAGTTGTAACTTAAACATTTCCTTTCATAACTGCACTAAATCTTAGCTTTCAATAAAATCTTACATTCTTCAGACTAACTTATTATGAATTGTTAATTGCTATTAATTATACTGCCACAAGTTGCAGTCAAACGTTATTAAATCCGTCATTTGTTAGATTAACATATAAATTTAACAAAACGGCTAGAGTTTAACGTTTACCAGGCAATAAATTGCAATGAGTGGGGCGCAAAAAAACCAAACACAAATTGAATAAGTCGTTTTGCTAATCTTTTGTGACAGTTAATAAGAACTTATGACTTTTTGATAATGGCGCTGTGCAATAGTTAATAATAACACTTTATCTCGCTGTGATTATTAAAGCTTTTTTGCTAGCGCCATCCGCGCGTCAGTCAGAGCTACAGTCAGCTTTAATTTAGACGACTGTATTTCATTGCCGTTGCTTGATTGTATGGTGGTCAAACACAAAGTTGTAGTTAAGATAATATGTTTGTGTGTTTTAATATGATTAATTATGGACTCATCGCACAGAGGCCTTGTGGAAGATCAATATTTAAAGTAGATGTTAAACGCTGTTCACGCTGTGTAAGTAACAATCAGAGAGCAGTTGGACCACTAATTAAGTTTGTGAATAAAAAATCGATATAATAGTATTTTTTAGGGCAATAGTGTATTTACGAACTACGCTGTTTTTTGCTGCTTATATTTATTAACCACCTCAAATTGACCTAATGGTCAAATTTTGTAAATAAATTTAATTTTATTAAATTTTATAGAATAATTTACAATTTTCGACAGCACACTTCCAAATTTTACGACTAGCTAATAATGAAAATTCAAAACGCAAATAAGTAGATCCCTTTGCCGGTGATTCTACAGTCATTGATTCTATCTTAAAGCACTTCTATACGCAATATATTCCTCCTTGTAAACAAATAATGGCAACAAGCACAAAATTTACTAATAATTTAAATTTTTTTTAATTTCGACCCATTTAATTTGGAACTATGCATTAATAAGCAAGTTTCGAGTGGTAATATAAAACTAAGAAATATGCAACACGAATGTCGACAGACATGAAAAATAAAAGCAAGTCTAATTAAGAACTTTTAATTTTAATAAGAAATGTTTAATATTAAGATATTAATATTAAGATACTTTATTGTTTTATATGACCGTATTTACATATGACCATATTTACATTTTACTCATGAAGTGACAATGTTTTTATCTTGTCTTTATAAAAATCTCGTAAGCTATAGCCTAAGGGACCGGATCCCTACTTATGATTAAAAATTTTGGCTAAAGCGGTTCTGTCCTATATTAAAAACTAAAATGATAGTTCTTGCACTTCTTAAGATTACTTTTCCTTATCGTATGTTAGGATTTGTTATACGGTTTTCTTATTCTGCCTTAAACTGGCTTATAACACAAAAATAGCATTTCTACTATTTTGTATTCATTTTACCTCTTTTGTACGTTTTCTTTCATACTTATTTTTCATATTTTTAACTCAAAAATATGTATTCTAATTTGGTCGACTCTCTTTATAATGTATTTTCTTATAATAAGTCCTTATAAGATATGATTTCTTAACAAATTCCATTAGCAACATTTTTTCTACTGGATTTTTTGTTTAAAATTACACTGTTCCTTATAATTAGAATAGTGTAGCTGCGGATACTTGTATGATACCATATTCAGTTTACACAACTACTCAAAATTTACCCTTGTCATTAGCAGAAAAGTGATTAAGGGCGTATGGGACCGGCCGTGGCATAGTGGTTAGAACACGCGACTACCATGCGGGAGATCGCAGGTTCAAACCTGGCTCCAGCCATCTTAAAAAAAAAATAAAATTTTCTTTCATTGTCGGCTCCCCTCGAATGTTGGTGACAGCAACTTCGCAGTATTAAGCGTCGATTCAATCGTCGTGTCTAGTAAGAGCTTCTCAAACAGTGACGTTCGCATTCGTCGATAAAAAAGTAGGTGCCGTTAGTTGTGAATCTAAAAATAGAAAGCGTGTTAATTCACAACAACGCGAGAAGCTATCCCATACCTCATTCATGGGGTGCAAAGGGAAATTAAGTTTTTTTTTAAGTTAAGATTAAGGGCGTATACGTTATTTCATATAAATCTATGTACCTCATACGTAAATTCTATAGAGCGGGTCAAAAGTTCGTTTACATTAAAATCAGTAGCTGTAAGTACTTACTTACTTAAGTGGCCCATTACAACTTACGAACGTGGTTCATAAGTTTGAGGCCTGAAGTACTAAAGAATTCCACACGCTTCGGTCTTGTGCGTGTGTTCTCTAGTTAGTCCTACCAGATGGTGGCACGTCGCCTACCACTTGGTCCTTCCAAAGGAGTTTGGGTCTCCCTGCTCTGCGCCGTCCTTCAGGTTCGCCTTCAAACACCTTTCTCGCTGGAGCATTTACATCCATCCTGGCAACATGACCAAGCCATCGTAGTCGTTGCATTCTGACTCTTTTAGCTACGTCGATGTCGTGGTAAAGCTCATACAGCTCATGGTTCATCCGATGGCGAAACTCGCCGTCGACACAGATAGGTCCATAAATTTTTCGGAGTACTTTTCTCTCGAATACTCCCATGTTTTGTATGTCCGTTGTCGTAACATCCATGATTCGGCAGCATACACAACTACAAAATTTCAAGAGTTTCAATCAACGATCGTTGTTACAGCATGATGGGGCAACATGTCACACCTTCAACGGCGCATTTTGCGCTATTTGCCACAGACTTATCTCCAATGGACTTTTCTATCAGGATATCTTAAAAGTAAAGTTTTCAATAGTAACCCAGTGTATCTTGAGGAATTATAAGAACGCATATGCGAAAATATTCAGAATACACAAAACACCATCCAAAACGTCATTGAAAATTATCACTTTAGTGACAAAACAATCAAAGATTTAATATGGATGACTTATCTAAAAAAAATTATTATGGATGTACCTTCACAATAATAAAACATTTTTATTTCATTTGTGTATCATCATCATATGAAAAGTAAAAAATTTTTTGGTCCATTCTGTATAAACTGTTGTCTTTTGCAGAGAGGTGTTTAAGCATATACTTGTTTGTTATTCCATATAGTTCAATATAACTCATGCGTAAATTGAATTACACAGTACAACACATGATTTTGGGACACAATTCTGAGAACTGCACTTGGAATTTGTCACGTTCCAGGCTCTTTTGTTTGACATAACATAAATAATATATGGTCGCGTATGATTATCATAAGTAATATTCCACGTAAATCATACGCCACGTAGTACAACAGTTTTATTGTAACTGCTACAAAATAAACCTAGTTTAAAATCATTTGATAAATGGAAAAGTGGAACTGTTGCTAATATAGGGTAACGTTTATTGAACAGATTAAAGGAATTGTAATTCTTAATTTTTTTTAAATTTATTTTAGCTAATTCGGAAAAGTGGTTCTCGAGTTATTTCAATCAAAAGAGCCTAAAACCTTACAAAAAAAACTTACTAAATTCAAATCAATATTAAATTCTTATGACATGTAACTTGACAAAACGAATGATGCAGAACTTCTTCTTTTTGGGGCTACTTTCACGTGTACTTCTCAAAATTGAGTCCCAAATCAATGGCTGAAAAATGTTGTACTGTATTATTAATAGTAAATCGGTATTGGGCGTCGGGAGTGTGATGCAAGGTAAAGCTTCCGATCGGTTTAACTTGGCAAACCCAGAGTGATCCTTGCCAATTGCACTTCAAGTCTACTCACAGAGCTCCGTATTCGTAGTACTACTGCGGACGGAGTACCTCCACGTGGTGACGCCTGGAAGCGTGCCTCTGACACCCGTCAGAGCACGACTAACTGTGAGGGGCGAAACCTAAAACCCAGGCACGTCTGCTC
Organism: Muscina levida; assembly: GCA_964034835.1. Classification (NCBI taxonomy): domain Eukaryota; kingdom Metazoa; phylum Arthropoda; class Insecta; order Diptera; family Muscidae; genus Muscina; species Muscina levida. Next base: position 151,945,113 of record OZ035882.1, read on the forward strand.
AGAGTGAGCGGTACCCTGGTCAGCGTCTGACCCAGAATGGGCGGCTGTAATAAAATCCTGGCAGGAGGAGAAAACTGCGACGTGGTGCGCTGGGCTTGCAACCCGCCACCGACGTATAAACTATTGCAATGAAAAGAAGTAAGAAAAGAATAAAATGGACCCCCCAAAATGTTGACGACCACCGCAAACGAATTAAGGACCATGATTTAAGGATATGCACCTGGAATGTTAGAACACTGTATAGACCAGGTGCCTCTATCCAACTGGCGGAAGTCCTCGAAGAATACAAGGCTGACATAACCGCTTTACAGGAAATCCGGTGGACGGGACACGGGTGCTCGCGCATGAAGACGTGCGACATCTACTATAGTGGCCATGCGGACAAGCACGAGTTTGGATGTGGATTTGTGGTTGGCAAGAGACTGCGACACCTAGTCTCAAGGTTCAACCCGGTGTGTGAACGTATAGCCACCATAAGAGTCAAAACAAAGTTTTTCCACATAACACTTATATGTGCCCATTAGGGCGTTTCACAAAAAAAATGTTGCAACTCTTGAAGCGGAATATTAAGGCTTGTGATCTAAAAGAATTTCGGAAAAATTTTTGGATTTTTTGAAGATAGGTATGGGGTCGCTGAAATAGATTTTATCAAAAAAATGAGGTTATGGAGAAAAAAATTTTATATTATTTTTTTCTGGTGCTTTTTTTTATAAAACAACTAAACAATTCTCTTCGTAAGGATCCGAACCCACAACAAAAAAATTATTGGTGTGAAAAATTATTATATTATGGACCACTTTGATAGTCTTAAAGGTGAAAAATTATTTTTCCTAGATTTCAAACCTCGATAACTTGAAAAGTTTTCAACATTTTTTCAAGGTGTTAAATGCGTTAGAAAGATAATTTAGATACCTTTATTTTGGTATATATAAGTTTATATCATACTTGTGAAAAATGTTGAAAAAAATAAAAAATAGACAAAAAAAATTAGTTTTTATTTTTAAATTCACACTATTTGAATTTTAAAATATTTGAAATAGGCCCTTTTTAAAATGTAAAAAAATCCATAAAGCATAATTTTGTAACCTCAAACAGTAAAAGGGTTTTTGATGAATTAAAATTGCCCACTTCCTTTTTTTCGAAAGATACACTTTTATCGGAAAATGATGATGGTTTTGTTTCTTCAAAGAAAAAACTAGAAAAACTATGTGTTGTGAATGATTTATCAGAAAGAGGCGTGGTGTCGGCTACAATATATAACAAAAAAATTACAAAGAATGAGAATGATTTTCAAAACTTATTGATTAGAGTTGATAACAATTAAAAAATTATACCTAATGTTAACAACAATGTCATTGAAAAAGCTCTTAAGAAACCAATTTGAAAATACTTCCACAGTTGTTCCACATTTAATGGTTAATGTCTTGTAATTTTAGATACAAATTTACTTTTTAATTTTAATTTGTTCATTAAATATGTTGGTTTTGTTTATTTAATATCTTTTGATTTTGTATGGGAATACAAATATATTGATGAATTGAATTTCTGATATTTTTATTAAAGCAATGTATTTTATAAGTTTTTTTTTACTTAACCAAGAACGAAACATAATGAAATTCTTTTAATTTTCATAAAATTTGATAAATAAAAAAAAAAATCTCAAACTTTAATTTTTTTTCTTATATTTTTCCAACAAGTAAAAATAAATCTATGTACCGAATGAAAGGTAATTTAAAGACCTTTTCAACGCATTTTACATCTTGAAAAAATGTTGAAAACTTTTCAAGTTATCGAGGTTTGAAATCTAGGAAAAATAATTTTTCACTTTTAAGACTATCAAAGTGGTCCATAATATAATAATTTCTCACACCAATAATTTTTTTGTCGTAGGATCGGATCCATAAGAAGAGAATTGTTAAGTTGCATGAACAAAAAGCACCAGAAAAAAATAATATAAAATTTTTTCTCCATAACCTAATTTTTTTGATAAAATCTATTTCAGCGACCCCATACCCATCTTCAAAAAATCCAAAAATTTTTCCGAAATTCTTTTAGATCACAAGCCTTAATATTCCGCTTCAAGAGTTGCAAAAATCGCAAAAAACGCGTTTGGTGAAACGCCCTAGTGCCCATGCTCCGACAGAAGAGAAAAGCGATGAGGACAAAGACGAGTTCTACGAGAGCCTAGAAAATGTATATGACCGTAGCCCGAGCCATGACATTAAAATTGTACTAGGCGATTTTAATGCTAAAATAGGCAGGGAAACCGCATTTGAGCCTACCATCGGAAAATTCAGTCTGCACACCGAAACGTCGAACAATGGCATCAGACTGATTGATTTCTCTGCGGCAAGAAATATGGTAGTTTGCAGCACTAGATTTGACCATAAAAATATTCATAAGGCAACATGGTTATCTCCAGATCAATTAACAAGGAATCAGATTGATCATGTGGTAGTCGATGGAAGGCACGCATCGAGTGTTCTGAACGTACGAGTGATTAGGGGTGCGAACATTGACTCCGATCACTTCCTTACCGCAGTTAAGGTACGCACAAGGCTAAGCATGGCGAAAAACGTACGTAACCAGGCACAACGAAAGCTGGACATCGGTAAACTGCGGACCACAGAGGTAGCAAACGCCTACTCCAACCACCTAACTCAACTGCTGCGGAATGCTCCAACCCCTGACAATATAACCTCGCAGTGGCAAAATATAGCCGACTCCTTAGAACGGGCTGCGAGAAGCGTACTTGGATACTCAAAGCCGTCTCAAGAAGATGCCTGGTACGATGATGAATGTCGCAATGCCACGAGAGAGACGGTTGCTGCATACAGGGCGAAACTGCAGCCAATGGCAACGCGAGCTGTTCGTGAACGGCACAGGGAGAAGAGACGACAGGCAACGCGTCTTTTTAGAAGAAAAAGAAGGAGCTGAAGAAGAGGCAGGACGAGTGCACTGAGTTGCTCCGAAGTAGAGGGGAAGCCCGAAAATTCTACAAGAGAGTGAAAGCGAGAATGCGTGGAACAGGGTTGCCCTCCTGCAAGGACAGCGATGGTCAGCTAGTGACGGACCCGGATAACGTTCTGAAGATATGGAGAGATCACTTTAGAAATTTACTGGATACTGACACCACTCCAGAAGACCCCGCTCCAATCCATGACGATGGTATTAACTGTCCACCTCCGAGCCAGAGCGAGATACGTATGGCCATTTCCCGCCTTAAAAACAACAAAGCTGCTGGAGCCGATGGTCTCCCTGCTGAATTGTTTAAGGCTGGCGGGGAGGAGCTGATTAGGAGCATGCATCAGCTCATGGAGAACATCTGGCAAGAGGAGAGCATGCCCGGGGATTGGAGTCTCAGTCTGTTATGTCCCATATACAAGAAAGGAGATCGTAGTGAATGTAAGAACTACCGTGGAATAAGCCTATTACCAATTGCGTACAAGGTCCTTTCAAGCATATTGTGTGAACGTCTAAAGCCAATTGTAGAAAAACTAATTGGACCATATCAGTGCGGCTTTAGACCTGGCAAATCTACTACGGATCAAATATTCACCTTACGACAAATCCTGGAAAAAACCCATGAAAAGCAGATCGACACCTACCACCTCTTTGTCGACTACAAAGCTGCCTTCGACTCTCCGATAAGGAATAGGCTATATGAGGCCATGTCTGAGTTTGGTATTCCTACAAAGCTGATTCGACTTTGCAAATGTACCTTAGACAACACCAAATCCTCGGTTAAGATTGGTAAGGATCAGTCTGAACCATTCAACACGGAAAGAGGTCTCAGGCAGGGCGATAGCCTGTCCTGTACACTATTTAACATAGTTATGGAGAAGGTGATGAGAAAGGCTGGTATCAACATGTCTGGCACCATATTCCACAAAAGCCACATGCCACTAGCCTACGCCGATGATATAGATATCATTGGCCGAAATCTGCGGGATGTTACTGCAGTTTTCTCATCGCTAGAAAAGGAGTCAGCAAAAATGGGTTTAGCGGTCAACGAGGACAAAACAAAAATAATGATTTCGACGAACAAAGAGTCCTCTCGATGGGGACGCACCGTGAACGTTGACAATTATTGTTTTGAGGTAGTCGACGAATTTACCTACCTCGGATCTTCCGTCAACAAGATGAATAATGTCAGCCAAGAAATTAAACGGAGAATAGTGCTAGCCAATAGATGTTTCTACGGACTTCGGCAGCACTTTAGTAACACCACCTTCTCTCGGAATACTAAGAAACAGCTATACCAGGTGCTTATCTTACCTGTTCTGTTGTATGGTGCCGAATCATGGGTGCTTACTACAACGGACATACAAAACCTGGGAGTATTCGAGAGAAAAGTACTCCGAAAAATATATGGACCTATCTGTGTCGAAGGCCAGTTTCGCCATCGGATGAACCATGAGCTGTATGAGCTTTACCACGACATCGACGTAGCTAAAAGAGTCAGAATCCAACGACTTCGATGGCTGGGACATGTTGCCAGGATGGATGTAAATGCTCCAGCGAGAAAGGTGTTTGAAGGCGAACCTGAAGGACGGCGCAGAGCAGGGAGACCCAAACTCCGTTGGAAGGACCAAGTGGTAGGCGATGTGCCATCATCTGGTAGGACTAACTGGAGAACACACGCAGAAGACCGAAGCGTGTGGAATTCTTTATTACTTCAGGCCTCAAATTTATGAACTACGTTTCGTAAATTGTAATTGGCCACTTAAGTAAGTAAGTAAGTAAATCGGTATTGCAAAATATTAAACGATCTTAGGCTTACAATTATTTTTGAAAAATCAAATGGCAGTAAAAGGCAACGGACTATATTCATAATAACCCAACAAAAAAAATTTATTCTCCGCGAATCATTTATTTATTATTTTCAAAAAATTTTGATTCTATAAAGGTTTTTAGTTGTGTATTACACAGTGTAACAGCCAATCTTGGGGGGAGAGAAATTCCGAGTCAAGGTGACAGTAATAGGTCAGTATGGTAAAAACCTCAAAGGGTTTTGAGTTCTCAGGTTATTATGACCTTTTATATATGTTCCTAATCTTGTTGATGATTTTTAATGATTTCTCTTTACATTCTTTAGCAGATTTGTAGCTAAGGCATCAATATTTAATTTATATTAATATATCCATGTAAAAAATTGTGTTGGGCTAATTTTATCGAATAAAATCTTCAAAACATTATCATATAACGCATTTTTTCATACATTTGGCCGAATAACTCAAAGTTTCTGGACATATATAGACGGTCTTAGCAAGTTGGCATATGGTATTCGCTTCATATGTATGTGCGACGTATGGGTAATATTAATTTTATGCGGATTTTATATTAATTATACGCACATCATTCTTATATTGTGGATTTACACTGTGCAAAAAGCAATATTAAGGGTAAGAAATTTCAAGTTAGGGTGAAGGTAATAGGTTAATATAGTAAAACCTTCAAAGGGTTTGGCGTTCTCTACAATTCTGCTGAAAAATGAAATGAAAAATCATCTATGGTTTTTGAACAAACATCAATTTAAGCTAAAAAATTAAAAGATATCAAAAAAAATTTGACCTGAGAACGCCCTTTGGGGGTTTTAATATACTGGCATAGTACCTACACAAGGACTTGGAATTTTTCACCCCCCAGACAATGAAATCAAAAATGTTTCACTGTGTTACCAAGGTACATAGACGAAATTAAAAAAAAAAACTTCCCAAGATGCCATAATAATATTAAAAAAAATTTTACTTTTTTGATGAATTCAATTCGACTTAAGACGCATTTGTCATTAAATCACATTTTTATTACATCATGATCACTAAATCAGAAGTCGTAAAAAGCCATCATAAAAAAATTTGAATACTTTCTATGTTAATTTCATTAGATTTACACAAAATTTTATGTACATCTTGAGTCCTAAAAAGAACTTATTATGGTCTATTTGGAATGTATAAAATATTTATAGAGCAATTTTGCTCGAAAATTAAATTAATAATAATTAATAATTAATAATTTATTGCCGTTTAATAGAATGTGGAAATTCAACATGCCATTCAGACAGCCTTTGTTAACTTTCCGGCAAATATATAATTCTATTGAAGATATAATTCTGAACGCCAAAGGTTAATAATGTAAAAACTTGGCTCAACTGTTAGAAACTTTGTATATACTATTAATTTACATATTATTAATTAACATCTACTTTTCGCACCAACTGTATTTAATTATCATGTCAGACATTTGTCTAGCGTAACACTCTTGAATTCATTTTCCTTTTTTTTTTTGCTTACGATTATCATAAAACAAAAGCTAAGATTTCCAAAGTGGATCCCATACCAACCATACCACCCACCCATGTACCTACTGCATTTGCAATCCAGGATGAGAAAATACCTTTCACAACTACCAGAGCGTATAAAAGTAACTAACACTGGGGTATGACCAACTTAATCCAATTAGATTTATCTATTTGCCATGCTTATACACGGACTTAGGTATGTAATACATATTGCTAAGATAAAAAAATACTATAAACATATGTGTAGCCACGTGTATGTGTACTTAAATGCACACACTTTGGTGTGTGTGTGTACATGTGATGTGAAGCCGTCATTCCACTTCACAACTCGTACATTTGTTATCCTATTTTTTATAGAAATTTGGTTGAAAACTTGTGCTGTTGACTGACTGACTGACTGGCGAGTCTGATGGACTCTCTGACTGACTTTCATTTACTAGCAGATTCCTTAAATACACATATTCACTTGCATCAGACGCGCGTGTATTTGTATACATATTTAGCATGTTTCTATTTACTTTTTTGTCCATCCATCTATCGTGCGGGAGGACTTGCACAGTTCTCTTGCATCCTTTTATTTTGTGATACGCGTTCCTTTGCAATTAGCATGTGGTGAGGTGAATTCACAGTCTGTAGCAGTAGTAGCCGATTTGTAAACCTTTGTCCAGGGTGAATATGTTGACGGACGGTCGGTCGGTTGGTCGGTTGGTCGGTTGGTCGGCGATGATGAATTCATGAACAACGTAGTAAACATATGTATGAATGTTTCTTTATTTGCTCTGGTTCCACGTGAGTATGTGTAAATGTCGAAAATCGAGCAGATAGTTCACCCAACACCGACTGGCTTTGTTTAATTAACTTTACACTCTTAAAAGTACATAGTGCATACATACATACATATGTACATATATACGTTTGCATGTATGTACGTGCATTACTAGACTACTAGTCGGAAAAGCCAACTGCAATGTGTGAAAAATAGAATGTATTTTACCACATACATAAGCAGGGGATTTGTAGATTTATATGTTACAAATGCATAGAGAGGTACGTAGGGTCTGGAGAGAAATGTTGGGATGTTATGGTAAAACCAAGTAATGTGAATGCATTCAAAAATGCTATGAGAATGTAAAATAAAATGCAATTTACTAGGCAGAAAATTTGCTAAATAATATCATCGATATTATTTGCAGTGTTTATTTATGAGATTCTTCGATATTTAATTTTATATTATATTAGAGAAAGACATTCGAAAAAATGCAAATTCATAAATATACAGATCTTTAGGACCTAAAATTGGAACGATGACAATTTGAAATTTGATTGTCATTTGAACTGTGTATTCATAAGATTCTTCAATATTTAGTTATTTATTGCAATATAAGGTAGTCGTTGACATCCTCAAAAAGTTAATTCAGTGACAATTTGATAATTAAATAATCTAATTTTAAATTTTTTGATTAATCATAATTTTGAAGAATCAAAATTTTTTAAAATTTTGTTGAATTAGCAATATATGCATGATATAGATTGATCGTATAGTTTGATTAATCGATTAAATGCACGTTCCTACTAAGGATACACTTATGAAAGTCAGTTAATTAGCTGTTTACGTATGAGTGATCAAAAAGTGTCGTCTGTATTTAATGTTACGTATACGCCTTAGAACATTTGCCTACTAACGCCATTGATAGGATAGAAAAGTTTTATCAAAAAGCTTAGTATAAAGACAATTGAGAAACATTCGCAGTTCATAATGTAAGTTAACATAAGACATTATAGAAAAAAAAATCATAATAAATAATTTTTTTTTGTCATTAACATCGTTTGAAAAGTAGAAAAACTTTTGGTCCACTGCTTTTGATTAACCAAATTTAAATTATATAATTAATTAAAGTTTTGAATAATCGATTAACTGAATATTTTTTATTATGTTTTTGACCCTAAAGTTGGAGTGATACCACATTCGTAATCAGAATAGTACAAAGCACCTGAAGGTATTCCTGTTTCTGTTTTTACTCAAAATGTATTTTACGTATGAGTGATCAAGTGATGAACATGTGTTGTCAGTATTAAACGTTACGTACACGCCTTAGAACATTTGCCTACTAACGCCATTGATAGGGTAGAATAGTTTTACCAAAGAGCTTATTATACAGACAATTGTGAAACATTCGCAGTTCAATACATTTTGCAATACATTTGTAACCATTCTTCTTGGACTAAAGTTTGTAAAAAATACACCTTTTTTATTATATTTTCCGTCATATTTTTATCCGAAACCTTTCACCTACTACACATTTTTATAATACTCACAATATAAGAATGTTTTTCAATTGACTCTAAGGTTTTATAGCTATGTTCTAGAATTTAAAAATTTGGATAAATAGCGCTTATTAAAGACAGCCATTGATTTAGATGTTCCTTGGGGAATTTTGGTACAATTTTCACAGCGTGATTACTTCTAATAATTTAGCAAAAGAAAATAATAATGGACTACAAAAATTTCTCTTCAAAATCTGAAAATTTTCTTAGCAACACTTACATGTTCATATGAAATAATTTGCATGGCAAATACTTCAAACAAAAAAGTGGCCAACAAACATTTTTTGCGCATTATCAAATTTATGTATGAAAACAATTAAAATAATTAATTAACTTTAGTAAATGAGCTGGCACTGTAATAGCATTCAAAACATCCCGATGACAATTCGTCAGTGTTCACATACTTTTATTTTAAAAGTTTTTGATGACATGTCAAATAAAAATGTAACTTAATTTCATAAAATTGAAATATGATATACATATATGTATGTAGCATGATGTCCCTGCCTCTTGTAAATGTAAACACTTTTTGAGAAAGATGTCGAGATTTTGCAAGTCAATCTTTTAAATTCCCTTTCCCGGCTTAATCTGCTAACATTGAATGTTGTATTTGACCCAGCTGACCTAAACGATTTTGATTCTAAGATATTATCCGTTTTGTTCCCCACCCCCTTGCGCAGGCAAAAGATCTTTAAATACTAAGCGTTGGCATAAAATTGTGTTGAACCTTAAAGTAAAACAAAAATTTCATCCCCTGGTTTTGTTTTGTTTTTCTAAGGATGTAAAGGAAATGTGTATACAATTGTGTAAAGATATCCACGTATATCGTATCTATGTGTGTGTGTATGTATGTTTGTATGTACTATGTACTATAGATGTTAAAACTTTTGTACATACTAGAGTAGATGTGTTATTAAAGCGCACAAAAAAAAGAATAAGATTAAATGATATGTTGCTATGTCTGTATGTACGCAGGTATATGTATGTATCAAGGTATGTTTGTCTGTATGTATCTTTATTTGTTTTTGTTTGTCGGTTCATTGCACACAGAGTTTTCTTTCCTTCATTTCTTTTCATTTCGCTACGTTTTTTTCGTTGTGTTGCTGTTGCTGCTGCTGCTTCCCGCACAAAAGAAATATCTGCACATTACCAGAGATTAGATTTTGCTCCATTTGTTAAGTGGCTTGGACCAGCGTCATTTGTTTTGTTGGTGTGCTTACACACACCCTGAGTGTCATATAAAGTTTGTCTTTTTTATAGACTTTGGGCTCTGCTCGGCCCATCACCACCTCCTATCCTCCCAACACCCACCGCCCACCACCCCCATTTAGACAGACATCTCTTCTGGTCCTTGGCATGGCTCCATGTGGTGGCTAAGAGAGTGTTGTGACTTTGTCGCTCGTTGTATTTGGCCCGGCTGGCACTTTACCAAAATAATCATCTTCGTCGGCGTCGGTCGCTCGCTTCATTGTGTGTGCGCTCGTGTTTGAGTTGTTGGTTACTCACACAGCCAGGCAGCCAGCCATCCAGCCAGTGGTCCCTCGTTCGTCTGCGCTTGTTCCCTGGAAAACTTTTCTCAGCGAGGTGGCCATCTACGATGGGCAAGAAGTGGGCGAGTGGGTGGTAGTTTTGGCTGGCTTGGGCTGTAGAAAGAGTGTGTTGTGTTTTTCCAGTTTTTTTTACACACATCTCGCCTTTTTTGTGTGAGCAATTTCATGATTTTTACACATCTTTTTGTAAGCTTTTGTTCGCAACCTGTAAACAGTATTAATTCCATGTTGGTGTTGCTGTTGCTGGTACCTATGGTCTCCTCTCCTTAAGTCGAGAGTGCCAACCACTGAGGACGGTGATGGCGATGGCGTCGACGACGGCGACAATTCACCATCCATACATCCGCTGTGAACTGCTGGTGGAAAACGATTTTCTTATGCGGCGTCATTACTCTACTTCGTCTTTTCATTGTGGTATTGTTTTTATGTTTTTTCTTTCGCTGCTGCTTTTGTCAGTTTTCCTTTTTGCCGGTTCGTTCTGTGTTTATTTCACACCAACAGAGTGTGTCAATGCAGCCAGCTCCATAGAGTATGAGAGTGTTGGGAGTCTGAATGCCAAAGAGCCTTGATTTCCACGTTCAATGTGGCCTTTTTATGTGTTAAGGATGTGAGAAGACATACACATACACTTGACTTGGCCTGGGTCTTCAGGGTTCTCGGGGTGCTGTAGTGGTAGCGAGTGTCGAACAAAGGCATTCAGTCGGTTCAAGCACTCTACTCTACTGTCGTCTGTGCTCTAGGTAGTGTGATCTGCTGTGTGTACTTTAAGCCACTCCTTCGTTTATGTGTGAGCTAAGCGTCGCGGATTGGTGTCCCTCAACCAATCGCTTGTGTAAATATTGCCCATGCCTGGCTGGGCTTCTTACAGGATGGAGTACAGTAGCTAGGTGGAGGGGGCGCTTTCTGAATACAAACATATAAAAGTTTATGTGTTTGTTTTACATGTCGTCGTCGTTTTAATACTCTGGGTGTCATTTCATCAGAAACGTACGAACATGCATACATATGTATAGGTATGTATATTTTTGGTTTTTTCTTTCTCATTTAGCTGCAATTGTTAGCCACTGCAAGTGACCCTCTTAAGCATATGCCAGACGATAAATACAAACTAATAAATTTAGAACACTTTCCTGTGACAGATTTAGTTGTAAACTTTGTTATCGCCTCCCCTTTAGGGTATACTGTTATGTAAATATGCAGAGGTATCTAAACATTTACATAACGTTCTCAATACAAATATATACTTTGGAATGGAAACCTAAAAAAAACAAAAATTTTAAAATAAATTTGCCAAAGATGTAATAGAAATAACATAAGGCAAATGTACGGTAACATGGCGTTGAGAACGGAAGTGTATTGTAAAAAAATCATTGAGAATTTAATTGTTTACAAATTCTAATACAGACGTGGTCGTCTACGGTATTCTGAGCTGACTATATTTAGCAGGAGGTATATGTAAATTGAACTACATATTTTAAAATTTGGCTAAAAACTAAGTAGTCCACATCATTACTTTAGAGCAGTGATAGGCACGCCATCGAGGCCGGCAACAATCGTTTTTTTACACAGACACGTTCGGCAATTCTTACGTACTCGAAAGTTTTGTTTGTTTTTGAGCAGTTAATCTCTGCTTGAGTGTTATAAAAGCAACACCACGCACACTTGTTTGGCATTCAACACAAATACAGAGAGGGTAACAATGTTTTACGACTATTGGGAGAGCACAATATATTCACATAAGCGTCAGGCCAGGCCTAAATTGAATTTAAATTATAAATATTAAAAATAGTTATAATTTGTGAAGGCGATAGTCTTGAATTCCTCGACAGTGCTATCGCCGTAGAGTCTAACTAAACTGATACTGCCTCCGCATCATTAGTCCCATGACGTTTTTTTTCTCTAAGCCGGTAAATTGTTTCACTTTTCCATATCGCAATAGAAACGAAGAAATTAGGTCTCAACTCAAAATATATTATGAAGATGACTATGAAAGTAAAAATGTTACATTACCGCACGAGACGTAAGACTTTTTGAAGACAACGTCCAATGAAACAAAGGAAAATCAAACTTATTCAACGAATTTGTAAGCGAATTGTTTACTGTTTTACAGCGGACCCAAGCATCGATTTAATATTTGACAGCGTTGCCAATCACTCTATAGATACCCGTCGCTCTGAGAAACTTTTGATTTCTTATGTCAACTGCGATGGTTGCTTTCATTGTCCACCGTACCACGGATGTTCACCGTATAATTATTATTACAGAAAATTAGACCATATTATAGACTGACATTGCCTAAATATCGGATGCTCTTTTTACTCTAGTCTGACCTACCTACCTATCTACAACAGATGTCGGTCATTCTTTTTTATATATATGTCATTGCGAATTCTTGTAAGCAATTAAAATCGAAAAAACTTAACTGTAGTACTGATTTTGTATACAGATTCTAAAATCCAAATGAACTTCTTACTGGGGTTCTCTTTGATTTTAGTTATTCATTCAAGATAAGATTCCATAATGAACCTACTGGTGCAACTGCACTCGTCAAAGTCAACTCAAATTTGATTTAGAATAAGGAAGGCTAATTCGGAATTTCGAAATCTTAAAATATGATCGAACGGTTTTTAGATAACATAATTGCTAGACTGTTTCTGCGGCAAAGACTTTTCTCACTCGATCCTTAGATATCGTCAATACAAATGCTCTCAAAAAGTATAAAACAGACTTTGCCTAGGGTCTCTAAGACTGAACCAACTACTTCGACTTCCGATCTGTATGGGTTGCATTAACCGAAATTATATAATATGGAAGGTCTTAAAGAAAACCATGTGCATTTACCTTAGAACTTATTTCAAAACAATGCACCTAAGCAAACTTATTGTAATATGTTACTTAAACTTAATTGTATATTTATAATCTATCCACATCAATTGAAAGATAATAAAGGAAATTTTGAACTATTTTTATTACCTTATAACAAATAAAAGTTAGACTATCCCGTAATCTGTAGCGTTCGCCGGATATGTCTTTCTCTAATCTGTTGGGCAGAAATCTTTCTTTATGAAGACTGGAAACCCCTTCGGCAAATTGAATATTATAATTTTACCAGTTTTATGTTTGTTTTTTGCTCTTGGCTCTTGAAATAGTAAATCTAACGCGCTATAGATGTCGCTGTTGGAGACATATACGTAACGCATTTGTTATTATTAAGAAAAGTTGATAATATGCTCGCAAATAGAGCAGTGTCTTGAGTTCTATTGATATTCAGAGTTGATAGATCCATAACCTTCAACCATTTGTTGTTAAATGGTTTTATACTAATTAAGAGGATTATCAATTTTATTTAACAGAAACGTTAGTGTAATTACCGTTTGACTATTATCGTTTGGGTTCGCCATATCAAAGGTGGCCCCTCTTTGACCCGCTCGATAGAAAAGATAGATTTTTCTAAAGTTTCGTTTGCTTTTTGGATTTGTTTTAAAATAGTAACACGGATATCGCCCAATCTTAATAGGTATGTTATAATAATGATGTATGTTATAATGATGTTATAATAATGAACAATAACTTAAAAAAAAAAACTTAATTTCCCTTTGCACCCCATGAATGAGGTATAGGATAGCTTCTCGCGTTCTTGTGAATTAACACGCTTTCAATTTTTAGATTCACAACTAACGGCACCTACTTGTTTATCGACGAATGCGAACGTCACTGATTGAGAAGCTCTTACTAGACATGCCGATTGAATCGACGCTTAATACTGCGAAGTTGCTGTCAACAACATTCGAGGGGAGCCGACAATGAAAGAAACTTTTATTTATTTATTTTTTTCTTTTAAGATGACTGGAGCCAGGTTTGAACCTGCGATCTCCCGCACTGTAGTCGCGTGTTCTAACCACTATGCCACGGCCGGTCCCGATTTTGTTATACTGGTTCAAATATATTTTTTTGTATTTCGAAGGAAAAAAATCTAAAAAATTATATTTTTGGTTGATAGAGAGGAATCTCATGCCCTACTGTGGCTTAGTGAACCTGAAATGCCATATTTTACGATGTAAAAAAATGATTTTGTATGGGATCGGAAAATTGCGTTCCTCGGAAAAAAAATAACTTATCTACTTGTTTACATATTTTGACAATTTGAGGCAAAAACATATACAAATATTTGTGTATCGTTGGAAACATCTTCTTTCTAAATCCGTTTTTAACACATATACAGATTCATGTTGTACTCGACCATACCTTCCTAGTGCATGGCGAAGTTCACTCCCCAAGTTCCAAGTTCTTAATTTTGATACTAAAAACTTACTTTACTTAATTGTCTTAAGCGCAAAAACTAGATCTCGTTAAGCCGATTTTATAAGAAAACTTGAGAAGTGAGTAAAAGCTGACTTTTCCTTTCCACTTTTCCCTTTGTAGTTTTTCGATCACTTCTTAAAATCGTAATATTAGCCGACTTTAGTTTTAAGCCATCCATTTGTAATTAGAGACAGTTAGATAAGCCCTCTGCATAGGGTTCAAAATAAGTTGGCACATATTTCTGGATATGTTTTTTTCGTATGAATATAAAGAGTATTCACTCTTTGGTGTAGACAACTTGTCAAATTTTAATAGGAACGATTTTGTGAGATAATGGGTACTTATGAAGTACATTTCGGTTTTGAGATTCTGTGACAGTTTTAATATAACCGGCGCTAACCTTATTGCCAATAACAGCAATCAATTAACTTATGTCTGAAAAAAGTTTATCAAAAAGCTGTCTTCGGAAACGTTTTTAAACTTTAGGCTACCTTTCGAGTGATCTTAAAATAGAAAAGTGTTTACTGACTGACTGACGAATGTGAGGGAGTTCCGTTGGATATCAGGGGATTTATTTGTTATAGATTTGTAGCTTCCTTGTACAATATAATAAGTTGTTTTTGCCACGTGTGTCCAATAAGTATTTAGCTAGATTTAAGGGGTTACGAGTGCTTGCAACAGTAAAAGTTATTTATATTTTAATTCTGGAACTCTAACGGCCCTATTCTAATAATTTGGTTACAAAAATTTGTCACTGTAAATTTGTTACAGTTTTGTAACCAATTCTTGTTACGGGTATTCTGGCAATTTGGTAACAAGGAAAAGTTCACCTTGTGGTGAAATGTAAATTATTGACAATTCGCAGCTAATTATCAAATTTAAAAAAAAAAACAAAAAATTAAAACAGAATACAGAGAAAAGTAAACATATTTTTACTTTTTAGATATTTATACACATTTGACTGAGCTTAAGGAGACTGCACATACCACAGTTATGTGGACAGTCGAAAATTTTAGACAAAAACTGTGTCATGGAGAATTGGTCACAGCCGTCATACAGGTTTCTTGGCTGTTGTTCCCTTTCCACACATTTTGCCACTACATTTCCATAGCAAGAGCAAGGGCTAAAAGCGTTGTATCAACGACTGCAAAAATTTAAATTTTTTTACATCTCAAAACATTATTCTAAAGTGAAACTACCATGTAACCTCCTTGTTGGCAGGTAACAATTTTTGTAACAATTGTCACGGTAACAAAGATTCGAAATAGCGATTTTTTAATTTTGTAACCGTAGTGACTATTGTAACCACTTCAGAATGTGTACATGGTAGAGTAAAATCACATTTTTTGCCTGTTCCCCTTAAAAGCTTTTAACAGACTAGGAGGGAGATGATTCATTCATCAGTTAAATCTGACAATGTCGTGCTTTTCGCGAAATTTGATTACACGCAAAACCCAAAAATAAACGTTTCAATTTTCCGAAATTTCTTTTCATACATATATGTATTAACCATTATCGGATTCTACCGCTCGAAGGCCTGGCGATTAGATTTTAAGTTGAATGTAGGCGTGTTAACTCCTTGAAATGCGAAAATCTCTCCCAAAACTCATTCTCAGGATGCAAAAGGAAAATTTTGGTGTTTTAAGTTTCTAAGAGTCGAAGAAATTTGTCAGTTTATTACATTCACCCCACTTTAGAGTCCAGCTTTTAAGATTTCCATACAAATACCTTCTTGCTTTTCAATTATCATGCTAATACCAGCTGTTTTTCAAATGACATTTCAAATTAAGGGATTTTTAAATCACAGTGAATAAAGTATAAAGATAATAAAAATTCGTATGATCCGTGATCTTTCACAAATGATTTTCTGCATATTATCATCAATACCTACACAAATACTCATTACTAACAGTGCCTACACGACTTACTTAATACCCTTAATAATGATTGCGCACCTTTCAGATTCTTCATTTGTATAATTTCATTGTTTTCATTCAAAGTTGCCTAATCAAATTTCATGTCGTCAATTATAGGTTTTCCATAAATGGAACAAACAGTTTTATGTCTGCGAAGCTAGAATTGTCCATAATTGTATGTAGATTTATTATCTTATTTGCAGCTTGAGTATAATAACAGCTATCAAAATCATTTGAAACATTCAAAATCAATCATTTCTGTCAATAAAATCAAATATTACTTTTAATTTCAAATCGAATTTCCATCGACCGTTTGCACACACACACACACAATTGCATTGACAGACGTTTCGCACTTGCATTCAATCAACACACACACAAAGAAAACTCACATTAGTTTGTAATAAATCCTTTTGGACAATTTTTATAAACATTGGCTCGTTTTCCAATTTGATTAATATCACCAGTAAATCCAATTTGAAATTTGCCAAACTTAGCAGTAATTGGATGTGAATGAAACTGACACACGTAATGCTAACATGACAGACGTATTGCACTGTTACACTTGTTTACATTGGCTGTTAGGTTAACATATGCATTAACATTTTGTTTTAACTTTTGTTTACATTTTATTTTAATTTCTCTTGTTAAAATAACGAACGCACTTTTTTGTTCACTTTTTTTTATTAAGTTAGAGTAAATTCTCTTTTATCGATTTTATTCCTATTTTCAATCACTGAAATTTCAAAATTATTATTTTTTTTTATTTTGACTTTGTTTTTTTTTATTTGTTTTGACCACTATGAGTAGAGGATGGCTAAGACGCGTCGGCAAAACACATTACGCGCTGCGAGCGATCGTCATGTACACTTTGTGGGGTCGTCGCCGCCAGAAACAAACAAATATTTTTTAGTGGCGAAAGGAACTAAGATTATGCTAAAACTACAACAATTCTCTGTCGGTACAAATATGAAGAAGCAGCAGTATTATGAGACGACAGTAGAGAAGAAGCAGCAGTTGACGATGACAACGAGTGTCCGTATGTGGTGTTGTAGTTGGCTTTGTTGTTGGCAGTTTTCGCAATGAGCGGCGTTGTGGATGCGATTCACCCGCGTTCTTTTCGGAACTCTCGGCATCAAATCAGTTCGAAAACGCGCGACATTTGCATTAACAATGACACCACACACAAAGTTATAATGCCACCTTCACCCGGCGTTGTCGATGTCGTTATCATCATCATCGTTGTCGTTGTTGGCGTAGTCGTCGTCGCCGTCGTTCTTGTATGTGGTGGCGCGGCGCAAAAGACAGATTCTCCCGTCGTACAAAATATGGCGTCGTCGTTTGCTGGTTAATACCTTCTTCCACGACTGCTGCCACCTCCTCTCATCGTTCGTCTGCTCCTTCAAGTTATCAACTGCTTACACTACTACCACTTGCTTAGAGAGTTATGCGAAATCCGGCCAAGAAGTTGGTTGGCAGAGACCAAATGAAAAAAGCATGTCTAAGATACACGATACTGATACATTGGCCAAGAAAACAATAGCGACAACGTGAATAATGTTTACAGTGGCGTTGACGGCACGATAAGATGCGTCAAGTAGACATTTGCTAAGCGACGACGAATCTGAAAAAAATCGACTCTGAAGTGAATCAACACTGAGCCAACAACAATGGCTCACACATCTTCTGGTGCTTTTGCGGAAAAATCACAAACGACAACGAAGGTGGTCAACAATAATCGTTCACAGACACACACACACGCACACTTATATTTCAAAACATCCATACAATCTATAATCATATACATATAGGAAATGTGAGCGAGCATACTACACACGTCTCTCTCGAAATTCCAATCAGATAGATATTCAGCAAAAATCATAACTTGAGTGAGATACTTCACTCAAAATGTAGTCTTTCACTCACTCATTCGGTAGCCACGTTCTGCCTGTGTGTAAGTGTGTGTTGATTGAGCCAAGCAGTTCCTGCGCCTGTGTCTGTGCAGCTGTGGTGCTCTCTCTCTTTCTCTCGTTTTTTTATATATATGTATTTATCCATTTTAAATTGCCTAAACCTCTTGAGTAACAAATCAGATTGAAGCCTTTACGTATGAAATTTCACCACAGTCTCAGTGGTGAGTTGGAGTTTTTGTAGCTCGCTGTCGCACTCCATACTTTGTTGCTCTATAAATACAGGCGAAGCTGCATGGAGCAGATATTTTCAATACTGAATATTGTGGATATTTTGCAGAAATTCTCAGCCAAAAATTCACATTACTCACATACGTTGGGTTATAATTGTTCGGGGTTTCATTTTGAGGCAGCAAGTACTCAATGTTTTCAAAATCTCAAGGGATTTCAAACTGGCGCTATACACATCGCATATTATATAGCAAATTTAATTCATGCTGAAGTGCTGGGAAGCGGAATATATTTCGATGTTATTTGAATGGCGCCATTAGAATGCATTGACGAATATTGGATTTGGTTGAATTGATAACGCAGTTAAAGGCGGGAGAGATAAGCAAGCTCTGGATAAAAGATGTACAAAAGCATTGGCGCGAACACCTGCGAGCGCCATGTAGAATTTGTTTAACAGCACTGTCGCAACTGTCGCGTCGCTCCATCCATCCATATTCATTTGCCAGCATGAAGATACCCAAACGAAATTGATTGTAAATCTGTGAAAATTTGATAACATTTGAAAGATTAATTTAGAATTTAAGGATTATCAAACAAAGAAATCAGATTTGATTATTACATTATTATTTCTAGAGGGACTGTGGCGATGACACAAAATGACAGTAGGCAATAATTTCAAATCCCAACAAAATACCGAAGCGACAACTCAAAATTCATTTAGCTGAAAATCTGTAGGGACATTGAAAGAAATTTAGTCCTTAATAATTTTTTGTCAAAATTATGTGATTTTATCGTAGTGGAATTTTTTTATATTTTTCAAAACCTTGTCCCACTACATCGTCCTTGAAAACTTTTTAAAAAATTTTAGAATGCCGTTGCGGACTAGGTGTATTCTAAAATGTAAAAGTGCATATCGCACAAATTTCAAAAAAAAATCATTTTAGTAATTTATATGGCGGAGGGGACATTGTTACCTGCGTAGTTAAAGCGGATATTTGTCTTGTACCTATAGATATGTGTACAATTTATGTAAAATTATGAACATAAGTTGAAAATTAGTAATTTGTATGGCGTATAGGTATTATTTTTTTAGATATTACAAGCCTCTTGTTCCATTTCAGTGCCTTTGAAATCTTTTCATAATTTTAGGTTATCATTGCGTATAATTTTCTTTAATGCCAAACTGTGAAATTTGACCAAAATGATAGAAAATATCACAATATTGGTAATTTTTATGACGGTAATGTCTTTTCTTTAGATATCACAAGTACTTTGTTCCTTTTCAATAATGCCCTTGAAAAGTTAACTATAATTTTAGGTTATCATTGCGGATAATTTCCTTTTACACAAATCTGTAAAGTTGTTCTTAAACTTTTGCAACAAATTTGAAAATTAGTTATTTGTATGGCGCAGGGGAGTTTTTGATTTTTCAAGGACCTTATACGCTTTTAATACGCTTGAAAATAAGGATTTCACTGCGGATAATTAACTTTAAAAAAACCAATAAAACATTAAGTTTTCAAACTTTAAAGGACCTTTTCCCCATTTTAATATCCCTAAGCATATTTGCATTATTTTACTTTGAAACATAAAATCGTCGGTATCAAGCAGAAAGGTCCACTTTTTGCGTTTATTTAAAGTTTATGGCCGCTTGTGTTTTTTTTTTTGATACAATTACTACAAAACTACAAAACATAGACTATGACAGTTGGCAGCCTTTAGCGCCAACATGTCAATTTTCCAAAAAATGGACTTAAAATCTTTTTGCTGGATACCGACGATATAATCATTAAAACGAACATTCTAATTTGGCGTTAAAGGTAAAAATTGTAAAACATAAGCCATTTGCATACGGCTATGTGCTAATGTGACGTAAGTCCATACTTTAAATTGTGTTTATGTTTGTGGAAAAGGCTATGTTAGTTAGAATATAGAATAGAATACAAAAATATCCAATATTTTGTTAGCTTTGCTGACAACTAACACAAACCATTAAAAACTTACTTAATTTCCGTTTTCACCCCATGAATGAAAACGCTTTCTATTTTAAGATTCACAACTAACTACACCTACTTGTTTATAGACGAATGCGAACGTCACAGTTTGAGAAGCTTTTAACTAGACTTGCCGATTGACTCGACACTTATACTGCGAAGTTGCTGTCGACAACATCGAGGGAGGCCGGCAATGAAAGAAAAGTTATTTTTTTTAGATGATAGGAGTTGAACCTGGGATCTCCCGCATGGTAGTCGCGTGTTCTGACCATCATGCCACGGCCGGTCCATAGCTGTGAATAATTCCAACGGTGTAAGGAAACACTTAGAAGGCCTTCCTCTTTACAGAATGCATTCAGTAGGCCTTACTTCGGAATCGAAAGAGAATTCCTGTTTTCGGGTTTGTGGAAGGCCTTGTTGCATGACGCTGCTGGAATTAGTTCAGTGGGGTAATCTACTTCATGAAGGCTCTAATAAATACATAGGCTAAATTTTTAGACATTTTCACATAATGAATTCTCTTGTAATGAAATCTGTAATTCTACTTTTCTACTGCAAAGTAAAATTTGACCGATTGTCATTTTTTATATATATTTGACTAAAATTATATTTTCCGGTATTGCCTGAGATTGATTAACTTATTTTTAGTAAAAATAATAATAATAATAACGGGACTTAAAATTTTATGATCTTAACCAGAAGGAGTAAAAGTATAAAATGCAACAACCATTTAACCAAATTCATTTTCGTTGCTTTTAAAAGTTTTAGAATCGAAGATTATATAGTAAAGACAGGCGCACAGATGCGGAATAGCGCTCTTAACACTGACAGGAAAAAGAGTTTAACTCTGTTGAAGACAGGGATATACTGGGGAACGAGATGGCGGATGAACTGGCACGAGAAGGCTCATCTCTGGGATAAGGAATCAATACGACCACCAATGTTTCATGTACATCAAACGGTTGGAAAACGTATTCAGGGAACACCGCGCCGACTGCGTAATATCACGGGATATTTGGCCAAAACTGAATGGAAGACGAACCAGATCACTTTTAGAGCGATATAGGAAGGTTGTGACGTTAAGGCCTTTACAACGAACTGGGAGACAACAAGGAAAAAATTGAAACAATTGAGCATTTGCTTTGCTCCAGCTTTTCATAAAAAAGGATGCAATCCGTCAATGGAAATGGGCGTGAACTCAGGTCACTCTCATGATATGTAGTCCTGTTTTCTTAAATCAATTTCTGATAGAGCACGCTGTTGAAAAATACAAACTACGTTTAAGAAATACTACCGAAAATCACGCCGATAATCTTAATTTAGGTACAAAAATTCTTAAACTTTGCCGGCTTGATTTCTTTCAAACAAAACAATACAAAAAAAAAAGCACGACTACAAAATAGTCGAAGCGTCGATTCAATCGGCATGTCTAGTAAAAGCTTCTCAAACAGTGACGTTCGCATTCGTCGATAAACAAGTAGGTGCGGTTAGTTGTGAATCTAAAAATAAAAAGCTTGTTAATTCACAACAACGCGAGAAGCTGTCCCATACCTCATTTATGTAGTGTAAAGGAAAATTAAGCAAGTTAAGTTAAATTTTTACCCGTAATTTTATTACAGGGTAACAATGTTGCATTTTCCATCATATCCATCATTCCATCAATACCTATTCTTGCATAAATATTAAATTTTTGGCAGCTATTCAATTTGTAGACCTTGTAGCTTCACTGTTCTTAATCGTAATATAGGTAGTAAGTAGGTTACCTTCCTTCCTTCGACCTTGTAATAGATTTAAAAAAAATACTAAAACAACTTTACGGTTCGATCCACTACATTTAAAGCTATTGCGAACTTATCAATCCACAATCATCGATTCGTAAGTCGTCCTTCAAACTTTTCCTAAATAAGGGAATGTTTACAGCAAAATTCCATACCAGGTGGTCTACTGTAACAGCACCGTGTGCTAACACAGACATAAATGTCAAAAATAACTTACAAACTGTTTATACTTTACACGAAACCAGTTTGTTACGTATTAATTAAGTTGTATTCCTCCATATTTGATGCCATAGAATTTAGTAAATTCTTAGTGTCACTTTGTAATCTAGTTTTTTTTTTTATTTTTAAGAAAATTAGACGACAAATTCTCTTCTTTTTCAGCTTTAAAAATATCACCATAGCCATCTGAAATCCATTTGTAAAACTTCCTTTATTCCTTCAACCAGAGTGACAAGAAATCATCAAGAGAATTGAAGTGAGTGCGAATGGCAACGCCTCTTTTCATCGAATGACAACCATTTTCTTTGGGAGGGGTAAACTGCGTCACACACAAGTCAGTCGACCGGCCATATAGTTAGCTCTTTCCATTACGCATGTTCAATACAACAACACTACCTCTTTTAGCTCATTCCTTATGAGTCAAAGAGAAAGAGTAAGAGAGAAAGAGCGTACGACATGTTGTGAATGCATGAATCTAACTCAGTGGTGGGCTGTATTTGCAATTGGAAATTCGACAGTGTGGTGAATTACAACGGCAATGCACACACGCATACGCTCGCTATAGTGTGTGTGGATTGCATTCGCAATGGTAACACGACCGAGACTGTGAAGATCAGTTGGGCGGAGTTAACAGTGCATTACGGATAGTGTCAGGTAAGCAGAGTGAGTGCAACGTCATTTTTGCGGTGGGGAATACAAAAAAAAAACAAATGAAACGAAAAAAGCACGTGAAGCTTGAACACAAATCAGAGCTGACTAGCTAATAAGAAAACTGCGAGCTTTGATCATAAAGGCTGTACCTTTAATTAAAAACCGCCATAGATCTGAAATAATTGTAAAATATAAACAATAACCTATTAAATAAATTAAGAACTTGGCGAAACTGAAATATTAAATTTAGTATAACTGCGAATATTGTATGGTTTCTGTTTTTCATAGAATCGTTGAATATTAAATTAAATTTGTTCTAAAAAACAATTTAAGAAGTTTGAAATGTTAATTTTAAACCGATTTTTTTTTTCGTGAAAAAAAACCATACCTACCTATCACAAATTGCAAATATCAGTTTGCTTTATTTAATGTAGTTAATGTAGTTGTAGTTAAAACTTTAAAGATAAAATAATGAATAATTGTGTAGTTGGTGAAATTATTTTTAAAATATAAAAATTTCATGCAAAGTTACACCATTTTTTAAGTTCTTCTCATAGGTATTTCTCTCATATTAAAAAAGTATGAAAGTAATAAATCTTAAGAAAAAGAAACGTCCACTGACAAAATTTTTTTTTTTTTTTAAATTCAAATAGAAAATTTTAAATACGCTTTAGGTACCTATTATAGGTATATTTTTTCTAAGTTAATTATTCAACAATGGTGAAAATTTATTACAAAGTTTCAAAGATTTTGTCATGGAGTCAATATTTTTATAATTTGTTATAAAAAAGAATCATTAATCATAATTTTATAAAAAAAATGTATGTACATACAGTGGTGTGCGATGAAATAGAGTCGCACCTTACCAAAATTGTCAAAGGAAGAAAAATTTACAAAAAAAATATTTTCTATGGAACTTTCAGTTATTTTTATTAAATTTCAATACTAATCTAACAAAATTGAATATCAGTGTAGAAGTTCAAAACTTAAAATGGCACAAACAAATAAAAATATTTGAAATTCCCAGGATTTGGCTGTGAACAAAAATAGAGTCAATGAATTTACCGACCTTAAAGTAAATAAATAAGTTATTTAAATTAAAAAAATGTTTAAGTTATATCTTACTTTGCCTCAGTAGTTTGAAGAATAGACATTATTTTTAATTACTGCGGTGCACCGATTTGGCATTGAATCCCCTAACTTTTGACAAGTCTGTATTGGAATATTCTTCCACGCAACTTCAATCATTGCCCATTGTTCGTCCTTATTAGATGGATTCTTTGCTTTAAGAGCCATTTTTAACCCCCGCCACAAATTCACAACAGGATTTGGGTCTGGCGATTGTGCAGGCCATCTTAAAACTTATTTTTTTTTGTTTTCGGGATTTAGTTTAGCCAATTCCATGTGTGTTTCGGGTCGTTGTCTTGCTAAAACACCCAACGAAGTGGCATTTGCCATTCAGTCTAAGGCATCATGAAGCCATTTAAAATATTTGTGTAAAATGTAGCGTCAGATTTAACCTCAAACCGAAATACAGGCCCAGTACTATAGTACAAAAAGCAACCCCATATCAGTATGTTCCCACCACCAAGTTTCATGGTCATGATGGTGTGTTTGGGAAGATATTCGCTGTTGGGGACGATAATCGGCGTTGGGTGGTCTTTGTAAAGGAAGCTCAATGCGATCAGAGTTAAAAAACTTCACTTTCGTTTCATCTGACAACAAAATATTCAGCCACTTGGTTACTGGCCAAGCCGCAAGTTCTTTGGCGAACTCAACTCTTCTTGTTTCGTTTTGTTTATGGTAAAATAGATGCTAAATCTTACACAAATATTCCGAATGACATCATAATGTCTTATGCTGAATGAGAAATACCACTACGATAGGTGTATCACCAAGACAACGACCCGAAACACACTTGGAAAAGGTTAACTTCAATTTCGAAATAACAAAGTTGGAGTTTTAAGATGGCCTGCACTATCGCCAGACTTAAATCCTATTAAGAATTTGTGGCGGGAGTTAAAAGTGACTTTTAAAGGAAAAAATCCATGTAATAAGAATGAACTATGGGCAATCATTGAAGTTGCGTAGTAGAATATTCCAATTCAGACTTGTCAAAAGTTAGGGGATTCAATGCCAAATCGTTGCACAGAAGTAATTAAAAATTATGGCTTTTCTACTAAGTACTGAGGTAAAGAAAGATATAACTAAACCATTTTTTAAATTAAAGTCACTTATTTATTTACTTTCAGGTCGATAAATTCTTTGACTCTATTTTTGTTCACAGCCAAATCCTGGGAATTTTAAATATTTTTATTTGTTTGTGCCATTTTAAGTTTTTAACTTCCACACTGATATTCGATTCTGTTAGGTTAGTATTGAAATTTAATAAAAATAACTGAAAGTTCCATAGAAAAATATTTTTTTGTGAATTTTTCTTGCTTTGACAATTTTGGTTAGGTGCGACTCTATTTCATCGCACACCACTGTATAAGAGATTTTAGTCCATAGAGTAAGCATATGCTCTTCAGTACAATTAAATCAAACACATGACATAGACTAATGAATAATTCTTTAAATCTGTGCACATGAGGTGAGTACAATGCCAATAAATGTATCTTTTGTGCAGAACGAATTTTTATTTTGTAGAGATATTTTAAAATCTTCCAAAAACTTCTGTCAAATCAACTTTAGTACTATAACTAATCAACTTTTATTCATTTAAACTTAAACAAAAATTATCATAATTTCAATTTTAAAATTATAAAAAAAAGGTCTACCAAGTCTGTTTACTTTTGAATCGCTAATCGAACAGCCACGGCGGAGTGGTTACGTAATACAAGAGCAGCCAGTGGGAAGTCATTCAGCCAGTCATTCAGCGGAACACAAAGTGCGTTCTATGTACTACAGTACTATCGAAACAATAAAATATTACAACATTTTTCAGCTCTTTGATTTGGGACTAAATTCTGAGAACTGCGCATGAAAGTAGGCCCAAAAAGAAGAAATTCTGCATCATTCGTTTTGTCAAGTTACATGCTGTAAAAATTTAATATAGATTTGAAGTTTGTAAGTATCGTATAGGGAAATTTGTCACGTTTTAGGCTCTTTTGTTTGACATAACTCGAGAACCACTAGTTCGATTCTTTGACAATAGCGCAAATAACATTTTTGCGTAGAAATGAACTTCCAGCGATTCATTAAATTAGAAAATGGATACAGAAGTTCGAGGATACCGGTTTAACGAAGAATAAACCATTACTGTATTGTAAACTTTTTGAGCAAGAGGTCCATAACTTTATGAAAATC
The DNA here is from genome assembly GCA_964034835.1 of Muscina levida. Lineage (NCBI taxonomy): Eukaryota > Metazoa > Arthropoda > Insecta > Diptera > Muscidae > Muscina > Muscina levida. The sequence goes on from OZ035882.1 coordinate 151,971,599, forward strand.
GAAACGCCAACATTTGCTTTTACAGTCAATACAGAGCGTTATATTGCCATGCTACAAAATTGTTATTACTACAGCGCTACAAAATTCCAATTGGTTTAATCAACGATTGTGATTTTGGCAAAATCAGGCAACATGTGGCACCTTCAACGACTGATTGGGTAAAGTTTGCAAATTTTTAGGCAAGAAGTGACAACCAAAGGAGGTGACAGCTCGTAACGGTTACCTTAAAAGTAACTGCACCTAAGTGTTTTTTGGGGAAATCAAGAAACGTATTCGCATGGAAATGCATAACATTGCACGTGATGCATATCAAAACGATATTGGATATTTCCACTCCACTTTGCCAGATCTTACAATATTGCCTGAAAAATGTTCAGAAAATGTCTAACAACCGTGTGCACTTTACACATTTTTGTATGGTAACGTTTTCAGAAATTGCCATTACATTGTAAAACAACAATATTGTCAGACAACTTTGTCATTTTATAATGGAAGAGAATATCATTTATATGACTACCACGACTGGCTCAGCGGAACCTCCTCAATCAACCCAACGTTTCAGTACATTTTCGATTGTTTCGGGTCGAATCTCTTCAATGGCAACTTCAATTTCATGTTTTAACGCTTCAATTGTCTCTGGATGCTTTGTGTAACAATTATCCATAATGGCTCCCCCACATCCCACATGGCTCCCATTTTCCTATAGGGTCAAACCACAGCTCCAAGTCGCCAATTGACATCACAATTTCGGCTGATTATTCGATTTTCAACAGTGCGTAAAATATTGATGATTGCATTGGCTGTGTGACATGTGGCCCGTCTTGTTGAACGCAAATGTCGTCTATGTCATTCTCTTGAATTTTTGGGAACAAAAATTCGTCGAGCATGGCGCGTTAACGCCGTTGACGGTAACGGCGGCTCCTTGCTCATTTTCGAAGAAAAATGGCCCAATTATACCGCCAGCCCAATATCTACACCAAACAGTGGCTCGTTGTGGATTCATTGGCTTTTCAATAGTCACATGTGGGTTCTCTGAACCCCATATCTGGCAATTTTGCCTATCGACATAGCCACCGAGATAAAAATAAGCTTCATCTGAAAAAACGATGATCTGATGAGGTACTGCCGATTTAGTCATGGTAGTCATACGAATGATATTGTGTTCCATTATTAAATGGCAAAATTCAACCTTTCCAACGAAATCAGAAATTTCAAAATATTATCAGAACTTCCTTTACTATAGCCGATTCAAATTTTAAATGGCCCACCCTGTAAATTAAATAATGATATTGTTCCATAGTTCGGTTTAAGATATATTTACTATTGACAGTTTTATAACGTACAATATAACACCTGGTTAGGCGAATGATGCCATTTCGACATTTACTAACTGTCTCAAAGGCGCTATTTGCTGTGTATCGTCCAACATCATCACAAACCTTAAGGGTTGAATCTTTATAATTATGCAAAAGTTGTTAGATATGTTTCAGGAAGCCGATTCAATGTTTTAAAATCTCATTAAGACATAGGACCATATCAGCTTTTTATATAGCCATTTAATAAAATTTCACTCATTTCCTACATATTATCCTTTGCAAACTTGTTTTAAAAGTCTAAAAGACGTAGATATTGAAAAACAAAAACCAACACATACATTAACTTTTGCGCAGATGATATTCTCAAAGAACACTGGAAATCAGCATTATAAATACAAACACATCTCTTGAATATAAGCATAATAAGCATTATCGTGCTAAAATTAAATGTATGTGTACATTCTTGAAGCATCCTTCCCTTATACCCATTAAAATCCTATGCAATCTCTTAAAATCAATTACAATTGACCCACATGAGTTCTTCCTGTCCTTTTGAAAGGATCTCAGATTCTCAGTTCTCTTAACATGGAATAGAGTGTTAGTAGAATATAAAGCTCGAGCTTAGTCTAAACTGTGTCTGCTATATGTACTTCCCCTTAATATTCATTTCTGCTGTAATCTTTCCCTACGAATTTTCTATAGTAAAATCTTCTACTTACTAGTTGACATGATAGGTAAGAGAAATATACCAAGTGCAAATATTACACCGTGTGCAATGACTTTGTCGGCCCTTTAGAAAGTTTTACACACATACGACCATTGTCACTCAATCTTTATGATTTCTACATTTTATTTTTTCAACTTAACTGCGTCGTAGTTCATGTAAAGTAGGATGTAACTTGGCTCTTTTGTACAGTTTTTTTTCTCTGTCATAATTCAATAATTATACATATCATAACAAAACAGAGTAGAAAAAAACACGTAAACGGCGAAATGGTAACAATTTTCTGTAAACTTCCCATCGCTGTTAACAAAAGTTTCACTTTACCGCATTGTTTGCTATAATTAATACTTACGATTTAATAACACTTCAATTTGCGTTTTGCCATCGGACGGAGATGTCGTCCACTTTCCCAATACTAATAGCCGTAGAGAAAAAATAGACGAGGAGGTAGGCCAAGCATAACGCTTGTGGTAAACGCTAAGGTCTGCAAAAGAAGATGACCAACTGACAGACGGACGGACGCTTCAGCTGACTACTAGTCGCAAATGCCGCAACTGACTTTTGTCAAAACAATTGCAAACAATCCCAACGCGCATCTCATAATTATTTCTTCGCTTCGTTGCCGTTTTGAAACGATCAGACAGCCTAATAACAGCGACAAATTCATGCAACTGGTTGTTGGTGGCAACAGTGGTGGTCAACATCATCAGTTCACACACAGCACAGTAGTGCAACGCGAAAGACAGCAGTGAAGGGGGGCTCGATTCGTTGCAGCACGTTACACGCTACCGCACTCAATAGCCAATACGTAACATGCAACGATGTTTTCCCAATAGCTAGCTGCTAGCTGCGGAACCTACTGTCTACCTTTGGCTCAACATCGAACTGTGAAGCCATCCGTTACTGAACGACCGGTACGTTATGGTTGTAACTGTCTAAGCCACGATCGGTGGCAGCAACAGCAGTTGCAATTGCAGCCCAAAGTAGCATGACAATGAGACACACAGACAGACATACGGACGGACAGATAGACAGCCACTCACACTTACTTACTCGTAATAATTATTCAATTTGTTTTTCCAGTTTAGGAAAACAAAACTTATTAAATATTTTACGCTTCAATGGCGTAACCGTAGCAAGCGCAAATGTGAAACCCTCTCGCCGTGTCTAGCACTGACGTCGTCTAATTACTTTAGCATACAAATATGAACCCAATTTCGTAATCCCTTTGGCGTGCTAATGTGCATGGTAGCAAGCGAAGCTTCTGTGCGTGTTGGATTTCCGAAAAACTATGGCAATAGGAAACACACAGCAGTCTCGAGCTAAATCCGGAAGATAATTTGGAACGCGCAAAGGCAATTGAGTAAGCCACGGGCACATGTTGCCCGAATGCGAAGAGGATGACTGCCGCTTGCAGTTAATTTTGTTGTCTGCCATAGAAAAATGGTTGATAACAATGATATTAAAATAGAATGTCAACTAGCTGTGACTAACAATTTTGTTACAAAATTAAAAATAAACCATATGCTTAGTTAAAAAACAAACTTAAATTTACAGCTGGTGCTTCCGATGTTCTAGAATGAACGTAAGTTCCGTTTGAATTGAATTAAGAAGTAAATACCGAAAACCTACTTCCGCATGTTGTTCATCGAACAGTTCTCGAAGGCACTTCGGATAGTCCAGAGTATGTAGACGATTTGAAAGCAGAGCCCGAATTCGATAGGAAACACCATAGACCATACTTCCATACCGGATAGAGATTTTTGGAATAACGGAGCGCCTGGTGTAGAGTACACGTAAGTCTCTTTATAGAAACTCACGTGTACTCGTGTATCAAAAATTAATGACCAGAGATTTCTCTTTATCGTCGACTAGTTAAGCATTATAGTATTTACATAGCGGCAATATGTGCAATAAAGGACGTAAGTTGGCTGGAAAATAATGTGTTCACCACCCGCGATGGGAGTAAATGTGTTATCAAATAGTAGGGCTTTTATCCCTAGAATTATGAGTAGTCCATATTTACCTTCTCAATGCCAGGACAGATATATAAATTTTGGCAAATGTGCTATTGCTATAATAAAAGTACATTTTAGTACAATAAAAGTACTTATCGGAACAACTAATGTAATTTTTAATACAACGAAAGAATTTTTTGGAACAATGAAAGTACTTTTTGATGCAATAAAAGCGCTTGTCCGTACAATAAAATTAATTTTGGTAACTGTAATAATAATTTTTGTTACATTAAACGTACTTGTCGAAACAATAAATGTGCTTTTTGATTGAATAAAAGTACTATTTGGTACAATTAAAGTACTTGCTGGTAAAATAAAAGTATTTTTTGGTACAATAAAAACACCTTTAGATAGAACAAAAGTACTTATTGGTACAACAAATGTACTGGTTGGTATATTAAAAGCACTTTTTGGTAAAATAAAAGTCCTTGCTGGTAAAATAAAAGTACTTTTTGGTGCAATTAAGCTATTTGTAGCAATATAAAATTACTTGTTGCTACAGTACAAGTACATTTTGATTAAATAAATAATTTTTGATATAAAAATAAATGTTTGTATAGGAAAGTAATCTTTGATACAATAAAAATACGTTGTGGTACAACAAAAAGCAATTATTAATATAATAAAAGTACTTTTTGGCACAATAAAACCACTTGTTGGTAAAAAAATATTAATTTTGAAACTAGTAAAAATAAGTTTTGGTGCTGTAAACGTACTTGCTGGTACAGTGAACGCAAGGGCGTAGCCAAGTAGGAGCAGGGGGGGGCAGCTGCCCCCCCCTACAGCTTGAAAAATTGGTCAAAATCCTAGAAAATATGAAAATTAAAATAAAATAGTACCGAAATTTTACAAAAGGTGAACTGACTAATAAAAATTTTCACCACATGTTCACTCTCAAAAATTGTAGTGGATATTTTTTAACTCGGATTCAATGAAATTAACTGATTTTTAAGTAAAAGCACTTATGTATTGTTATTGTTCTGCTTGTGCAGTGGTAACTGTTGGTCAGACGTTTACAGCCATGTAGCAAAGCTGTAGAAATGGTTAGAGTTTAGAAAGTGTTAATAAATTCAAAAAATATTAAAAGTTCCTCCTTGAAATTATTGGGAAAATTTAGACTACTAGTACTAGTACGCAGAGCGAGGCTCTTTTTTATTCGTAAGTTAACGTTCAATAACTGATTAGATTGTGCAAAATTTTAACTGTATTTAGTGCAATTGCAAGAAAGATACTTAGTATGTATGTAAATGTACCAAATTCAAATATCTTCCAGCTTTTCATTAGGAAGTTATATTTTTATTAAGTAAGTTAAAACCAAATTTTGAAAATTAATAAAACTGTTAAATCTTTAAAAGGGTCAGTAAAGTTTACTCGAATTCTCCTTCACACCAGCCAGCCGCCCAGAAATACTGACACTTTTCCAGAATTGAATTCGCTTTTCAGATACTTAAGACCCAACGTGTTTCCTTTAACTGTACACTTTTTCTCGTGTCAAATGATTTATAAGGTGGACCAAATAAAAGTTAATTTTAAAATCATAGTTTATTTTAATCCAGAAGCGATTCAAACACTTAAGGCCAATATCATCAAAGCAATCCGTGAGCTACAGCCCGAAGGCATTAACAAGGTCTTGGGAAATTGGAGTGACAGAATGAGGTACTTCGATGCGAGCCACTTGCAGCCAATTGAACGAACACAGTATAAATATTTAAAAAAAAGCCATCGAGTGTGAAACTAATCATTTTTGAGGCAACTGATTCCTTACTCGATTTTCGAATCGATTCAATTAACAAGACATGATACAAAATCAATTAGTTCTTTGGATTTGTAAATTACATTCTGCGAATAAGAACACTATGGTAGTTGAAAAAATAGACAAGACCGGACTCGATGGTTTTAACATTATTCGGAATTGTACTGCATCATTAGATATTTGAGTTACAATGACGGTTTCGTACCAAATTTTTTTTTTACTTTTTTTTTCGACGGCCTAAAATTTTTTTAAAAGAATTTAGTCTGGTCTACCTTTGTTTAATAAAATATTGTCAAAACAATGAGTCTTGATTTTTCGTTAGGTACTTAGTTTTAATTGTTTTTTTGTAAACAAACTATTAACATTAAATGTAAAACCGACTGCCCCCCCCTACGTTAGATCCTGGCTACGCCCTTGAGTGAACGTCCTATCTGGTACAATTAAAGTACTTTTTGGTGCAACTAAAGTATTTTGTAGTACGTAGTACAATAAAAGTACTTGTTGCTAAAGTACTTGTAATATTGGATAAAAAAAGTAATTTCTGATACAAAAAGTACCTTTTGGTATAATAAAAGTACAACAACGGTACTTGTTGAAACAAACAAATTACTTTGTAATACAATGAAATGCACATAAAAAAGAAATTTAAAATAAAAAAAGCAATTTTAGTACAACAAATGTACTTTTACAAACAAAAAATATTCGACAGTAAATAATACATAGTCGAAATCATTACATTTTGGAGTGATTATTTGACAATAACTTCTCTCTCTCTCTTTCTTTTCCTTATTTTCTGCTGGAATCTTACAAGAAATCATAGCATCTCAGTACATATCTGTAAACATGGCATTCAAACTTTGGAGGCATTTCTTTTACTCGAACCTATGAAGAGTCTACGAGATGAGATCTATCTCTCGCTCTCTCTCTATTATTCCCCCTATGGTAGGCCCTTAAATGTCCTAGTGCAGCATGACCACAACTGCAGTTACGCCTTGCCTTGAAACTGTCAACCTAACATTTCACACTTTTACGTAACAACAACAGCTGACTTTAAACATGTATTGTCAATATAACAAAAAACATTAACATTACATAGACTTTATCGGCCTAACCCCCCATTTGCAATTAAACGGTAAATGTAAAATGTCAAGTAAAGTATAAAATCGTCTTAAATATATCAATGGCATCTTCAGACTTTTTGCCCAACGTGGGGGAGAACAAAAACATTTTATCTGAATGGGAATCTACTACACATCCACACGCTTGTAAGCTATAAAACCTTAAAGGGATAAATGCAAAAAAAAGGGCATTTGTCCCACTCCGGTTTTGTGCCACCGAGTAAATGGTCAGCCCCATTAGGAACGATTGAAACGTCGTCAGCGTCATCGTCATCGTCACTGGCATCGTCAAAATGTTCGAAAGCAAACACTTGACGCTCTTGAGAAGTGGGCTGATACGGAACTCGTCTACACATACACACACTTGAACACTACAGTCGCATTTATACATGTGACTGCCGGTGTATATGGGTTTTACATACATTTCTACTATGTGTAGGCATGTAAATGCAAGAATGTCTAATAAGGGTTTAAAAACAAAACAGCAACATCGGGCAAGAAAAAAAAAACACAACAAAACTAAGAACCATATATTCTCACACCGCAAGGTAAAATTTTAAAATGGCTCAGATGGATGAATGAATGAATGCCGGGCCGGGGGTTAGCATGCTGAAGTGTATTAAGCTAGTCTCGGGAAACAACAGCGACTGCAACACCAACAACAGGATTTTCTTGTAATGAGCAGTAGCAAGCAACAACAACGGCGTGAAATTATATGCAAATACTCGTTGCTCAAGTACCTTACACGTTTATAACGTGTTTTCCAAACCAAACCCAGTAACTCGGAATACGACCACACTCGTATGTAAATACATGCTACTACGTGGGTTTGTGTGTTTGTATGTATTTACATGACGCTTTCAGTTCGTTTTCCCTGGTTCTTTCAGCTTTTTGTGTTTTTTTTTGGGACTGGCATGAGGAGCAGCATGGTAGTAGATTGTTGATGTTGTTGTACTCAGGCAGGAATACTTGGAATGGCAACACACATCCGAGTGTTGATCGTTGCACGGTAGCTAATTAAGCCACTTATGTAGTACGATGGGCTACATGTGCTATTCAAATATACATATAGACATGTGCGAGTACATACATACATACGTATACGTATGTACAAATGTCCACATTTATATACACACCGTAGAACACATGCATACATCGTAAGTTGGTTTGTTTGCATGTGTGTAATCGGTTTGTTTTAGGGGTTTCCATTTATGCCAACAAAATATGGACATCTATTAAATACAACAACAACAAAAAACAGAGACCAAACACAAAAAATTATAAAAATATGGTTTGTCATAATGGGCGATATTACAACGTAACGCTTACATTGCCACACGTAAGCGTAACGATTCTGTGAAAGCCATTTAACAGAGTTGTGCAGCGACACGCTAAAGAGCGAGCTAGTTAAGTCGAGAACTCATCAAATGGTGCCTAGGTGGTGAGTCAGGCTTTAAAATCAAACATATAAAAAGTATAAAAACAAAAGAATAAAAACTAGCGCTAGTCATATCGTTTCATTTGTATGAGAACAAAACTTAGGTCCATAACAACATCATGAAAACATAAGAATAAGGTTATCAGCATTTCAACAGTAAAGGAGTCACATACTTCGGCCAAACCTAATCTTTCATATCGTACACTAGGGATACCTATCCTTGGCCTCTTTGAATATGCAAACCATTGACTTAGCTCAATGTTTTCCTTTAATTAAATAACATAACATAATTGTTAATGTGTCGGCTACAGCTTTGTCAAATACATAGTGTAAATTATGCTCGATAGGTGGCACTCAAATAGGGTATACAAAGGTACATAATAAACGACAGGGTGCATCAGGGGATATAATAAATAACTGATTATGTACATTCCGTTTTTACATATGTTCTGGCAACATCCTAGCCGAACCTGGCATAATAGTTGAAATACGCTTCTATTATGGATTCGACCATAGTCACAGTCATCTGTCCTTGAACGGCGGTCTCCTCGATGTCAATACGAGAACAAGCTGACGGATTCGTCATTAATCTGTAGATTCTATTGTGTAAGTTTTAAAGTAAAAGCTGAAATGTGAGAAGCTCTCCCCTCATATTTAATAGCGGGATGTAAAAAAATAAGCTTTCTAAACATATACAGGGTGGACCAAAAGTGCGTTTACATTTAAATCCGTAGCTGCGTCTAACTCATTTAGAGGAGCACAACGTGCGTTCTGTGTACACGAATGTCATGAATTCAACCAATGCCACAGTCGTCTTTTCTTGTTCGGCGATCACCCTGATGTCGATTAAAGAAAGTCTGAGGTTCGCAATCTGTAGATTGATTCTATTGTGTAAGTTCAATATCGTGTTCATTCACTGATATGTGAGATGCTCTCCTATATTTAATAGCGGAATGTAAAGAAGTTTTTTAAATATATACAGGGTGGACCAAAAGTCTGTTTACATTAAAATTAGTAGCTGGTAAGGTAGAGGGCTTACGGAATTTGATAGGCCTTCGTCATATAACGCATGCAAAAGTCCTTAAGTGGTGAATTTAGCAGGCGTGCAGAAAAAAAACTTTGTTTCCTTTACACCCCATGAATGAGGTATGGGATAGCTTCACAACTAACGACACCTACTTGTTTATTGACAAATGTGAACTTCACATAAGTTTTTTCTTAGCAAGTTCTTCTTTTTCATGCGTAAAAACAACGATGTAAAAAAGAAAAATGAAATGAAATGAAATGAAGAACATGCGTGCATAAGTTAGAGGACACAGCCCAACAATGAATCAACCACGATCCGCCTGACATAGAATTTCAAGTGATCCCGAATACGTTGAGCGCGCAAGAGTGTTTGTTCGGGAACAACCTAATATGTATCTCAAATCGAATACAGTTTGGCGTCTTAAATGTGACAAGAATTTCAATAGATTTAATCAACGCTCGAAGTTTCAGCAAGATGGGGCAACATGTTACACCTTCAAAGACTCATTGGGTGCAGTTTCAGAAATTTATTTGATATCCAAAAATAGGTAACATTAACATTTACTGGCCACTTTTTTCCCCAATGGTTTCTGTTATTTGTTATTTGGGAATGCCTTAAAAGTTAAAGCAACGTATTCGCGAAGAAATTCAGAACATTAAAAAAAACACCAGTCTTACCTAAATTTCTGCTGGTAATTAAGTACCACATTTGGATGATGTGATTTTTAAAAAATCAACTTTTTCATCATCGTTTAAAAAGTGAAAGACTTTTAGTCCACTCTGTACCACTGTGCACTCTGTATCCAAGGAATAAATTACAATAATATAGTACACAGGTGATATAGTTTCAAACATACTAGTATATTTTTTTATATCAGAGTACCTTTAAAGAATTACTGTTTAATATTATAATATCCTTGCTCATATATTATAAAACTTTATTCCACATAGCCACTGTCTTGGCATTAATGATCATTAAATTACAGTAGATTTTAAACAATGTATGATGTCTTCATGAAAATATCCATGGCACAGTGTTAGAAAATTTCAAAACTTTATTCAAATTTCATTTGTCTCCAACTTCAAACACGAAGCCGCTAACTTCTTCCTGTTTGCCAAAAAAAAAAGGAGTGGTAGTGCTGAGTGAGTGTTGTACTTAGTTACCTGATACTTATTATTATGGAGCATATGTAGTGTTATAATGCTAATAATATACAGGATAACACAAAGGATTAACGGCAACCCCCCAATGTCTTTCAGCAGAGGTACGTACAATGGCAATGTTAGACAGCCTTGTGACAAGCTATTGAAATCATCAAGGCTAATTTCCGACAGCATAAACAGTCAGGGCCAAAATGTTATGCGTTCGTTCTAATGTTTTACTCTTTCTTCTTATTAAAACTCTTAAAAATTAGGTGACTTCATTTATCAATTTTATCCGTCACTTCAATCCAACTTTTGTTGTTGCCGTTATGCGCCTGCATTTGAATCTGTCTCTATGTGGTGGATTGTCACATGTGAATGTTATAAGTGTAATTGTTGATTCCTGCCGCAAACTGGCCCTCATACACGTATCTTCATCCGTATGTATGTTCTATGTACGTACCCCGCTTAGCATCTTTGAAGGGGTTTCTAAAAATTATACTGCTTAATAATCTTAATTGAACCTGCCTGCCATACATACAACTACATATCACATCCATACAAACGTCCAATCCAGTCACCAACTACGACTAGTTTGGTGGTCTCTTCTGTGATCGTCGCAACTTGCCGTACCGACCGACGACAGACAATACGCTCACGCTGCTGTCTTTAACGATCATCAAAACCGTTTTTAAGCACTTTATTCATAAATACACTTCAATAGCAATCTGAATTGGTTTCCTTCTTGCCAAAGACGATTGACTGCCTGTATTGTTGTTGCTGTTGTCGCCGTTGATTTGTGTGAATCCCGGGCAATGTGGGTGAATGGGTACGAAAGCGACGCGCTTTTTTCCAACGAACGTCCATCAGTAAATTAAGTTCAATTATTTTAATGTCATAACATCAGAAATTGCTGCCGCAGAGTGGAGCACAAATATGAAATGTTTGGAGGGCAAGTAAGTACAATACAATAAAAGCAGCAACAACAACAACAGCAGCCAGAGCTGCAACAACCACAATAGCCTCATACATAAATGATCGTGATTTAACTGGTGAGAGTCTTAAATAAAATACTACATTACTTAATGCACGAACACAAGATGATTGCCAGCCTCATCCAGGCGGCCGAGTCAAGCAGCCATCTCCATCCAGTTAGCCCCAGTTGCCAGGGATCACATCATGAGAAATATGTGCAATTGGAGACGCGAGCGAGTGTGAGAATAAATGTTAGCGTGTGTGTGTGTGTGTGTGCGAACTGTGGGGTGCTAGTGCCTCCAAAAGCGGATTTTCGTCACAATTAATCTATTTATGATGGCCACCCAAGAAGACCAGCCATTGGACACAAAACAACACAACCAACGACTTTCACTCTACGTTGGCGGTAGCAAAAATCATCTTTCCGCTTGTGGTCTTTCGAATATTTGGAAACGTCAATGGGGCAACCGAATCTTACGATTCGGCATTTTGAATGCCAACACCAGCAACACGAGAGCTAGTACAGGAATAAATCAATACATATCTATGTAACTTAATAACTCATAAAATGTATATATGCAGAGACTCAGAGACTTGTACCTACATGCAATCGACAAACAAACAAACAGGTATTTCTGTTTTCAATTTGCCGCCATTGCAATGAAAGCCTTTGTTGCTTAAGGGGAAGTGAGCCCGTAATATGCGACGATTGTCTTGGGTAGGCGTTGCCATATTTTTTGTGCAGCGAAGCAGAAAGTGTTTATTAGTGACGGTTTGTTGACCAACATTACGAAAAAATCATGGTGGACAGAGATTGCAGCGATAAAAGTTGACCAATATAATCGACACAATGCAATGCATGAACTTTACATACATACATAGGGCAGAGGTCAAATATTCGGTTACTCGAGAAGGTAGTTACACTTGAGCTCTATTACACTAATAAGGTATTTGGAGGGTTAATTTCATTGTTGGCATATTTGAATATTTTTTAAAAATTGGAAAAAATTAATTTGTTATTGGGAATTTCAGAACGATGGTAATGAAGTTAATTTTTCTGTTTGATGTTGCGTAAGTAAGGTTTAGAACTATGATTGACCTACAAAGAGGGGGAATGGAAAAGAAAAATAAAACAAGGAGCATAGAGACAGAATGGTCTAGATGTAGATAATGAAGAAAGGGATGATAGTTAGAAGTCAGTGAAAGATGTACCTAAGTCCATAATCTTGACCCAGTTAACCTAGTAAGGTACAGCATGTAACTTATTAAGTTACTTACTCCGTCTTAGGAGAGATGTATCTTAGCCTCCTACAGGCTGGAGCTGCACAGCTACAAAGAAGATGTTCCATCATCTCGGACTCCTCTTCATCCTCACACACACTCGGAAGTAGTCCTGTATGGATCTATCTCATTTGGCTGTTAGGTGCCTGATATTGCAATGGCCAGTTAGAATTCCACATACCAGTCTCAAATTACTTCTACATAAGCCAACCATGTATTTCGATCGGGATTTCCTATATTGGAGCCACAGCGATCTAGCCGTTATACACTCGGTTCTGGAGAACCAATGTATGTTGGCAGTTTTCCACATCCAATTCTCTACTAAGCCAAAAATGTAACATATGGGCGGGTGAACATCTATCTAGCCATAAAGCCTGCTAATTCATTCCCAGAGATCTTGCAATGCCGCGAAACCCAAAAGAGGCTGATATCCAGAGGCTTAAGCTCATCCAACTTCTCCTTACAGTTCCTCACCAACTTTGATTTACACCATATCGAATTGATTGCTTTAGTAGCAGCTTGGCTATTCACATAGATTGTTGTCTACCTGCTAGTATCGATTCCACATCCAATAATAACCTCTGCGGCATTTTGAATAGCCAGTACCTCAGCCTGAAAAACACTGCTACCATTATGAAGCTTGAAGGAGAGGTTTAGCTGCAGGACTTCGCTGTAGACACCAGCTCTTGCGCCACGTTCCATATCATTCCATTCCGATCTTTTCGGAATTCCAACTACTTTATAGAAATCCAGATGTTTTGTAAAATCATAAGAGGTGGCATATGAAAATAGACGTCATTTCCCAAAAGTCGGCGAATATTCGCATGACCGAATAAGGATTGATGCCAATCGCCAGCTTCTTCAGTCTAATTGCCCCTCAGGCCGTAAACTGGAGCCTGTGAGCATGATTCTGAAGCTTTAATTCCTGTACCATTTGAATTTTGTAAAGATGTAAATGCAAATCTTATGGTTTCAAGTTGTTCTGGGGAAGTATAAGGCAATAGATTGCTAGATTGTTCATGATCAGACGCTCTTAAACGCTATACCTTTTCGAAGTACCTTGGAAGTTCTATGTCGACCGGATCGTGGTTGATTCATTTCTGAATCTGTCTCCTCGAATTTCTGCCCTCTTTTTTTATCGATTGAACCGATGGAGTTTTTTTTTCTATGCAGTATGTTGTAATGAGCGCAAAAACTTCGAAAGAACTACCGCACGCGGAACGCACTTTGTGCTTCGCCGATAAATGTCATATCTCTGAATTACCATTGGCTGCTCTTTAATCGGAAACTACGTCCAGCAGCAAAATGTAAATGGACTTTTAGTCCACCCTGAATAGTCATAATGCCAGCGTAGATCTCAGAATATTACTATAAGTCAAACATAGAACATTCGTACCTACCGATGATATCTTGCATTTGTCATTGAATATTTAATCTTACATAATTAGCTAATCGACATTTCGGACAATTGCAGCATCTCGCCATGCAGTCATTACAAACATTTTTTTTTTTTTTTTAATTTTGCCTAATACTCTACTAAATTACCATTTTGCATTCATATACCGCTCAGCATAACTAATTTTGTGTTGCAATTTAACATTTTGCCATTTACACTTAAGCAATGACAGATTTGCAAATTATTCATTCGCCTTCGCTTAAGTGTAGCAAAGTTAATGAAACTGAAATTGTTCATCATTATCAGAAGCCACCAAAGCGATTGCGACTGCGATTGTGTTGAGCGTCGTTCACAGCGACGAAGCAATGAGTGCGCGAATAAACAAATTAATAAGAATTTGCCTAGAATGGCTGTCGACAGCGCAGAGATAATAATTTAGAGAGACTGTGTTGAAACAGACACACACGGCACGCTTGAATGGCTAGAACAGAAATGCAATCACCAAGCGTCAAATTCCATGCACCAGTTGCATCTGCATAAGTACTACGTGGTATGAAATAAGCGCGTAGTACTGCGGGCGTTGCGCGCTGCTTCAGATTGCGAGTGGAGGACGACGTGAAAATAGATTTCAGGAAGAGCTCGTAGTGACATAATGTGTACGTGCCAGGAACACAACATTTATTTGCTAACGAAATTAGCGTTGTCAGCCGCACATGAAAAGCCGCCAAGATGACATTTGTATGTTCTGATCCAGCGACTGTCTGTCCGTCTGTCTACACGGTCTGCACATGGAATGTGTGTGCGAGCGAGCGGGCGGCTGACGGCTGTTTCCCACTGCGCCACCACTACTCGTTCGTCGATGATTTGTGTTGTCCTACAGTGGAATTCTTTGTTATTTTTTTATTTAGCCGTTTTCCGATTTGTTGTTGTTGCTGCTACGCTTTTTACGCCTGGCGCTTGTGCCTTGCACTGCCACTATCTGAGGAAGCGTATCAGCCAGCGGAAATCTGGCAATCTAGGTTTCACATTGAGCCGCCGCTCCAACATCAAAGTGCTGAGTGATGTGATGAGAGCTTATAACAACAAATTCACAGCCGTGATGACAATGCGATGACAGATTTCTGCGAATCGGTGGCATTTGTGTTAACAGCGCCAGAAACAGTAAAACACAAAACGGCGGCGCTACTGTTTTCTTTCAAGCATTACGCTACAGATGACGCTTAAGATGGCAGTGCTATCTTGGCGCACATATCACTGCCCGGCCACAATAGTGGTTGGTTGTGGAACCAATTCAACCCTAAGTTGGCGAGAAAGGCTTCATCATCTCGGCATCAGCAAAAGCACGAGATGTGTTACATATTGCTGATCTTAATTTTCAGCGAAAAATTCTTTGAAATCATCTTGAAATGTTTGCTTTTTTTAAGTTTATGCTTTTTTTTCTTTCTGTTCAGTTGTTGTTTTCATTTATGTGATAAACGGGATGAGTATGTTGTGAGCTTCATCGCTATGAAGTTGTTCCTGTATTTCCTCATCATGAAATAAGCCGATTCAGCAGCATTTACTAGCATATGGTACGGTTTTGTTTGGTTTGACGGGATTTGATATTGGTTTGGTTTAAATATTCCAACGAGATATTCTTTGTGACTGTTGCGTTCACTTGTTTATGTAGGCTAGGTATGAGGACTGTTCTAGCCGATGGTAGAGTAGTAAACAAGTGGTAAAGTGTTTAATTTGATATAAACCTGAATAAAGCTTTTTTCAAACTAAT
Organism: Muscina levida; assembly: GCA_964034835.1. Lineage (NCBI taxonomy): Eukaryota > Metazoa > Arthropoda > Insecta > Diptera > Muscidae > Muscina > Muscina levida. Next base: position 151,987,555 of record OZ035882.1, read on the forward strand.
ACGATTTAGAAGCTCTCTAACATAGCATAGTGAATTATACAGGGTGGACCAAAGCCCCGGAGGTTTGGGTTAAAGACGTTATATTTAAAATGTGCCCAGAACATTTTTAAAACGCATTTTCGAACAAAATTTTATTTTTAAAATCAAATGCGAATGGTACAGAATTTAAAGCCCCAAGATCATGCTCACTGGCTTTTGATGGCTAAGGAAATGCTAAAGATGTTTCCTGTCTCTAACACTGATTGAGTTAAAACGTTTCCATAAACTTTTACGAAGCAACCGTAATTTTCGGGTTTTTGGTTCACTTTTTTTATTTGGGTGGCAATAGGTTCTCCTTTCCTCTTATTGCCCAGTGGTTTACTGTAGTAACTATCCCAGACACCTAAGGACTAAAGCTGGTATTAGACGACGTGTATTTTACACATAGCTTGTCATTTCAAAAACCGATATGTAATTCTGCATGTCTGTCAAAATGAGCGTGTACATTTGGTTTATAATTTTTGCGTTCAAACTTGCTTGTGTATGTATTCATGTGTTTATCATTAACAGCTGACTTCGCTATATCTTATCATCGCCAAACACAGCTTTATTAGCCAAATTTAACTAAAAATATGTTGAAAAACACTCATTAATTGTTCTATTTACGATTTGAAATAAAATACGTATCCTTTTCAACTTTTTGTCAGCAAACGCTTTGTTTATTTTCAAAAACAGCTGATTGCCGATATGTATTACATGTCAAAATAGAGCACGTTCTAAATGAAATGTATACATATGTTATCTAACACATTGTTTTACATAAGCAGTGTTTGAAAGGGGTCACACGACATGTATAAATTTTACACTGTAAAAATTGACATGTCATATGTAAAATACACATCGTCTAATACCAGCTTAAGCAGACAAATTTGCATTATAATCTAGTGAATGATATAGGAATCATTTTGTAACACACAGACACACACATACTTAATAACCCGAAATTCCTCTTTTTGTAGTCTACATATAATATTCATAATGTAACTATTAATTTAAAAAGGAAAAAGTGAAAAACTTTTCACTAATAACGATAGAGTTGAAACGTTTACACAAATGGTTATGAAATAAGCGTCATTTTTGGTATTTTTGTTTACTTTTTTGTTTGAATGAAAATAGGTTCTTCACTGCTCCCCTCGCCTAGTGATTTACTATAGTTACTATCCCAGACACCTAAGGACTAAGCAGACAAATTTGTATTATAATCTAGTGAATGATATATGTAGGAATCATTTTGTAACACACAGACACACGTATACTTAATAACCCGAAATTCCTCTTTTTGTAGTCTTCTTATAATATTCATAATGTAACTATTTTTATTAAAGGTAAAACTTTGCACTAACAACGATAGCTCTGAGGAGAATCTGTATATGAAGGCTGTTATTTCATGCAATTGCCGTATATTAAAAAAAAAATATCATTTACTATACACTTAGAGAATCGTAGCTGAGTTGGCTAAAGAAAGTGGCAAGTGCTAACATTTCCTAAACATTTTTCCCTACATACTTGTAAAACTACTGGCCAATCCCAGTAGGATATTGTCAAACTAAAAAAAACGTAATACTGCGAACTACTTCTAGGTACAATTTCCTCCAATCTTAGGACATATCTATGTTACATGTGACAGTTGTTTGCGTGGAAGCACTACTAATTTAATACCTTAAAAGAACTAGTACACTATTTATTCTCAACTGGGTTGTAAGTTTCAACTTCTTTTCTCCGCTACAACACTAATTCATACATGGAAATTTGTCCTGTTTTCGCATAAATCTGTGGCCTCATTAGTCACCAAGTCCATGCACTCTGCGATGTCCTTAATATCTTTCCGCTTATCATTTGTTATTCTCTTGGGAGAAGTGCGAAAAACCCAATTGATAAATTTGCATTATCATGGTCACATGTCGGCCAAATGTTGGACGGGCAAACGGATGTTTCACTTTGCGGAAACGCTCGCTTGACATGGTCCTCACATACGTACGGAAGCAAAAGTGTGTTGAGAATTACTTCTTTCCGCTAAGGACTCTACATTAGGACCTAGACAAAGTGCTGCATATAGTGTTGAGGAGAGGAAAAGTTACACCGCTCGCTCGCACCACCCTGTCAAAATATTGATATTAATTCGCGTTGATTTTATATTGTTAATCGTTGATACACGGACTACCATAATTGCTGGGGACCATTTACGACGAGAATGATAGTACTTAGGCATAGAAGTTTCTTTGCCAACCACCCCCCTACCTCCTTGTTGGGTGATGTGATACATTGCGCGTTCGTCTAATCCTCGCACTGGCTTGGATTGGCACAAAGGATATGGTGAGACTTAATTGCAAACGGCAGTAAGCAATAAAATTTATGACCTACAAATAATAGATCTTGTTTAACAATAACGTCAGTAGATATCAATGGGAAATTGAAGTGCTGCATTTAGTTAAGTGGATGAAGCGAAAACTTCTCGCATTTTGCAATACAATGAGCGTTTCCGTTGAAAACATAACAAACGCAACTCGAAACAAACTCCAGAAATCTATTGAATGTAAAAAAAAAACGAACGACTACAATCTATGCCTGCCGACAACAAGGGTGGCTGTCAGACAGGACGATGATGATGATGTGATTTTTGGGTCCTTCTTTGTGCGAGATGGTGCCTTTAAAAATCATAGAAATCGTATATTTAATTGCATTTGAGGGTGTATGTAATTTCAACCTTTCAAATGTTTTTCAATTGTTGCTCTTCACATCGTATTGATTGCTTTTCATAGGCCATCATTAAACTTCCGCGTAAATTTCAGTACGATTAAAAGTATAAAATATCTAACAAGGCAACATTTATTTTCAGCAAAATTTGTGAAATCGATATCAGCCCCTAATCAATGAAGGACCTTTAATCAACAAAATGCCATCGTTTGTCCTAGGCAAGCGACATTAAAGCCTAACGACCTCACACAGACAGTGCTGCGGCTGATGGCTGTCACTGCCGTGCTCTACCCGTGTCTATAGAGAGGTATACCTTTCTCTACCGCCCACCATCCGTTCTAAGTAGTTAAATATTTGTTTAAAATGCTTAACACATCACTTTGATCCTGGGCCGTGAAAAGCCGTCGCTTACATTATTTTAATCCTGGAAACTTGTGATATGTCTGTAAGTAAGCAAGCAAGTGTGTATGTAAATATGTTTCTGTTTATATTCATTGGCTTCAAACCTTATTTTAAATGCAATGCACGAGTGCTTCCTTTCTTTACTGTGACCCCTTCTACGTGACTTGGCACCGGGTGTTTGCGGTTTAGTGAAGAAACACTTGCCTTCATCTGAAAGTGCTTTCAAATCCGCCATCTTGTGGCGTTGATTTTTTTTGTTTTTTTTTTCTCGCTCGCTTCTTCCTAACTAATTAAAGGGTTACAAGTGTCAATGGTTGAGCATTTGACATAGCAACGTTTGATTTGGCAAATGTTAATGGTTTCACTTTCAAAAGGCGAACGACGAACGAATGAACAATTTCATGCCAAATCTAATGTCGAGGGTCATGAGGTCTTAATCCGCGAATGGCTATCTGGGGTAGCAAATTAAATTTAGAGCCAAGATAAATTATCATACGAAATGATGTAATATAAATATACAATCAGAATTTTTGGAATAGCCAAAGGATGGTAACATCTTATGAAAATCAGTAGTAAATTACTTTGTAAAAATGAAATTAAGTTACAGTAGTAAAAATTAAATTACTTTGATTTTAGTTTATGTAATTGTTTACTTTCACTGGAAAGCTGATATGTTACTCACCTGTGCAAAGTTGTCATTGGAAAAGTTGCTTATGCTGTACACACAACTAAAACCATCTCCATCAGAACCAACTACTGCTGTCATAAAATGACAACACATCCTTTGTTTCCCCAACATCCCATGAAGGAGATATGGGAGAGCTTCTTGCTTCTTGTGAATTAACACAACGGGATCTACAGTTTAGTGAGCAAACCCGAACGTCAGCTGTTGAAAAAGCTTTTACTATACATGCCTATTGATTCGGCACTATTGCAAGGATAATGTCGATAACATCGATAGGGACGCCGATGAGACAAATGTATATGACTGATACAGGAATCGAAACTTGGTCTCTTGGCCCCGGAAAGAGCATACAATTGCAGTCTTTGCAAACATTGAAGGGGTTTTAGCGATATGCAATAGGTAAACGAATACAAAGGTCAGCTTCAAGAAGAGAGATAATTCGAGATAGATGACATCTATGGCTATACAGGTCCATTATAAAAAAGTAATTCTAAGTGGGCCAGTTGTTACACAGAGTGAATCAAAAGTCTTTTTACTTTTCAAACGATGATAAAAGAAAAAACGCCATCATTGAGATAAATACTGTTAAATCATTATAAAAGGGATATTAATTTTAAATAATTACATTGTCCTTATGTGATCCTTGATAATTTGGCACTGCCGCAACCTGAGGCTGAAATTTTCAATGACTGCCTGATAGATGTTTCGTGAAATTTTCAGCATTTTCGCACAAATATGTTTCTTCCTCAAGATCCATTGGATTGCTGTTAAAAACATTTCTTCTAAGCATCTCAAAAGAAAAAAGTCCATTGGGGATAAGTCTGGGCTACGAGGTGGTGTCGTCTCTTTTGGATATCACTTTTTGCTTAAAAAATCATTGAAGGTGTGGCATGTAGTCTCTCCTTACTCAATCCACAATCGTTAATTAAATAAAATTAAAATTCTGTAGCGCTGGAGCAACAAAGTTCTGTTTCTTGACGATATATCGCTCTATATTCACTTAACAGCATAACATTTTTGATCATCATACAAAGTATGTACCAATAATGCATCTAGCTGATAACGCCGCTCATACATTTGCTAAGATTAAATGCAGGAGGTTTTGATGCTTTTATTAGGTTTAGTATCACTAACATACCCTTACCTAAAAAATAGTATGTTAACATGCCTATTTAGGCGAAAATGTGGCTCGTCTGAGAAAAAAATGTTCACAGTGATGGTGAAACCCTCTGGCATTTACTTTCCAAACTATAGCCTGTGATCATTATCTTGAATCTTAAATCCTTCATAATTAGCATTTTATAAGGATGTAAATTAAATCTTTGGGAAAAATCGATTAATAGATGATCTGAAGGCACATTTTAGACGCTAGACCGCTGTCAAGAATAAATTCAAGGTTTACATAAAGACGTTCGTACACTGAGTCCTGAAAGTTCTAGGTCGGCCAGATCGTGGTCTATTCATTGTTGAACTGCTAACTTCTGCCCCCATTTTCTAATCAATTGAATCAACGGAGCTGTATTGCTATGTCGCATATTTTAATGAGCGCAAAATTTTTGGTGTCGCCGACGAATCGTTGTTTCTTTAGTACTCGGCGAAGGGAAACATGAGCGTTGTCCACAAGTTATATTGGTAAGGTTATAAGTTAAAACAGGTGCGTTTTTTTTTCAAAAAAAATTGTATAGTTTCAAAATTGAAAAAGGTTTAAAAATATGAATTAAAGTAACTACCCAAAATACTCCACAAAAATGTTAACTAAGAGACACTTAACCCCATGCTTCCTTAAAGGCTTTTATACACATTTTAAAATTTTCAATACTGTTTACTAATAGAGTTGTCGGTTACACTCTATAATGCCTAGAAAATGCTGAGGCACTTAATATAAGAAATTTTAATAAAAAAGTTAAATTAAAATATAATTGTTAATACAGTAGTAGTGCATTCTTCACTATTAACACAACTTTAAGAGCAAACAACTTTTCAATTTTATCGAATAAAAATTTGTACAACTGCTAAATGCAGTATGAATACCTTTAGTATTCTGCAACGGTTTTCTAAGTGTACCGCTTAAGTTATAAACAAATTCATTTGTGGAATATTAACGTTAACTTTTCGCCAATTATGCGTTACACAAATGACTTCAAATGTCACTGGGGTTTGTATCCCTATACTCTTTTGACCACCTACCTCTCTCTCTCCCTCTCCAGCAATGCCACTTGTATTATTTTCTGTTTGATTCCTCTTTGTTATCCTCACCAATGATCACAACCACATCATTTTTGCTTATCTTGATAAGGTTCTGTTGGCTATGTTTTTTTTGCTTGTGCTTGTTAGTTTCGCCAGCGATCTCGAGTTGGCGCAAACAAAATGTGAGGAGATATTGTGTTGGTGATAAAGTCCATGCTGAGACAGTTTGACCGTGACAAGATGTCTTTGAGTGACATCACAAGACCTGGTTAAATGTTGCTAATTAGTTTAGACACAACAAACTTTGCTAATTTGTGTATTGAGGCAAATCTATACACACACACATATACATACATGTGCCACATTCTTGTAGTGGTATGATGGAGGGAGTGAATAAAGATTTCAAACATAAATAATCAAAATGCAGACTAAACGTTTGAATAGATTAACGGATATCAGAGATTGCAATTTATGAGACTTTTATATTTACAGAGTTTATACTGAATGAACTTGAAAATCATATAAGTTCTTATATAAAAGATTGTTTGAATGTATACTTACTTATTTAGCTGGCACTTCTTTGCAATCCCACTGGATTATACACCGCACGAAGAAAAATATTATAAGCGCCTCGATCTTCGGCGCTTCTTTTCCAGTTAGTCACACCAAGTTCTGTACACTGAAAAAATTGTTGTACATAGTATTAATGAATGGTGTTCATTAACCGATATTCATTGTCCCAATGTAAAAATACATTGCCTCAATGAATATTTTCATTAAAATTCAATGTACAGGTCATTGTCTGTATGTATGATCATTAAATTCATTCATTAAGATTTTTTCTAAGAAATTTAATGAATCTATTCATTGCCTCAACGTATTTGTACATTGATTTCAATGAATATCTCTATTAAAACTGAATTAAGCCCAAAACGGGAAACAAACTGAAATGCGTCGTAATTGTTTATAAAATTCTGATAAAATTGTAATAACTCAATGTAGTCGTTTACATTTCTAAACACTATCCGCACAAATCAATGAACGTGTTTATAAAACCAATATACGCGTACATTAATCGGCGAAAACCCGAATAACCCATATCACACACTTACGTTAACACCCTATATAAAACACAGCCATATGTGAAATGATCTATCAGTAAGAGTAGAACTGAAAAAGACCACTTTAGTGTTACAAATCAATGTACAGATACTTAAAACAATGTACTCATTCATTGAATAAAAGAACACGTTCTTTGATTTAATACGGTAAATTAACGTAAACACAAAGAAAAAGAGTTCTCTAAGAGTTCTTAAGAGTTCTTATAAGGTTCTCAATATCCTAGTCTTTCCAACGGAGTTTTGGTCGCCCTCTTCTGCGCCGTCCATCGAGTTCATTGTCGAAGACTTTTCGAGCTGAAGCATTTTCGTCCATGCGTACAACATGACCAACATGAATGTATACGACTGCTGTTTTCGCCGGGAAGCTTTTTTCTCAGCGGAGTAACTACACCGCAGTAAAACACCCAAAGAACTTTAAAAAATAAGATAAAGTCTTGCTTGTTAATGGTGTGCTGATCGATGTAACACTAAATTTTTACTTCATTTCTTTTCTTATGCTAAGCTAGACTCAATGCAATGTTTTTCAATTGTGCTTTGTAGGTTAAACAATGTCATTGGAAATATATAAAAGAACAACAACAATGCTTCAATGCAGTAATTCAACAAAACCAGTTTTCGCTAAGCATTGAGTGATTTTGTCATTTCTTTTAACTAGTTGATTATACTTCAATGATCATTAACAGTGTGGAAAATACATATAGGACTATTTAGAATTGGATACAATATAAGTAACTATATAAATGATTTTTAATGTTTTGTTTTTTAATGAAAATTTTAATTCTATAGATATTTTTATAATTTTAAATATTTAGTTGAATGTGAAAGGCCGCAACATAGTCCCGCCTTGGAAGCTTCTTCCAACCATTTCATATGACAGCGGCCTAGTCCATGGGCAGTGGACACAAACGGTGGATACTTCTTTTCAATTTCCCTGATTTTGTCTGGATGGTGGCGACTCTAATTAATCCATCGTCACCGTAATGGGTCTCGATTACGCGTCCCAACAGCCAGGTTGATGGTGGCATATTGTCCTCGGATATAAGGACTAAAGTCCCATTATCTAGATTTTTAACTTCCTTCTGCCATTTCATTCTTTCCTGCATTAGCGTTAGGTATTCTCTGGACCACCTTCTCCAAAACATTACTTGTACTGCCTGAATTCGTTTCCATCGGTTGAAGTGCGAGATGTTTCCTCATCTATTGGCTCCGGGAATGAGTTCAGTGGCCTTCCAATTAAAAAATGCCCCGGAGTTAATGCCTCAAGATCATTTGCGTCGGATGACAGTGGGCAAAGTGGCCTTGAGTTCATAACTGCTTCAATTTGTGTAACTGCAGTGTTTAGTTCTTCGTAAGTTAATGAAGCTGAGTTGCTGTGCCGCACCAGAAGATACTTGGCAATTTTCACAGCACTTTCCCACAAGCCTCCAAAATGTGGTGATCGAGGTGGAATAAAATGAAACTGGATGCCTCGATTCGCACATTCATGGTTAATTGCATCTTTGCCTGTTTCTGTGAACATAGTGATCGTGGACTTGTTCAACTTCCGATCCGCTCCAACAAAGTTTGTGGCATTATCGCAATACAAGTTGGAGCAAAAACCCCTCCGTGCAAAGAAGCGCTTCAGTGCTGCAATAAAAGCTTCGGTGCTCAGGTCAGACACCACTTCTATGTGGCAAGCTTTAGTTAGGAAGCAAACAAAAATGGCAAGATACACCTTATATGGACGTTTACCTCTAATTTTATAATGAACCGTTATGGGACCGGCAAAATCCACCCCTGAGTGCTCGAAAGGACGAGCATTTCCTCTAACCCTATATGAAGGCAAGTCACCCATCAATTGAACAAGAGGTTTTGGTTTATATTTGAAGCAACGTATACATTTTCGAACAACTTTGCGTGCTATCTTTCTCATATTAATAACCCAAAACCGTTGGCGAACAAAGGCTGATAAAGCTACAGCTCCTGCGTGTAAATTAAGTTTATGAATGTAGTCTACCAATGCAGTCACAGCTTCATGATTTCCTGGCAAAAGAATGGGATGTTTCACTTCAAATGGAAGCGCTGATTTTGTTAAACGTCCACCCACTCTTAGCAAAGGTATATCAGCATTATCCAAAAATGGATTTAATTTTTGAATAGAGACGGATTTTGCATTTTTATTTAGTATTAGGTTTTGTTTTTCGTGAAAAAATAATACGTTTTGTATATTAAAGACAATGTAACTCAAACCACCCTGCAATTCTGGTACAGTTAAATATGAGTTCATCTTACGCTTTTCTTTACATTTTATGATCCTACGCCATCGATAAATAAGACCAAATACTCTTTGCATTTTTGGGAAATTAGTACAGAACTTGCAACTAGATACTAAATCCGTAGTTTCAGTACAGTTCTTTGTCGTAGTTAAACTAAATTCGGCCCTCCGTTCCTCCATTTCCTCCGCATTCTGTTTGGCATCATAATACACTTTAGGCCACTTATCCCTTGATTCAAATAAAAATGAAGGTCCATTAAACCACAATGTAGAGACTTTCAAATCAGAGGGATACATTCCCCGGGACACAATGTCAGCTGGATTTAGCTTACCCTCGACTTTATACCAATCTGTAACTAATGACAAACTATGAATTTTACTGACTCTATTAGCTATAAATGTGGACCATCTAGAGGGATGTGACGACAACCACTGAAGAACGAGAGTAGAATCGGTCCAGTAAAAGGTAGCAGACAATTTTAACGAAATTGACCTTTTCAAGCGTTCCATAAGTTTGGCCAACAACAGTGCGCCCTCAAGCTCTAAGCGAGGCAGTGAAATTGATTTCAAGGGAGCCACGCGAGATTTGGCAGCCATTAACTGCATAATAAACTTTCCCTTCATATCCCTTGTTCGTATGTACACAACTGCGCCGTATGCTCTAACTGACGCATCAGAGAAACCATGCAATTCTATAGACATTATTTGGTCTACAGACCAAAATGACCTTGGAAACTCCATGTCTTTCAATAAAAATAACTCTTTTTTAAACCGTTTCCATTGGGTAGTCAATTCATGAGGCAATGATTCATCCCAATCCAATTTCAAAAGCCATAAATGTTGTAGGAAAATTTTACCCAAGACTAAAACGGGATTTATTAGCCCCAAAGGGTCATAAAGTTTTGCAATATCTGAAAGCACAACTCGTTTTGAGCATTTTGAATTCGGTATATCAGTATAAGAAAAATAGAACACATCCTTCTTAGAATCCCACATAATACCTAAGGTTTTAGCACAATCTTCAGTTTTTATAGCAAGAGTTTCATGAGTAGAGTTAAGGTCTGTACAGTTTGATCTCCATTTATGGAGTTCAAATTTGCCGCAGCTAAGAATATTTAATACTTCCTCTCTTAGACGAATAAGCTCTTCCATAGAATTAGCTCCAGCTAACATATCATCCATATAAAAGTTATTTAAAATCGCGTTGCTTCCCAAGGTATGTGTTTCACTATACATCTCTGCCAAATATTTTAAGCAGCGAACGGATAAAAATGGTGCAGAGCTTGTACCATAGGTAACCGTTTTTAATTTCAAAACTTTGATGGCCTCAGTCTTTTGAGGACGCCACAATATACATTGATACATGCAATCGTCTTCATGAACTTTAATTTGTCTGAACATCTTAGCAATATCCGCCGTTAAGGCATATTTGTACGATCGAAAACGAACTAAGATATCAAAAAGATCGGCTTGGAGACGAGCACCAACAAACATCTGGTCATTTAAAGACAGTCCATTGTCAGTTTTAGATGAAGCGTCAAACACTACTCGCAATTTCGTGGTTGTGCTCTCTAAACGAATAACGGGATGATGTGGTATAAAATATTTTACCAACTTTAAATCAAAGTCTTCAGCTAAAACTTCCAAATGACCCAATAGTGCATACTCTTCAATAAATTTTGTATAATCATTTTTTAATTCAGGATTTCGATCTAATTTACGTTCTAAGTTTAAGAAACGTTTCAGGGCAATGTTGTAAGATTTCCCTAGTGAGCAGTACCCATTGCGAAAAGGTAGTCGCACAATAAACCTTCCGTTCGCCGCGCGTGCAACTGTAGAAACGAAGAAATTTTCGCACATCTGCTCAGATGGAGATAAGGAAGTGACACTCTCTTCGTAACTATTTTCGCATTTCCAAAACAATTCGACTAATTTTTTGAGCGTGTTATCTTCATCACTATCTGAATTTTCAGATACAACTAGCGAATTCAAAGCCTGATTACTACATTCTCCAACTACTACCCAACCTAATAGGGTTTTTTGTAGAACAGGAAGATTATCAGCCAGCCTTATTTGACCCACCGCTAATAATTTAAAAAAGAGACCAACACCAAGCAGCATGTCTACTCTGCTGCATTGGTTAAAATATGGATCGGCTAATTTAAGATTTTTCGGTAAATTCCAACTTTCAATATTAATTGAACCATTTCCAGAATAATTGGTGATTTCTGGCAGGATATATAACTCCAAGCTGCAGCAAAAATCAGATAACCTTGACTTTATTAATGTGTTTACCTTTCCATCAATGTCAGCATTGGAATTTCCTATACCGCTTATTTTTACCAACGACCTTTTGCAAGGGAGCCTTAATCTGTCAGCAAGACTAGCAGTTATAAAGTTTAATTGACTACCAGAATCTAAAATGCATCTTATTTCATGAAACTTTCCAGAAACATCTTTTACAAATATCAACGCAGTAGCCAAAAAATTCATTGTAGAAACAGAAATTATTGAGCTATATAAAGCCGCATTTTCATTAACACCTCTTTCATCTTCCTTTTGTGTATCAACTGTTCTAGAGTTTACATTTTTCATATTTTTCCTATGAAGTATGGAGTGATGAGGTTTACCGCATTTCTCACACTTTCCGGCCTTACAATCTCTAAGTGAATGATTGTTGTTTAAACACAAAATGCAAATTGAATATTTCTTTGCCTCAAAATATTTTTGATGTGGTGAAAGGTTCAAAAATGAGGGACATTGAATAAATTTATGTGCTTTGCTACAACAAGGACACATGTTTTCAATAGGGTTTACTGCAACGGATAAGACTTTAGCTTTAGATTTACGTCCGACACGCTTATTGTGGTTCCGCATATTACCAGTATCATCAACTTTCTCCATATTTACTTCACAACTTTCCAAAGATAAACATCTATTTGTAAGGAATGTTTCTAAACAGCTCCATGATGGTAAGTTATCTACTTTAGCATGCTCATGCCATTTCGCTATTGTCTCATCGTCTAGCTTTAATCGAGCTAAGTAAAATACCAGTACATTCTTTAACTCTTCAACTGAACCTAAGCTTTCGAGAGAATGCAAGTGGGAATTAATTACATCTATTAAGCGTCGCAGTGACTCAGAGGAAGGGTGAGAAACCCGTTCTAAATCGAATAATTCTTTTACATGTGATTGAAATATTACTGATTTATTTTCAAATCGTTTCCTTAACAAACTCATTGCCTTTTTATAGTTAGCACCAGTAAGCTCTAGAAATTCAATTGTTCCTAATGGTACAGGTCCCAAACAAGATCTGAGATGCACAAACTTAGACAAATCATCCAACTCGCTATCTGAATCTACTATTGATTTGAACGTATTGAACCAATTGGTCCATTCTGTATATTTTCCCGAAAATGCAGGTAATTTTAATTTTGGTAAATTTGATGACGGTCTGGTAAAAACACCGGATCCATTTAAAGTTTGGTTTAATGCCGCGGGCTCATGTGTACTTGAATGTCTTTGGTTCTTCTGAATTACAGATAAAATTTTTGACTTTATTTCACAATAAATATCTTCAAATTGCTGGCGTTTATCAAATTCGTTTTCGTCCGCTGACTCTTGTTCAATTGATGTTTGAATTGCACAAAGTTGAGAAAAGACCGACTCTATCAAACTCAGACGAGTTTCTAATTCGGACACAGTCAAGGAAGCATAATTCTTGAATACATATGTTTTGTTACGCGTCAAAGAATTTATCAAACTATCTCGCGATTTAGAAAGATCTTGATCTCGCTTAACGCCTTTTCCCATATTTACGTATTAATTTGGACTGTGTATCTTGCCACTTACAATTTGATAAAATACCTGCGACCTTAACACTTCACCTTAATTACAACCCCTTGCAACAGCTTAAACGGCGGGGTAAACTCACTTGTGAATATAAATCGCACAGCCAGATGGAAATTAGATCAAACTAGTGATAGGACAGCCAATACGTACAGCACCACTCTTACAAAGTAGTTGCAGAATCCTTGATCATAGCTGATGAACACCAAAGCCCAGCATCAAAAAACACCTCACAGCTTATCGTCAGCAGCAACAACGTCAAGAGCTCGCTTTGACAACTCCGGCCCACAGCGACAAATTATTTAATTTTATTTGAGACTTTCTTCAAGTCCCTGCTCGGGCGCCAATGTTTTCGCCGGGAAGCTTTTTTCTCAGCGGAGTAACTACACCGCAGTAAAACACCCAAAGAACTTTAAAAAATAAGATAAAGTCTTGCTTGTTAATGGTGTGCTGATCGATGTAACACTAAATTTTTACTTCATTTCTTTTCTTATGCTAAGCTAGACTCAATGCAATGTTTTTCAATTGTGCTTTGTAGGTTAAACAATGTCATTGGAAATATATAAAAGAACAACAACAATGCTTCAATGCAGTAATTCAACAAAACCAGTTTTCGCTAAGCATTGAGTGATTTTGTCATTTCTTTTAACTAGTTGATTATACTTCAATGATCATTAACAGTGTGGAAAATACATATAGGACTATTTAGAATTGGATACAATATAAGTAACTATATAAATGATTTTTAATGTTTTGTTTTTTAATGAAAATTTTAATTCTATAGATATTTTTATAATTTTAAATATTTAGTTGAATGTGAAAGGCCGCAACAACTGCCATTTTACGACTACAACAAAAGTTTAGATTTAGGAGAGGTAGGACTTGACTTGACTGTTAGTAACGGATTTTTTTATATTGCAGTACTGTGGTCACAAACCATAATAGCCTAAGTCGAGATATTACAAAATTGAGTTATCACAAAAAATTTATTATCGCGATCAAATACAGTAAGCAACTATTTTTTTAAGAACTAAGTAAAATATTACGTTTCCTAAGACTTTCTTACAGATGTTGTACCAAAAAAACACCTGATAAAATACAGATTTTTGGTGAGAATTTAAAATGTTAAACAGCTCTTCAGGCAATAAGCTAGTTTTTAGGTATTTATTTGAACAATGATAGTTATAAAAATGTAACTTTCTTGCCTACATAATTTCTCTTGCGATAAACTTCTCTGGCCCACCCATAAATTTAAAATAATTTGTTTTTTATTTGTTATATAAATTTCTTTCTGAAAGCTAGAATATATCCTTAGCATCACGAAAATGTTACCCCTGCACTTCTAGGTCCCTGGCAGGATATTTTGTCTTGGCGGCGTCTTCTATTTTATTTTTCATTTTGTTCCCGACAATAGTGAAACGTATCATTTCTTGGCCAATACCCCTATTTGCATACATATGCTCATACATTATGTATGTATTTATACTCGTAAAGTATTCCCTTCGATTATTTGAATGACAAACAACCAAAAATCTCAAACAAAGAAGCAAGAACAAAAGTCCTCGAAATCAAGGAAAACATTCGTAATATTTGAATGAATGCAACCAACGTTTCTGCAGATATGGATGGATTTCGTTGTACCGCATGTCTGCAAGAGAGAGAGAGTGAACGAGAGATTTCAAACAATAGTTTGATTAGATTTGTGATATGCAGAAGAGTACTTCATTAAAAGATTGAAGAGGCGAATGTTTCCTGCTTGAAAGCGTCATTAAGAAAATGACAATCTTTAAAATCATTCGCTACTTATTCTTGTCCTCGGCCTGGTCGTTTCACAACAACAACAGCAACAACAACAACAGCAACAACACGACACCACTAGCATTGACGACTTGTGAAACCCGGCTAAACCGGGGTAGTTTGCACAAAACAAGCCAAAAAGATATCACACACAGCCAACGCAGGCCCGGTTCTTTGTTCTAAAAGAAAAATTCGACTGGCGCCACTTAAAGATCAGACACGAACGCGCATTGCCAAAGCTCAAAGCTGAAATTTCGACATTTAAAAAGAAGCCGAAGAAGAGCCACGAAACTGAAAAGTAAACAAAACGACGACGGCGACATTTGAACAAACGACATCATCGACTTGGCGATACCCTTTCGTCGAAGCGCCCACAGATTCGTTGAGCTTTATGCCACAGATTCACACATTCTCCACCGTCGCCAAAAACTGCCACACCATCGTTGGGTAGCATCCACCACATTCATTGTCTGCAACAGAAACACAGAGCGACGACAACGGCAACAGCAACAACAAGAGCTGCAGCAGCAACAAAAAAAGAATCAGTACAAAAGTGAAGCTAAAGAGGAACGTAGAACCTGAACCAGAAGAAATCAATGAAAACAAATGAACTCCTAAATGCAAAAGGACATGAGCAATAACACGACAGAAGGATTTGAGTTCAGGTTTTTGATCAATGCCGCCGCCGCTACAGAAACGCGCACAGTCGCACATTTGTAGCCGCTACCTAAGGCGCCACTTGGACAATTTGATTGTCGTCCGTAACTTGTAAATGTGGCAGCACAAATAAATGCTGACGATGCTGTAGCTGATGATGGTGATGATGATGCTTGGGCAATGCAATTGTCGTTGCTGTTGTTGTTGCTGTTGCCTTAGTTGTACTTTGGGGCAAAAACTTGTTGAAAGTAGAGCTTATGGTGTCTACACTCTTTAAACCTCTATCTATGGGCTTATCTGCGATTGCAGTGAAAAATAGCACAGATACAAATGAAAAATAGTGCAAAACAATGGATTAAAAGGTAAGGAAATGTATTTGCGTATTGACGCAAGTTTCAAATAGTTTTAGCCGAATAGTTCCATACAGTTTCAAGGACTTATGGTATGTAAAATGAGATAGAAATTCCAATGCTATAAAACGCGATCATATCCTAACTAAGAAGCTTATTACTTGTAATGATTGACTGAAATAGAATATTGGCAATGTCTCGGTGGCTGCCGATTGATTTGAAGCGACAGGTTTACACATCACAAATTTATATAATAATTTTGCCTTTGCCTTATATCTTGAAGTTTTTTGTACATGATAGGTTTGCTGACATCCCTTATGTAAAGGAGAAGGTCACTTAGGTTCTTATGGACCCATTGGGCCTTTGTGGCATACGCGTTCCCTCCAGTTGATGGTCTTACAAAAATTGTTAATTCTGCCGATGTACAGTGGGGTAAAGTCACGATCTGGGCGGCCAAAATTATTTGAAGCAAATTTATGAAGCAGAATGGTAAAATATTACTCGGTGAGGCGTAAAAAATAATAATATGTTAACATTCGGAGGGTAGAGGTTGTGACCGTTTTTATACAAAAAATGGTTTTTATAAAAATTGTAAGATTCCAAGATTAAGATTCCAAGTAACTTTAACAGCGTGTAGAAAGAGAATGTAAGCAAAATGGAATGAAAAAATAACGGAATCTAGTGAAGCATTTTGTCCTCTTTACCCTACAATCGGAAATTATTAAAAACATTGGTTTTTGAGAAATCGAATTTTGGCCGCCCAGATCGTGAATTTACCCCACCGTGCGATGTGCAAAGATGAAAGTTCTTATTTGGCAATGGTTTTCCCAGGGTTTGGAATGGGTTTCCCAGGGTTTTCAGTCTCTTTCTGCTTAGGGCTTGGCAGTCACATAGATATATAGGTAGATGGTTCAGGGTTTTGTACAAATTTTTGATATTTTTAAACATATATACCAGCAATGTTTGAAATTCTAATTTTAATGTTTAATGGAAGTTAAACTAAATCATTAAAATATAAGGGCAAGCAAGACTTTCTGTATACCATTTTAAAGTATTTTATATGATAAATTAAATAAATGTAATACATACATCATTGGATAGACCTTGCCTCAAAGTTGTGCACAATCACATGTTTTTTTCTTTTTTATTTTTTTATTTATATTAATTCAACATTATGTACACGTGTATTTTTTTAAGCCCCAGCGCCTTATTGGCCTTAAAGGAGCTAACTGGCAACTAATATTAACAAAATATTAACAATGTATAAAGAAGTTTTCAAAATTAAAAAAAAAAGTAAATAAAAATTGTAAACTGTTTTGTTTGTTAGGGAAAGAATTTCCTCCATTTTCTCATGTTTGAATATTAACGGTCAAATTCAAACTATAATTGGTGCTGGACATTTTCGGCTGATATCTACTTCGCATGTACATGTTTGACATAATTGTAGATATATATACAGCTGATGATGTACCATTGTGCATCAGTTCGCCACAAAGGGGTCTGAAGATGAACTCGTCATGGAGTTCGAAACGCGTCATCCTACTGCGTGACACACTGAATTTGACCAAAAATATCAAACAATAAAAAACACTTTTCTGATCGTAAGCCGAATTTGATGTATCATTTGATACACTTCAACGTAAATTTAATTAGTAAATAAAAATTAATTAAATATTTTGATTTTAATATATAAGAAGTATTTCAACGTTATCCAAAAGATATTTTTTTATATGTTCTTTGAAAACTGAAATTGAAATGATATTTTTCAAACACGCAGGCAAGTTGTTGTATTCGCTTGGTCCAGCAAAACCAATACGTTGCTTTGTAACATCTAATCGACATTTAGAAGTTGTGATATTGTCCGCTTGTCTCGTATTTCGACCTGTCCTTGTTCGATTTCGAACAAACTCAACTGATGCCTCTGATATACCTAAACTGGACTTATGCATATATATTAACAGTTGCCGTTTATACAGACCTTGTATTGGCAAAACTGTCTTTGCTTTATGTTTGTACAGATTAATCGAAGAATATGTTATCGGTAGATTACAAACTATCTTAAGTGCTTAATTTTGTGCAGATTGTAAAGTTTTTATTGAACTGCATTTTTTATGAGCATATATAATAGGAAGATACGTTAGATGTGAATGTATAAGGGTTTCATAAATCATCATTTTTATTTCTCTGCTCAGCTTATTTTTGGATTTATATAATACCCCAGTGGCCGACGATATCTTAGATTTTATCTCGTTAATATGGGCATCCCATGAAAGATTATGAGTAAGAGTCATTCCCAAATATTTTACACTCTTTGACTCAGATATAAGCGACCCATCACATATACCGACATGTTTCCATCGCTCGCACACACATACGGCTTAAATCTTATAAATTTTGTCTTACTGGTGTTTAAGACTAATTTGTTTAAACGTGCGAACTCAGCTAATATCGCTGCGTCATATTCAATTTGAGTTCTAAGGACCTGCTCATGTTTATAATCATAGAGAAGGCGAACGTCATCTGCAAACAAGAAGAGTTTGCCAAAGAATTTAATATTTTTCAAATTGTTAATATAAATTTTTCAAAAATAGTGGACCCAAAACACTTCCCTGAGGAACACCATACTTTACTGGCAACATATTGCTTTTCGATTCTCCAATTTGAACATATTGAAATCTATTATTGAGATAATCCTCGAAAAGTTTTAACGTGGCATCACATATACCAATATTTTTTAATTTTTTTAACATGATGTCATGTTGAACCAAGTCAAAAGCCTTTGAAAAATCGTAGAATACACCGGCTACCCCTTTATTACCAACATCAATTCCTGCACATATACACTCCATAACATTCACCAAAGCCTCTTTCGTACCAGAACCTTTCTTAAACCCATATTGACGTTTATACAATATGTTATTTTCATCGATATATTTGGAAAGCTGTTCGAATATTAATTTTTCAAAAATCTTATCAATTACTGGTAACACAGATATTGGTCTAAAATCGGTTAACATCCTGGAAGATGGCTTCTTTGGAATTGGAATTACCTTGTGGATTTTCAATACATTAGGATAATTCAAATCATCTTGTTAAAAATGGTTGCAAGAATTTTTATAACAACAGGTTTCTTTATCAGTAACATCCTTGATGTTTTATTGTCATGCCCCGAACTTTTTGTAACATCAAGTTTATTAAGTTAAAAACATTAGACAAGCTTTAAATTTAAAAAAATAATTATTAACATAACGGAAATTGTATACATTACTTGCAGCAATATGAGAGTATCATTGCTTAAGTTCGTGAGAATAGTCAAAAATTGTTGTTCTGTAAAAGTGTCAACAGTTGGTAACATGTGGGTTGTAATTATACTTGTAGTTGAGTGGTACCGGTTTTATTCGAAAACACATTTTTCCAACAATTCGGTTTTCTAATATTAGATTAAGTACATTTTTCAATATAACTAAAAATGTAATGAAATATGACTTAAATATAAAAACATGAATATAGATACCTTAATTCTAAGGTATGCTAGGTCGACTAGACTTGTTTTCAATTAAATTAAGGTTTTGATTTGTTTGCTTCAATTTATATCTCACTTAAATCTCATGTTGATCAGTCAATCCAAAAAAAAGTTATAAGTTAGTTTAGGTGATTACAACACAATTAAAGTTGTTATACGAATACCGTTGGCTTCCCATCCATTTTAATTTGAGTTCCCAAACTAATTTAAGATAAGATCCTGACTGTATCTTAGTGATTGCCCTACTATTATATGGTGGTCACAAATAATGATCCTTTTAGCGATTAGGCACTTAGTTTAGGAGATAACTGCACTTTAAGTTTGTCTATGCATTTCGAGGGTTTCCCACACATTTTAAGTAGAATTACCATCCTTTTTTAAGATAAGATTCCAACTGTGTCTTGGTGATTTGCCAACTATTGTATGGTGACCATAAATTAAACTTCTTTATGCGTTAACACACTTAGTTATGGATATAACTGCAATTTCAGTTTTCATGTGAACATCGACTTCATTCCTCTCATTTCAAGGTAACTACTTCTTCGTGATTTCCCTACTATTGTATGGTGATTACAAATTAAGATCCGTTTTTATGATTCAACACTTAGTTTAGTTTATAACTGCAATTAAAATTTGTCTTAAGAATACCGACGTCTTCCTACCCATTTCAAGATGCGAGAAAATAGTAATCTATCAGCATCTTTAAAACAAATTTTTGTATTGCTTAAGGAATTTTTATTTAAAGTATTCTATGAGATTTGCCCAAGGAATATCGTATAAGCATAAACACCCCTCTATAGACCGACTTGCCCAGAACTATCCTGGCAATATTCTTAGGAAATACTTTCCAAGTAGTTCAGGGTGTTAGTTATCCTATTTAAAGTAGGATAACTAAAAACATGGCGGTCGATATACGAGTTCTGAAATTTTTTAGTTCTTAAAAATCCTTTAACAGTTTGTGGAGAAAAAAATTAAAGAAAGTTAATGAAAAATACCATTCATCGAATTGACGATTTATTTAGATGTCAGCTAAATCAAACAGATTACACAGCAACATATAAATGTCTTAGGTGAGTGTAGTAAAAAAAATCCTAAATGTCAGACTCTTGGGAGGTATTACTGTTTTACGATGCACTGTCTTAATATTTTTTCATAAGTAGAGTTAATTTTTCACCTTTCCACAGCATGACCTAGAAAATGAAAAGCGATAATATAGGAACCCTCCAAAAATGCCGTATTTCAGATAAGATCCTGTTCCCTTAAACTTCTGCTCGGTTTTATGCTGTCAATCAGAATGAATTTTCTGTTACATACCCAAATGGTATATGTATATTCAATGCAATTCCTGTGATTTCTTATTCGCATACTTTTGATACATTGCCTATATCTGCCCAATTACATTTGCTCGAATTATTCTTATCATTTGGCGATCATTTCACAACAACCGACAATCATTCATCATTATCATCTTTATCATCATCAACCTCCGCATCATCTTCGTTTTCCTTTAGTACTAATTATCCTATAAACATTTTTGTTAAAACGTCCACAAAAATGCGGCATCAATTACAACATGAACAAAGGCTAAAGAGATTTAGATCCTTTTTTTAAGGATTTGTTTTGTGTGTAGGATGGAGGATGGTTGGTTGGTTGCCTAAATGGAATGTTTAAAATATACGCATAAAGGTACATCCTATTTATTGTATTGAAACAAATCCATGACATGATAATTAAAACGAGGATAATCCAAATCCGTGCCATTGTTACATTTCTCAACTGCATTCAGAGTACCGCTTGCCGAGTGCTCTGCTATGCGCCAATTTGCGCGAGAGTTGAAAAGAAAAGGTTTAGTCTACCGCAAACATAAAGACACAAATCTCGGACTGACAAAGGCAATTAAAAATGTTTATTCTTTTGAGAAACTAAAGCATATTACGATGCCGTAGGATAACTGCCTCTTGCCATTTGTTCGCTTGCTGGTTGGCTGGCTTGGCTGATGCTGCTGTTGTCGCTTGCAATTTAAGAACGCTCTTCCTGCACAAATTGACATTTTCCTTCTAAGTGTTTTCATAGTTTTTGTTTTTGAGTTTTTTTTTGTTTTCTCTTGTAAACAACGGCATAAATGCTCGCTGGCACATAACATTCTGACATATACATATGTAGGTACTTTACATACAATTATATATTTATATATACATATAAGGGGGTACTAAATATGATGAATACATCTACAGGAATGCGAATAATATGAGTGTAGTACACTAAGTGCTAAAAAAATATCCATGTAGATTTTAGCTTTAATTTAGACTTCGACTTTGGACCATGCATATAATAGGCCCCGATCTTCTTTTGCTGAAAGGGGTTCTAGAACCACTTTAAAAAGTCCTTCCGTATACTCGACTTTTTTTGCTACCGTGACACGATTATAATTTTTATACCCGTGCTATTATCTGTTTTTTTCTTTTGGTTTTGTGATAGAACTACACCTTTGGTCTTGCAACTTCATCTATGTATAACCCTTGAATGCATTATTCATTTGGGGTCGACCGTGGTATTACGATTAGAACACGTGACTCTCCATCGTTTGATTTGGGTTCGAGCACTGTCACAGCCATCTACATTTCTATGATGGGCCCTCTCTCAATGTTGTTGAGAGCAACTTCTGAGAAATCTAGTCAATCGGCATATATGTTGCCCCTTTGTGTGAATCTTAATATAGAAGCGTATTAACTCTCTCAAATACGAGAAGCTCTCTCATATCTTATACATGGGATACAAGAGGAAAATAAATTTGCTTTTTTTGCAACGTCCTTTGCTACTTTTTACTACTTATAGAGCATCGAGCATCGAAATGGATAACTAGTTTGCAAAGTTGATCTCTTTTATTAGTTGTCTCTATACAATGTATCACAAAAACATCGTTGTATTTGTGTTTATTCGGTGTGTTTGTATGAACATTGACTTTGGAATTTATCTCACGCTCAAGACCAAGGGTTTTGAAAGAAGTTAGCAGAATGACATTCTCATAACGCCAGGCAGTCTGTACAGCTGTTTCGGATTCAGCCACGAATCCTCATCAGCAGACTTTGGTATAATGGTTGCAAAATGTTTATCAAGTATTATGCACCAGAATTAACAACAAAATGAGAATTCTTTCTTCAGTGCATAGACTCGAAAAACCATTCACTATGAGAAACCAGACTGCCTGGCATTATGAGAATATCATTCAGCTAACTTCTTTCAAAACCCTTGGTCTTGAGCTTGAGATAAATTCCACAGTCAATATCACAAAAACTTTATATTTTTTACTAAATTTAGGAATTTAAAAGTCTGCATAAATTGCCGAATTATAAACTACTTGTCTTTATTCAGTCTGCTAGAGAATTTATATGCTGCTAAGTTTTGGTATAAACTGATTTATTATTTTAATGGATTAAAAACTTTTTATATACATATTGTGTATACCCTCTTGCTGCTGAGATTTAATCTAAACAAATTTATTTTTTACAAAAAAAACGCATAGAAATTTGTAACACAAATGGCTCCTCGTTATATTAAGTATACTACAACATAATAAATGCCGTATTTTTTACTTGCATTACAAAGC
Source organism: Muscina levida (assembly GCA_964034835.1). Lineage (NCBI taxonomy): Eukaryota > Metazoa > Arthropoda > Insecta > Diptera > Muscidae > Muscina > Muscina levida. Next base: position 152,010,720 of record OZ035882.1, read on the forward strand.
AAGTGCAAGTACGACCTCAGCAAAATTCAGAATATCCCAGTTCCTTATCTCCGCTACTTGTTTCTTACCACTGAACTGTAGTCACATTCCCAAGATTTCTTATAACCCTCCTTTTTTTTCTCACGAAGTGTTGTACTACACAACTTTGGCAAATATCGAAACACACATGCCCTCTTAGAAGAGTACAGGCCAGTCATCATACACACACATTCGTGTGCACATATGTACGTGACGTGACGTACAGACACAGAGACATAATGATTTTATGCTTGAAGAAATAAGAATAAGTGTTATCCTTTCACTTCATAGTTTCAAAACTAGGCACGGAACTGTAGTTAGATATAAATGTCTATACATAAAGCCAAGGTAGTTTTCTGCAATTGTTCTCGTTGTTGTTGTTGCTATTGTGTACAACAACCAAATACAGAAGGCAAATGCTTTTGTGCCCGGTATTAAGATTTAATTGAATGTAAACAAATCCATCTGCTGAGCATACAACACTCACAAAATGAAGACATAACATACTCTACGCTGCACTACTCGACCGACTGACTAGTCCTCAAGCGTACTGCTGTTGCTGCCACTACATACTACATACAAACCATTCAGGACCAGGCTTTGTATTCACATCGGTGTTCTTAGTGTTCCTTGTTCCGCTACATCATAAATACTCAAGAAAATAATGGGAATTAAAATAATGATGCACGTATGTGTGCATGCATGTATGATTGGGGTGTGTGTGCGCGTGTGTGTGTGGAGGTCCTAGTGACTCTTTGTTGTGTATGCCCCGAGAGTGACTGCATCAATGATATCATCAATTTCTTAATCAGCATAATCGAAGAACTAATAATTTTAGTGAAATTTTCATTTACACATTGATAGGAGTAAGTATACTCGGAGTCAGTACAAAGGTGGTCTGACAAAGAGACAAACAAACACTGGTCAACAAAAGTAGGCGGCAGTTGGGAATGAATTGAAACTAAAATCTGCAATGCGTAGTTAAATTAATAAAAATAATACATATAATTGTTATTAATAAAATGTAATAGGAAACAAAAACAATTTGTTGACCTTACTGGTTTGTAGAATCCTGGACCATAAATACCTATAGTTTGTTATGCTAATCAATGAACAATATATGTAGCTGACAAAGCCTTAACTATTAACATTCTTAAGTTGATTGGTTTGCATGAACTTCTAAAACTATGCCACATATATTACAATATTTGTTTGAAAATATTTCGAAAGCAAACCACTCCGTCAACATATCCGTATCGGCATAACTATGACCCCGACTTATCCGCAATGAACTTTTTTCTTTGGGGATACCTTAAAAACAAAGTTATCAACATCAATCCTGTTTCTCTTGAGGAATTAAAGGAACGTACTAGCAAGAAAATGCATACCTTTTTACGAAACACTTGTCAGGCTGTCTATTGAAATGTTCACTCCAGGTTGCAGCAGTTTCAAAATAATAAAGGAACGCATGTGGATGATGTAATTTTTAAACAACAAATCCAGTATTTATGTTCCTTTTTAATAAGTAATTAGTTTTCATCTGATTTATAACATTTTATTTTACCATCGTTTAAAAACTATAAAGTTTATAGGTCCACCCTGTAAAAACTAACATAATTTCCCTTTACTCCCCATGAATAAGTATGGGATAGCTTCTCGCATTATTGTGAATTAACATGCTTTCTATTTTTAGACTCACATAACGGCACCTACTTGTTTTTAGATGAATGCGAACGTCAGTTGTTTGAGAAGCTGTTACTTCATCACAACCATATATCAAGCAAAATCTCACCTGATTAGTACACAACAATTTTTAGAAGTAATGTGAAAAGTATTCGTATAGAAATTGGCATGCTTATTGAGAAAAAACCATTGAGGTAACTTTACTGGACGCCCCAGCTCTCTCTCTTTCTCGATAAAATTATTGTTGTTTAGCACACTATTCCAGCATTTTAGTTTAATGTTTTGTTCTTGCAACCTTAGTTTGTTTCATTTTAATCTGTGTGCTGCATTCTTATCGACTTTAGTGTTTGCTATACTGTAGCATTGCTTGATCGATTGCAATGAAAGTTGCTGCACATCGATAGGTAAGTATGTACATTTAACCACACGTGCATATCGTCGTACCTATACTACACATTTGCTTTACGGCAAGTTTGTTACGTTCGTTCGTGTTGTGTTGTTGTGTGTTGTTTCGCGACTTAAAAAACGCCTTTATTCATTTGTTCAGTCGCCTGGCGCCTTCTCTTGAAATTAGGCTCTCTTTCTCTGCCTAAAATGCGGCCGCAACGAGCCAGTCACAAGCAAACTCCCAGCCAACCCATCGCGATGATGATCGTCGTGTAGTCACTACGTGCACACTCCAATTGCCCTGACGGAGTAAGATCGGCTTGGACTCGTGTACAGCTGTATCGGCTACAATTGCTGGCACTTACTTGTCTTGAATTTGCACCTATTAAAAAACTTCACGGAATTTCACAGTCCCCGAAAAAGCAGCCCAATTCAGGCAAGTAGAGACACTAATATGCGTACTTATGTGCGAGCAAGTATGGACACACAGATGAACCGATGATACACTACTCCCATGACCAGCCACAGTAAGCGATGACCGGCATTGCCGGGCACCACTCACTGATGATGAACATTGCTCGAAAACAAGACCTCCCGCAGATAATTGCCCATCATCGCATCATGTTCCGCCCAGCTATTTAGCAACAAGCTTTATAACCATTCGAATCGATGCCAGAACACTAAATACATTGGCAGCCTCGTTGATGTTAGTTACAATACTCTGAGCTGTGGCTGTTGGCGTCTGCCTCGACGGCAAGTACGACGAGTACCAACCAGCCAGCCATCCAGCCAGCCCAAGATGTTTTGTGGCTCTGATGAATGAAGCTATTTGGAAGCAGGAAGTGTTCTCTGTTTATGCACTAATTGGTAACGTCGTTAGTAAACGGTTTTTTTTTTGGGTGGCGGTACTACACGCGCACGCACACACACACATGCCAGGTTTAAACAGTTCAAATAAAGTTATATTAGGGAATCCAACTACTTAGCGCAGAAGAAATGTAGTGATAATTGAGTCCACTTGGGAGGTCTACCAGATTATTCGAGCACAAATCACATATGTAAAGCCAGCTACTGACTAGGCTATGAAATTAGTTCATTAAGTCGACGATGCTAAATGTATACGGAAGGTTAGCTTGAAATATATTGTAAGACGTCGTTAGCAGTTTAAAGTACAGCTTTTGATTAAGCTTTAAGAAGCAATTGATTAAAGCTCTTGGGTGGGTTATTAATTAGACGATTGTAAGACCGGAGTCAGTAAGAAATATACCTTTCTAAGATAGTTAGTCGACCATGACATGATAGTTAGAACACGCGACTATTTTATCGGCGGTACACTCGTTATTGTCGACAGCAACTTCAGAGTACACAAGTCAATCGTCTGGTCTGATTAAAGCTTCTGTAACAGCTGAAGGTTGGATTCGTCGTGGGTCCCGTTGTGTGAGTCTTAAAATAGAAGCGTGTTTACTACCCAAATGCGAGAAGCTCATTAGATAGATTTAAATGGTAAATCAGCTGTTTTTAATTAAAAAGTGCTCTGTTTGGTTTTAAGAACAATTCTTAACATATTACGAGCAAAGTTTTTGAAAAAACAATATTGAATCTTATTGCTGATACAAGAAAAATATACATAGGGATTTGACTGCGACAAAATGGTCACAAAAGTTCTTAAATTGTGTCTCTACCTCTGTATATAAATATAGTCAAATTTTTTCTACTCATCTATCCAATAAGCATGCAGTCGTTCACCTCTGCCGGTTGTAGGGCTAAACAAAAAACGTGAGATATCAAACGTTTTTAGAGCAAAGGCATTTTTGGATTACTGACAATAATGACGACATTACCTCTCATCATTGTGTTGGTGGCGACACTCGTAGTTAGAGGTATTTTCTTGGGTTTCTGAGGAACAAAAAAAAAAACACGCTGGTCATAATTGACTATCAACAAGATTTTTCACCAATAATTAAAGAATATTTGGTGAAACTGTCTGGAGACACAAATACATTTGTATTAATCAAAATTGCAGATAGTTAACCATTATGGAATTAGTTTTTGTTTGTTTGTTATAAAACGGAGATACCTTGACAAGATATACTGACCGGACTACAGAGTTAAATACAAGTACTTTACAAAAATGAAGGCACTATTCTTCCTAGCATATGAATAAAAAATGCTTAACTACACAAGCTCTTAACATACAAATTATAAATGGATTTACTCAAATCAACTTTAAATATCAGTGGAAAGAAATCTAATGCCTGTTGATTTTGTTAAGGGCAGTAGTTGATTTATACATAAATATCCGCGACATGCTGGCAAGGTTTCTTAAAAAACCTACACGAAATAAATAATTCTTATTATTCTCAATACTATAACGCTAATTACAGAAAAGCTAAGAAAATCACAGAAAATTGCTGTCACAGAAAACAAGCCAAAGGGAAAAAGTCAAAAACCATTGTCAAACAATAAACAAATATGTACGTTCTTTTGCACAAAGTGAACCTACAAACAGAATTCAGTTGTTTTTCGTTTTTCTTCTTCTCAAAATAAAATAAATAACATAATAAACGACAAAAGCCAGCTACCATGCTACATACAAGTATGTATCTGTTTTGCTGCTTAAAAGTTCAACACAACAAAAGGCGAAGAAACGTTCTAGAAAACACGTGTAATGCCCAACGCCACGTCCCCACCTGCATACTTAACATCGTATATTAAACCCATGTATAACAAAAATATTTCATATGACCATTCATTTAATAACATAATCTGATTAAGAACACTTTGGAGAGCGCAACCCAATAACTGAAAATTCGTTGCGGTCAGTTTGACTATAATGCCCGGTAAACCCTACGAGAATGAACCTCAACCGATAGCCAAGCCAAAATCAATAGATGCGACGTTTCACGTTAAGTAAGAAAAAACCCGCCCTGGTTGATTGGCACAACAAGAGCAAGAGCCGGGCCAGCAAGTGGCATCAAGCAAAATTCCCAAAAGCAACATTAGCAAACTTTGTGTTTTTTCTTTCTAACAAATCTCAAACCCAAAACCTCAAACACTTGTTCCATTTATGTGCCGTAACAAATTTTGCGGGTTCCGATTATTTGTCATTGATGCTATCTCATCTTCGGTGTAGCATCACGCACAGTGGCGGGTCGGCCACACGCATAACAAATCGTATCAGTTCCACTGTGACAAAATTAAATATTTACATTTGGTATGCGGCTGTTAAATGTCATACATACATATATGGCCATGATCCACCCGGATTGATACAGTTTTATGTTTTATGGTGTCGTCTTGTGTATAACGTTTGCTACGGTTTATGCTTAAATTTTTATTAGATTAGTCAAATAAATAAGTAATAGGAAGTGATATAAGGGAATAAATACATGTTTAAAAGGATGAGCAAGGGGAAGAGCCATTACGCCAACAACAATCAAAAAGTGATATTTTCTTGTCATGAGAGAAATACAAGTGGATTTTTTTTTAAATTAAATAAAATCACACCAAGTACAGTTGGTCGTTTTGTCTTAACAAAAGTTTGAAGAAAAATAGTTAAATATTTACGGCCGTATTCATAAAAAGTTATAAGAGGTTTATAAACCATTTTTAAACAAATTTCGAGAAAACTGTATTCATAAACGATTCACATCTTCAATTAGTTAAAATAGGGTTGTCCCTACTTTTAGCATGCTATAACTTGACGTTTGTACAATTTATTGTATATTTATAAATTTTAGATTTCTATTTCAAGTTTTTCGGAATTTTTAATATGAGTAAGAGCCGTTGTATGTATACATTGTGTAGGAAATTTTCTTCATAAACATTCCGCACTTAGAAAAGTATCTAAAAAGACACTTTCCATAATGAATTCCATTTTGAAAAATATATCTTCAAAAATATTTTGTAAATAATGAAATAATATTCGTGATGTATAAACAATCAAAACAAGGAAACAATGTAATCGGTATCCGATTATTATTTCAACATGATAAAAGGAAAATCCAATCTTTAAATGCCATTTTTACTTTAACGTCTTTCTAACCGTAGTTAATATAAAACTGAGCTACAATTATGTTCATAGTTATTATAAGTGCAAATAAATGTTTGGTAACCGATTATAAAGCTTTTGTATCCGATTATAAAGCTTCTTTTTATACATCATCAATGACCAAAAACAGTCGGCGTTGCCACCGGAACACATAAAGCTAAAGAACTGATAAAAAACGTTTATGAATACAATTTTTTATTAAAGGTTTTTTAGAGCTAAATTATACTTTAGCTAGAGAACGCTTCATACCTACATTAGAAATTTTTTATGAATAAAGCCGTTAATTTGTATTTTCTTTTATTTTAATAAGATTAGTAGATTTTTTATTCTTTATAGGAAAAGTTATAAATTAAATGAAAAATATATTTACAAATGTAAAAAATAAAAAAACTGGAATTTAAATAAATTTATAAAAATGGAAGACATCTAATTAATAATCTTAAAGAAAATGCCGTTTTTGTTGTACATAGGGTGGACCAAAAGTAAACTTGACGTTTATACTTAACATTTAATTTAATTTTTTTTTTTTAAGTTTGAATTGTACTTTGATAAATTGTACTTAAACATAAATAGTACTTTACCATAAATAATTATTTCCTTTTTGTCTCATGTCTAATTAGTATATGTATCATATCATTATTGTGAAAAATATTTCGAATAAGAATTAACGAAACTTAAGTTTAGTCAACTTGCACAATTGTTAAATCTAAAATCCGTCTTGTCAGCATCCAACTCTCAAGCGGTAAGCACCCAGCTTTCTCCCAATACTATTAAATTAATTATAATTCTACTTCTCTTTTATTTCAATCTCAAATCATACAATTTCCCAACCTCTATGAGGAAGAGTCGCCTTGACCACCAGCTATATACAGTCCACTTATCAAAACTATTCCAACTGGGTCTATTGTCGTATATCAAGGCATCAACAACGCCATCAGCTGCGATCTAATTACCCACCCCCTAATTGTTCATTCTATATAGGGTGGACCAAAAGCGTTGTTACTTTTCGAATGACAATAAAAAACTTGATAAATGAGATAAAAGCAGTTTGCTCATGTTTTGTATTGTTGATCTATATGTGTAAATAATGAATGTGTTTTCATCGTTCGGTTCAGGATCTATTTATAGTATTGCTAATAAAGTTTACAAGAGTTGTGTGAAATGGATTATGTTGACAGCTGGCAGGGCGGATAGCTGTTTCGATAGTTGCCAAACTATCATTATCAGCACCCTTTGCTGTGCATTCTCCATACATTAGCAGTTTATATATTATGAAAGCACACAAATTGGAATTCTATTTTTCAAACTTGATTTTATTCATAAATGATCCTTAATTATTTTGGCACTGCTGTAACCTAGAGCGACAATTCTTAATGACGGCTTGACAGTTATGTAGTGAAATGTTCTGCATTGCTGCAGAAAACATTACTTTTAAGGTATCCCCCGTAGCATGATGGGTTGCTGCTGGAAACTTTACTTTTAAGGTATCGCCAAAGAAAAAAGTCCTTTTCGGAATGAAACTGTGCTAGAAGAGGCCAGTTATTGTCACCTCTCTTGGATATCACTTTTTGTACAAAAAATGCGCGATGTACACCCAATGAACCGTTGGAGGAGTGACTAGTTGCCCCATCTTGCTAAAACCACTATCGTTGGTTTAAACCATTGAATCCTATAGCGCTGGATCAAAAAAGTGATACAACTTGTCAATATACCGCCCTATATTCGTTATAACGGTCGTCATAAGGCCTCTAGCTGACAAAGCTGCCCATTCAGTAACTTTGGTTATGATGCTGCAACTTAGGATAAGTATGACTCAATAACTGCGATTTCGCCTGTATACAAGCCCATTTAGGTGCCTCTCCAGCATTTCGTTACCAAACTGCAACCTGTGTGCATGGTTTTGAGGCTTTAATTCCTGTACCAATTGAAGAGAACTTTCTAGCAGAGAACACACGAACTGACGCTCTTACACGCTCTAAGTTTTCGGGATCCCTTGAAGCTCTAGGTTGGCCGGATCGTGGTTGATTCATTGTTGAACTTGTCTCCTCAAACTTTTGCACCAATTTTCTAATCATTTGAATCGACGTCCGCCCTACTTCGCCTTGGCTGCTTGACTCAGCTCATGCTATTGATTCAAATGTAAACGGAATTTTGGTCCCCCTATATTTATAACTATAATTTAAAATGTGTATTGCTTCAAATTACAGTTATAAATAAATAAATATAAACTGATTTAAACATTGATATTAGATTTTTTTTATAAATAAATTGGCATTTTAAAATTCCTCATAAAATTTAAATGTGCAAAAACTTAAATATCCTCAAAAACAATGTATGTATTGCACTTTAGTTTATTGCAAACATGTTTTCCTATCTTAAAAGAACAACTTTGAAAGGATAAATTTTGGTGGTAACTCAGATGAATCTAAAGAAAGTATCCTTTGGTTATATGTATAAGGAAATATAAATACTTAAAGGCATATTCAAGGAAAATGCAAAAAGATGCGCCATGAAATGCTTTCAAGTTATATATATTTTCTTACCTTTTGTATAACTATGATGATTGCTAACGATGACACTGGAAGTTTGTGTTAAACATACTCTACTGTATATGTAAGAAATCTGAAATGATTACACCGCCACCGCCTTCGCCCCTGCACCTCTCCTTACGAGTCACCTAACCATGTAACCATTTGCAGCTAAACTTGTCACTTGTAAAAAATGATCCCACTTTTTCAAAGCGAATACTTTTGCTCCCAACTCTTCAAATAAATGCTGGTACGCATCATAAACGCAATTTGTCAAGAAATTAATTTCAAACAAAATAGTTACTATCAATATCTAATAATATTTAAAATGTTGTCAAACATTTTGCTCCAATTCACGGTGTGAGTGAGAGAACGACCGTCATTATTTGTTTCCTCATCCTGAAATCAGCGTAATAAATGTTATTGCACTAACTGGGAGTCACAATTTCCACTGTGATATAAGAGTCACCATCGGCGTCATCGTCGTCGTCGTCGTCGTAGTAGTCACAGTCATTTGATGTCGCGTGCGGTTATCGTAAGCAGCCACTAAGCTTTTCAACACCCGTCACACAAATAGATAAACGCAATCACAAACGGCGACAACAACAAAAAGAACATATTTATGTGCAGGCAGCACCACGACAACAATTGTTGACTGGCTGCATGTCATCATCGGGTTACGAAACCTCCCCCTTGGGCATAAATCACTTTAATAAAATTTAAATATTCACACGCGACTCCCTTCAGTTTGCAGTCAGCAAGCGAGTGAATTTGATGCTGCCACAGCATCACCAGCAATTGTATTTTACATAGACGGGCGGAGTTTTTGCACCACCCCCACCAACAACAACAACAACAAAAAGACGTCAAACTCTTTATTACCGTATCTGCTTGTCCTACGAACCAAAAACGAAATATTGGCGGTGTTTGCACATTTGTTCAGTTTGAAAATGCGGTCACTAATTTCAATACCATACAGTGGTGTGAAGGCAGTAAGAGCAATATTTATGATTTCTTTATTGTTTCGTTTTTTCAATTTTTTATTATTATTACAAAAAAAATTAATTTCTTACCAATTTTTTCATTTGTATAAATTTTTTTTTAAAAATGCAAAAATATATAAGTTAGTTTAGTAAAAACTTAGAACTATGAAACCAAAAGCCGCATCCTAATATTTTATTTTATTTAAGTTTTTTAAAAGGAACTTATATTTCGATTAACCAAATGATAGCAAAGGGTACATCACCATATAAAAATAAACTTAATTTCCCTTTAAATCCCATAATGAGATATGGGGGAGCAATGACATAAGACCATCATTTCCTATATAAAAATGTTACACTACATACCACTGTACCCCATGCAAATGCTTCTTAACTTCTTTTTATGGTGGTTGTGTTTTGCAACGCATTATATCTTACTGTCGCATATGCAGCGCATAGAGTGGCATAGAGCATCCATGTAATTCGTCCTGATCGGCAGCAATTCAAGTGCTTTTATTTGTTTGTATGTCATCGCATGAACATGAAAATGAATCCACGATAACAATTGAAACAAATTTCAAATTAAAAATGCGCTATGTGTGGTAATGCTTATTCCGTTAACTAAGGGGGTGGGCAGTGGGTGGTGTGGAAGGGCAGGCATCGTCAACGCTCGACTCTTAATGAATGTAGGCGTATTAAGACACAAAATCTCTATTTGCTCTATGTGGCTGACTACATGTTTATTTACATAAACAGTTGGTATTTGCTCAGGTCCTAATGCTATTTGGTGAAGCTCTCATTGATTTTCTCTTTTCTAAGGCAGCAACAGCATTTTCCAGCCCAAAAAGTCAAGCGACAGTAGGAAAAGGAAACAAAATTGTGTGTAGTGGTGTGTGTGTGTGTGCTCATCTACTTTATTGGGGATAATGATTACAAATCTCGACCACAGCCGCAGCTAGGCCAACGGCCAAGTGGCAACTTGAACCCATCCATGCTCAACACGTTGTCAAACAACCTCTCCAAATAATAGTATTCATTAGAAGTTTGCGTAGTGTAGTCTCGTAATCACGGCTTCGAATCAAACTTAATGTTTAACATTTTGATTTTGGTTTGATTTTCAATCTACAAAGTCAACAGTAGAACATTTTTGGAATACTAAAGATGGCACTGCGCTTGACTTTTCTATAAGAAATGCCCATGCGAAGGGGCCGGGCCAAACGATTGTGTGGACGGACTAAAATAAATAAAATTAAATGTTTCATGAACATATGGAATATTAAGAGCTTTAGCAATCAGCGAGTGCTTGAAAGGAATATTTCTCAGGAGAGGTATAAAAGCGGACAGCAACAAATGTGTACTACCCTGAGAAATTTGGGGGATGGAGCTGGGTGTCACTTTCGCGAGGAAATAAAGATTCGGAGCTGTAACTTAATAATAAATTTGATCATTCAAGATACTTTTGTTGCTGGTTTTTGTTATATGAATTTCACATAAGTTAACTAAATACATATTCAAATTAAACAGCTGGAATTTCCAATACTCATTATGCGATAGACGGTTATTCTTTATTATATTTATTTATTATTGGACACAAGTTCGTGTTTTTCTGTTTTTTTTTTTCATTTAGGAAATTTTACTATGGAATTTGGAATATATCGGAGAATTCCTTTCAGTTCAACGTTTCGCAGAAGTCATATTTAACTACTACAAGTAAAAAATTTGCTTTTAATGTTTATCACTTTTATTAAAAATCGCACTTTGAAACATTGAAAATACTCTTTTGGGTGCAATAAAACTTATTGCGGGTACAATAAATGTACTTATTATTATTCAACCAAAAAGTATTTTTATTGTTGTGCCAAAAAATCTTTTTATTGTATTAAAAAGTACTCTTCTTGATATTTGTTTGTAAATTTTTACTCAAAACAGATCAGACGAAGCAAAACGCCTGACTTCGAATACTGTAAATTTGTTCCCCTTAATATGCCCTTCTCCACAAAATGCATTCCCAGGAAACACATTTCTCCGGGAATATTTAAAAATGGGCTGATAATTTTTATGAATAAACCAAATAATAATTCTTCAAATGTCTTCAAATGACAACCCAAAATTTGGTCAGATGAAGATTCATGTGTAGCATGGTGATATAACGCTTTGTATTCCCCGTTACAGCATGTCTTCATAATAACGCCTCTTGCTGACAGAGTTACCCACACAGTAACTTTGAGTGAATACAAAAAAACACTTAATTTCTCTTTACACCCTATGAATGAGGTATGGGATAGCTTCTCGCGATGTTGTGAATTAACACGCTTTCTATATTTAGATTCACAACTAACGGCACCTACTTGTTTATCGCCGAATGCGAACGTCACTGTTTGTGAAGCTCTTACTAGACCTGCCGATTGACTCGACACTTATACTGCGAAATTGCTGTCAACAACATTCGAGGGGAGCCGACAATGAAAGAAAATTTTTCTTTTAAGATGACTGGAGCCAGGAGTTAAACCTGTGATCTCCCGCATGGTAGTCGCTTGTTCTAACCACTATGTCACGGCCGGAATGCAGGGTCTCCTTTAACTTCTGCAACCAGTTTTTTATCAATCGAATTAAAAGAACTTCAAAGGATCGTTGTTTCGACAGTACACTTGCTCACATAATGCACATTGTGCTCCGCTAAATTGCCATTTAACATAGCATAATAATATGCTTTTTATGCTACGTTTTTAAAATTTCCACAGAATACAGCAGAATTATGCAACGCTGTTGTTGCATTTCATAAGTCTGCTGTATTATGTGAGTTGCACACAAATGTAAAAATGTCACCCTTTTATTACCGTAGTCTCATTACTTGTGTATGATATATATTAGAGAACGGCAAGGGTACACCCTAACAATAAGTGTACCCGAATCATTTGTGCGTTTACGACACTTAGAGTGTGATCGGCACTCTAAAATAAGGGTTGTTGCCTTGTACTGCTAATTTCGAATATGCTCATACGCACAATCGCAAACCGATTTCGTGCTCTTTTTCTGCATGTATACATGAGTTGAGGCCGATCAAAATGCTAAAGCAAAAGGAATGAGCGAAATTGAGAGCACAACACTTGAGACAAACAACCCGCTTGTTCTGGTAAGCATTACGTATGTAATGATACCATCGATGACCAGGAATGACACAGTACTTCCTCGTCAATATACCCGCCATACTTTTTATTGACGAATTTAACATGGGGATGCCATAGGAGGTATACAATCGCCACCCTCTCGCTTACCATCCATTGACGAAAACACTAATGGTAATTCGAAATAACTTTCGTCGATACCAATTATATGATGAAATAGATAATGAAGTGGAGTGAATTAGTTCGTTAATAATATACTACTACAGAATGGAAAAATTTGAAGGAACTTAGGAAGTGACATAGTGTATGGTGTAGGTCTGGTCGAGTACAATATGAATATGTATACAAAATTTTCCTAACACCTCCAAAATCTTGACTTACGTTTAAAAAACCGGGGTTTCAGGTTTTTTTGTTTGATTTGTTGACGGTTTTAGGAAGAAGAATCTTAGAAATTTCCAACGAAATATATTTATATATAGATATCTTCCTATAACTGTCTTGTTAAGCGTCAATAATTCATAATTTTCGGATTTTTTCACTATTTTTTAAGTTTGAAGATGTTTTTAGCCACAATTTTATTAGAATACCCTAATGTTGGTTTTGTTATTTAGAAAGAGTTTGCTTTTACGACTAAAGCGCATATTTGTTTGTAAAAATCGGTTAACAAGTGGTTAAGTTATTAATGCATTTTGAGGAAAGCTACTTTCATATCCCATACTAAACAAAAGCCGGGAGAACTTTGCATTCAATCACGAAAAACTTCTAACACAGTTGTTGACTTTACATTTCCAGATCAAACACTGAATGGAATTTTTCAACCACCGTTTTACATACCGATCATTAAATTATTTTTTTTTTGCTACAAACACATCAAAAAATAACGGCACTTAAAAAAGAGAAGAGAAGAGTAAAAAAAATATGAAAACGAAAATGTCTGTTTATTGTACTATCCCCTAGTAATGCGCATGGGAGTCAATTGACGCAACGCTCGCTTACTCTGGATTAATGAAATAAGTATATACGCAGTTAAACGAAATCGTTAATGATGTATACTATGAAAAGTATATATTAGTAAGTACTGAGTGTTATAATCGACGAAATCATTACAGAAAAGGTGTCTATTGTAGTTTTGCCGAACAAGCGGGAATATGTAAGAGACATGTGTGTTGTTGTGCATTAGCTTCATACATGCATACATATTTGTTTTTGAATACCCAGCTAGCATTTGGACGTTTGTTTGACGATCATGATTGTTTCGCGACTGGATTTCCAATCGTCACCACGATTGTCGGAGCAGCGCATTATTGCGCATGCTTTTTGTGATTTATTGTTGCTTTTCGTACATTTGCTCTGAGTGCACTGTGCCGTTCACTTATATACGCAAAATTTTTGGGTGTCTGGTAAAATAGAATCGATGCTTACTGTTTGAATGAGTGACGAAATGCAAAAACACGAAACACGGAAAGCGATTTGTGCGTTTGGGTGTGTTATTATTTTCTTGCTGTTTGTGAGTGCGACAAGCACTCCAAATTTATAAGTGTGTGCGGGTGCCAAAAAGTGACACCCTTGACGTTCTCTGATATATATATACATATTTACGGCGTATGATTAATAATAATTATCTTTGTAGAACACATAACGTATGAGTGTTATTAATATAATTTATATTAATATCAATCATCCCTTTTTGTGTGTAATTTGAATAATTTAAATTTGGGATACTATTGACATTCTCATTTCAACTTTTTCCGTCAAATAATTTTTATAATTTTTATATTGTTTGCCCTGACGAGGACACTTTGACAATTTCGTGACTTTTTGGACTTTTATCATAGTTATTTTAAAATCAACACTGCACAACAACTACTATTTACAAGTAGCTCGGTGGAAGCGACGTTAATTAGCAATCCGAAGGTGCCGGGATCGATTCCGGGCACTTTTCAAATACTTTCGAGTTCTCCAGTCAACAAAACTAATCCTAGATGCTTCCACAACAAAAATCCAGGTATATGATTTATCAACATCGCAAAATAAATCAACAAAACCAACTGGCGCCATCTTTGGTGGAATTTGGCGGTTAAAACTTACAACAACAACACCTTACAATCCTTGACACAAACCTTGTTATCTACAAAGGAACGAAACAGAGTTGCCAATAATGATCGTATGATAATCGGATTATATGCCCGATCGAATGCCGATAAATTGAAAATCGGTATAAGGAATAATCACCCCAGCTACTTCCTCCAGTTGTTACAACAACAACTGATATAAAAAATCTTAACTGTTATTTCGTAAGTGCTTAACAACTTCGAAATGTTTTTTATCACTTTCTTTCATTTTAAATATTTATTTGTTAATCTTTATCTACATAATATCATAATTTTTTTTATTCGAAAAATGCCTGCTAATAAATATGTACAGATTTCTTTTTTCTTAATAATTTTTTTATTTATTATAAGTTTTATAAATAACGGCAGCGGCATTTTGCAACATTATTTTCTTTATTAAGTCTATTTCCAACACTATTCTCACTAAATATCACATACAGATGGCGCTAGACTTTTGTTGACAAAAATAAGTGGTGGCAACCATGAATGACACAGATGTCAATGTTTCATCTTTCCTAGTTGCTGTGCATTTATTTACGTTTGCAAACGTGTGAAAATTGTGGAATTTTGTGAATTATTGGCCATCGATTGTTACCAAGGTATTTTAATCAATGCATTACCAAATCTAAACCCTTTATAGTAAAATTATAACCTACTCCGCAGATTACAGAATTTTGGTGTTTTAAAGTCGAATTCAAAATTCTTGCAATTATCAAATACTACGCAGTT
This sequence comes from Muscina levida, assembly GCA_964034835.1. Taxonomy (NCBI): domain Eukaryota; kingdom Metazoa; phylum Arthropoda; class Insecta; order Diptera; family Muscidae; genus Muscina; species Muscina levida. The sequence goes on from OZ035882.1 coordinate 152,026,335, forward strand.
TAATCTCTTGAAACTACAACAAAAACACGTGTTTGTGTATCCCTACAACACCCCAGGCCTATTTTTCTTTCAGTAAAGCTTTCTACAAACAACAGCTTCCAACATGGGTATGGTACAGAAACGTAAGAAGATGCACTACGGTGATACACATCTCCAGCGTCGTTGGCGTGTACGCAATCGCACCCGAGATCTTGATCAAATCGATCAAGACCTGCAAACGCAATCGGCCCAGCTGATTAATCAGCCTGTGGATTTAGAAAAACCAGGTTTTGCGCAGTTTTATTGTGTTCATTGTGCCAAGTACTTCATCGATGAAGTAGCCATGCAGGGTCATTTCCGCACAAAAGTACATAAGCGCCGCATGAAGGCTTTGGAGACTGAACCCTACAGCATTGAAGAGTCGGAACGTGCCGCCGGTCATGGCAACTATCAAAAAGCTAAGAAACGCCGCATGGAAACACAACCCACTAAAGAAGAAGTAAAGGCTGGTAAATGCATTAAGGTTGAAGTTGTAAATGAGGAGGCAAGTACGTCAAAGCCAGCGAAAACTCAAAAAATGGACACGTAAATGATAATTCCTACAATTAGGCTAAGCAAGAACCGTTTGAAATTGAAATGTGTATAAATTTTATTAAAAAATTATAAAAAAAAGCAACAGAAGGCTGTGTATTTATATTTTATGGAGAAACCCCTTATTTTTTCGGACCAATTTTCTTAATAGACTGGATAGCTAAATAAGGGATTCCCTAAATTCAAGCAATCGTATGTGTCATGGAAATTAATATTCAAAAAATTAATTTTTCGTTAAAATTCTGTTTACTTAATCAAAAAATACAAATTCATTGTACCTTGTACACTTGAAATAAGAACTTCCGGTAAAAATACTCCCAATTCTTCGTAGAAAATCACTCTTTTTAATATTTTTTTTAAATTAATTCTCAAATATTTTTACAAAGAATTCGTAGCGACTAATTCGTTTTGAAGGCATAATATCTGTTAGAATTTGTGCAATAATAATTTAGAACACAGAAAAAACTACTGCTAATGCGTCTAAATTTGTTTATTTATAAATGAAAATAAAACATATTTTTTTTAATATAAACTCTATATTTTTTATATTGTTTTTTTTTTTTTTTTTAAATAAATCTGCATATAAAATACCTTAATATATATTTACAAAAACGGTGTGTGTCAATTTACACAATTTAACAAGAGTTTTTTATGTTTGTAACGTATGAAGAAGTTCGTAATCTAATTTTAAAGAAGAAAACGCTTTTCACTATTCTTTGTATTCATTAGCTTAATTTATGTACAATATAATGATGAGATGAAGCATTTCGATATGAATATGATGCGCAAAGTAAGGAAACATTATGTGAATTTTGAACATGTACGAATTTAAACAACTAATAACAATTTTAATTACGAGAAACCTTTGGCAAATGAAAACATTTTAATTACAAAGTTAAAAATAGTTAATTAAGTGATTTTTGTTCTAAGGATACAATTACTAGATTCGAGTTAATCTCGGGATTTCTTATTGGAATCTCCCGCCGCAGCTGCCAGACTAATAGAAGGTGTAGTGGACTTTGTCGGTGTGGTTGTCGTTGAGGTATTTAATTTATTGTTGTTATGGCATTCTTGGAAAAATTCATGCTTCAGAGCTTCTTCAGCCGTTATGCGCTTGTGAGGATTAACTTCTAATAATCTGTACAGTAAATCATAGGCACTAGGTGGAAATAAGTCATCGGCATCCACAGGCTCCGTCTCGAAACTCGTTTCCATACACAGACAATTAAAATAGAATTGATCACAGTTTTTGCAAACTTCACAGGTACCATCTGGTCGTTGATATTTCTTTAAGAGTTCGGGAGAACTGAATTTCGCTCGATTACGAAATCGTACGCATAATTTTCGCAAGTCCAATGGTTTGGTCTTTTGGGACAAGGTCACCAAGCGGTCGAGTATGAAGGCTGTCTTTCGTATTGTTTTATCGCCAAATATAGTAACCATTTCGGCCAGGGCCACATAATCATTGGGCGCCTTGAAGAAGGGGTAGACAGAGGAGAGTACCGAAAGGAAGATCACACCAGCCGCCCATATGTCAACCGATGTTGTTTGATCGGGATATTTTAAAAGAACTTCGGGTGGCCTGTAGCCAGGCGTGCCAGCACGCGATGCATGTATTTCTTTCTTTACCAAACATATATTGCAGACTTGAGGATTGCCGTAGCAGTAACATTTTGGTCCGCTGGTATTCGACAGGTTGCGATTCGTATTATATTTGGCTTCCACAGCATTACTGTTGCCATTCGAACCCGGTGTTGAAGCATTTTTATTGCTGCCGCCTGCTCCGCCTACCGATGAAGAACCGTTGCTGCTAACTTCAGCACCACCTTGAGCACGCAACTTTTGTTGTAAACGGCTAGTCATGACAGAGGCACCTGCTACAGCACCAACACCTCCCGACTTTCGTGTCGTTGTACCGGTAACTAATTCATTTGTACTTGTGTTACTACCTTGAGTTACACCAACACCACCACCACCGCTGCCACTGCCAGCTGCAGGATGGGTTAAGGTTGACTTCAATCCTATGGGAGTGTTAGGAATCACATTAATTTGTTTTAGGGGCATTTTGAAAGGTGAATTTGTTAAAATACCATTATTAACAGCATTCGCACGCGTGTTGGGACCAGATTCCACCAATTGCAGATCAGGTCCCGTGCACTTTATACGTTTAGCGGTACCGCTAATAACTTCGCCGGCACCCGTGACCGCGATGGCTGCCTCGCCATCGGCAACGGCCTTTTTGGTATTATCATCATGTTCACGTGATCTTTTACCCTCTGACTGAACGCCAGAAGCAGACAAGGCGGGATTCGTAATTTTTCCACTCATGGCAGCTAAGCTCACGTGAGACGCTGTCACCTGTTGGGCCAAACCAAAATCAACTAGGAGAAATTGTCGTTTTCGCCGATTGTAGAGAAAATTACTGGGTTTCACGTCACGATGTATAACATTAAAACGATGGACATGACGCAGAGCGATTAAAAGGTTTTTCATGTAGTACTGCACTTCGGTGACATCCATGCGACTATAAAAGTCATGAAAACGATCATGTGCCAAATAGGGCATAATAAAGGCCACCGATTCGTTGTAACGTATACAGCAATTAATTCCTACTACATTGTCAGTGCCGCTGAAAAGAAAGAGAATTTAAATTAAATTTTTTGAAAACTTCTGGGTTTAATAGATAGAAATACTTATGCAGTAAATTAGTGGCATTGAAAGCTCGTCCAGTCCATGCATTTGTTTGTTTATTCAATTCGCAAAATGTTTTGCGGATATTTTTGTGAAAATACTTGTCTAGCTGTTTCTCCTACCAATAGCAATAAATGTGCATATGTGCGTCTGTCTATACGTCAGACTGTATGCGTCAGAAGTAGACATTTATTTAACAGAAATGTACATATCTACTTATACAGACAGCACTAGATCGCTTCACACAAAATATATATGTGGAACTTAAAGTATGCTAATTTATATAGTATATGTATTTTCTTTTATAGCTATATACAAGTTAAGAGTGAACAAAGAATGTAAGTGCAAGTTGTTTTATTCGTACTTCTGCGTGGGTAGAACTAATGACTGGGGTCAAATGAATGACAGGTTCCAAACTTAATGAACTGTTTGTCTAACAACTTCAGATGTATGGACATTCAAAAAGATAAGCACCCAAGATCATCATATAATAAATAGTAATACCAATTGTATATCTTTTTTATAGTTGGAATACATTACTACAATAAATAACTGCATGATTAATAACCTACATGGCTACCACAACTTTTACAATTATAATTCCTGAAGTGCAACTATAACAAATAATTTAGAGCTTAGCATTCTATAATGTCATCAAACCCAAAAGGTAATTTATGGTGAATCCATGTAATTTCGAAATGTCAATCACGAGTGCTATGTAACAAGCAACAACAATTATCATTGTGATTTGTATTTCTCTCAACAACGTTCCCCACACACACACACACACTACGAATGTACACAGGCGGCGGCGTCTTGTGACGCAAAAGCCCAAACGTGTAATGACGTAGATTGCCGGTATTCGGTACAGACCTCGAATGACGTAAAAATGCCTTCATGAAATGTACAACACCAAGCAGGGGGTGGTGGTTCTTGGTATTTTTTGCAAACATTAAATGGGGAAACGCTTGCTCTTAAATACATAAATATAACAGAATCAACAGCCCACGCTCCTACAACCGTATAAATATACACTCAGTGTAGCTATAAATATATTGATTCCATTCCAGCAACACATGAGGTTTTCCTAGGTTAATCCAAAGGACTACTTCTGTGTGACGAGCCATGTATGGATATACATACCTACATATATATGTATTACATATTCAAGTGCACTTGATAATATGCCAAACAACCGGTAGATTGGTATATGTATGTAAATAAATAGTTGAGCAAGAATACAATTCACATGACTGACTAACAAATACTTATTCACAGTTGCCGAAACAGATATTTTCAATTTCACCTTAAACTCAAGGTTAAGGTTGATTCTTTTGCTACGAACATTACTGACAAACAGTAGCATAAAATAGAAGAAGAAAGTGAGAGTTATGGCGAACGTAGATGTGCACTAACAAAAGCCGGCTTTTTATTCTAATAAACTGTATGCGTATCTTAAACACATGCATAGACTTTTGGACCGCTTCCATTTTGGAGCTCTGATTTGATTATATGTACATATATTAATTATATGCGATACCCTTTCTTCATTAAAATATCTATTACATATAACAAATTTATTTTATTGACGCCACAGTTTGCTTTTAATGTATAATAGAATTTAAATTAAATTTTCTATGACTACAAAGGAAAAAGCTTTTTTTATAATTACCAAATAAATGCATAACATTCTATATAGGTAATTGAATAATTGCTTTGTTTGAATGGGCCTCAATTGTCTTCTATATTTCGACTTACCCAATTTTTGCCATGCATTGCAACTCTTTCATTATGCGATCTGGATGGCTGGTAGGTATATGATGTTTTATAGCAAATTTTCTTCTTTGATTTTCTGGTAGGTCGCGTTCTTTTTTTAACGTGCCCAAGAGCACCGTACTAAAGGTGCCATTGCCAATACGACTGTGTATATCAAATATATTTTCAATTTCAGGAATGCGTGCACGCAAATCATTTATAGCCTCTGAAAACAAAAATTAATAAAAATATATATAAATATTGCTTTATTTAGATGTACATCATTCTTCGACGAAAAATATGCTACAGACGAAAAAGGAACAAACAATTTTCAGCTAGTTTTAGACAGTGGAATGGTGATGGTAATATTAATATACATATCACAAATATTGACGTCCCAAATGTGACTAAAGAAGTCACCAACACTAGTTCTTAAATAATCTAAAATACATTATTAGATTTAATGGTTTTAATTTTATATTAAAAATAAACATATTTAAATTCTTTGACGGAGAAAAATCATCACTTGAGCAAAATTTAAAGAAAATAAATCTATAGCTTCAGCATAAAAACAAAATTTTGTTATGTAGAAAATCAGCAATTGATGCCCTATTTACTAACTTTTCATTACCCCAATAATAACGATACAAATGTGTTCCTTTTCTCACATTTGAAATTCTTATTGTTCTAATTAATAAATACAATAATTAATGAAAGAAGCTAAGAAAATTATTATTTTAAATTAATAAACCGTCATACTAGAAGATCGTGCGCATTACTTGAACAACAATAACTTAACCACTGTCTTTCATTTGTGAAACTCGCTTGTTCTACAATATGTATTTATACCTACATCTTGCTTTACGTACCTTCATTCTTATTACGACTTGAGGTAGCTTTTGCCTGCACTGCTGCCAGCTGTTCCATCGGAGAAGCGACGCAAACAGTAGCAGCTGCCGATTTAGCAACAGCGGCTAACGGATTGTTGTTGCCGCTAGCATTGGCATTGATGCTGTGATTTTTCTGTGCCGCATTGGATTGCGACATAAGTTGTAGTTGTTGGGCAGTTGGTGTGACATTCGCTTTTATACTTTTACTGGCCGGCTGAAGTTGTTGTTGCAGTGCAGTAGTACGCTGCCTCGTGCCGTGCTGATGCTGAGGTGTTTGGGGACTATTCACTTTTGTCGCAGGCTTATTGGGAATCATATGGCCTGGAGCACTGGTAACTGCTGTTGGTGTCACATTTGAATTAGGGCTAATAGCTTCGCTAGGAATAGCTGTCAAAATTGAACTGTTCGTTGTTGTATTCTTAGCTTTTATGTTCCTGGTCTTTCTATCCATATTTCATTCAACTGGCTGGAGAATAGCTTAAGTTGAATATTTCACTGGGACTTTTAGCACGTTTTTCGTTTTGTTATACGTATTCCGATATTAGCTACAAAAGCATTGAGCGGTTGTCATCTGCCGCTGCTTCAAAATCTCTTTGTTGTTAATGAACACCACTCTACAAACGCCGATTTTGATTATTAGCAAATAATATCTTTCTTTTCAGATGCAGACGTTTGGTTCTCCGAAAAGACAGCTGTTGTCAAAACTCTGATTTTTTTCGTTCTTTCTTTACTTCACTTCTGCCGTTGCCGAATTTATCGTATCGGATTTTTAAAGTCTCCGTGTTGTTTACAATATTTGTTAATAATTTTGATCACGATTTATTATACAACGTTTAATTCTGAATATAAAATAAAGAGTTTATAAATCGAAAAACTAAATAAAGTATAAACAACGTCTGCGAACCGCTCCGTGCAAACGAAGAAAATGTAATGAAACAAGAATGAATGGACGAAAGCAAAGTAGGAGTAGTGTGCAGTGATGCCATCTTTCATATAACAAAAATCGCCACAACCAATTTGGCGTGGAAACTTCAAGTATAAATTTTGGTTGAATAAATTTTATGTTTATTTTAAGAAAAGAGTGTGTTCAAAATCCTATATAATAAAAAGATAATGCGCTACACAGAAGACGCAACTGCCTACGATTACATTGGGGCACCCAATACTTCAGATATAGCGGAAGATTGCGATTGTGCTTATGAGACAAAATCCGACATTTCTGTTTTTCATATTGACAACATTGCAGTTAAAGTTGCCATATTGACTTGCATTGTGACTGGGATAAGAATACGTTTATATACGATTACTGTTTAAATATATGATGATGACTCAGTGCTTAAAATTTAATAATCATTATGAGATGCCTTTGAATTCGCTTATGCTTATTTACTATTAAAAGTTTTTACATCTTCAATTTTGCAAAGCAGTAAGAACAATATGTTGGTTATGCAAAGTATTTATTTATTATCTGTTATTAAGTTCGAGAGTCGAGTTAAAAAATATTCAAAATGTATCATATAATACTAATTTTCTTCTACATTAGTTTGTTATAATTTTTATAGCATAGATAAGTATTGTATTTCATTAGCTGAGTTTGTAATAATAATATTTTAAGTATGTAATAGTTTCAGTTTTAAAATATCGATATCGTGATCTTTAAAGCAACGAAATATTTCTTTTTTTATAAAGTTAAGACATGTAACTTAATTTTTATAATATAATATAATCTTTTTTTATCAACTCCAAATGCTGTGTAGCTTCTTTAATCCTTTTTTTCATTTGTGAATATTGTAGGAAACATTTAATTTTATATTGTGAATCTTTATCTTTTGTAAAAGTATTCCTTTGAGTAGTATTTGCATACCTACCTTTAAATACTGTAATTTATTCATATTAGTCTTGGGGCTTTTAATTACAAGATTGTTGAATAAATAAAATAAAAACAGAATTTTTAATTTTGGCGATGTCAGTTGCTACATTTGATGAACCAATGCTAATTTAATTTTGGTCAATCTTAACAATTTGTTTTTCTTGACTTTCTTCGCACTCCTTTGATTTTGTGTCAATAAACCGTTTTAAGTTCACCAACACGGTCTTCAAATCCTGCGAATTTTGGAGAAATTTACGTATTTTCTCAAACTCTGGATATTGTGGGTAGACGGAGACAAGTTCGTACAGTTTCTCCAGTCTGTAAATTGTATTATTATCGTTTTTTCCATAGTGTACCTGAAGAATGCGGGGAAACATAATACTCGTAATTTGAATTAAAGGCAAGAGCATGTACCTACCGTTTTCTGCATTTTGTTGTGTTCTAACAATTGACTCTTGGATATTTGATAACCCAATATTAGGCAGATATTCTCCAGGAAATTACCTTGGTTATTTGCCAATTTTCTGACTATAAAAGATATTTGTTTGTTAATACTATAGCGTTAATTAATAACGTTCGGCATACCCATATCAAGTTTTGCTTGCTTGGAAACTTCCTCAAATGAAGCCTTTTTAACTTCTTCCTTAATGTTGTTTAACTTTTGTACCAATTGATCTTGGGACTGCATAAGTTGCATCCTTTCACCTCGTAGATCCTTTATTTTTGAATGGATTTTTTCAATATCAGCATTAAAGTTATCTAATTGAACAAGTTCTCGAAAAATTTGCAATCCTTTCAATTGTTTCTGATTATATTCGAGTTTATCTTCCGCCTCCATTGTTTACGATTTATATGATGAAAATATTTGCTTTGACTGCGTCCTATTGTTTTTTTTTCGCGCTCCCATAACATATGTCAAATTTTGATTGGGCAGTGTTCAGAATATAATTTAAATGCATTAATAGAGGCTGGCAATACCTTACTTGCAGCCGTGGACCAGACATTGTCACAATTATCTGCATCTCTCCGTTTATAAAATAAAAACAATGTATTTTTTAATGCAGTTCGCTTAAAAGAAGCTATGTTTTAGTCAAAAATTGCTTAATCAGGTGAAAATAATAAGGTGTTCTTAAAAGTGCATGTTTGGAGAAAATGGCTCAAGTTTTACGGAAAGCTCAACCAGATTGTTTGCGTTACTTTCTAATGGTTTTGCGTGGTCAAGACGCTGCCAGCAACGACGACTCAGGTGATGGCCGCGAAGAGTCGTGCACCTTAGATCAACTAGTTTCTATACTAATAAATGTGGGTGCATACGCGGCAAGTAAGTCAGCTCGGTTTTTTAACTGTCATCAGCTTCAACTAATTAAGTATTTTACTATTCAGACGCAGCAAAGGAAACTGTTGTATATGCTGTAAACGATGGCTTGTTAATGCCAGTTCCCCGTTCGCGTACTGTTGCTGGCTTACCGGACGTCAAACGCGTTCGCCTGCCCAATTCCCAAGAAGTTAGAGTGTCGAGCTCCCACGATTGGTATTGCTATGAGTGTCATTTGCCTGGCATCTTAGAGCATTGTTGTCAGTGTTGGCGTTCGTTTCATCGCCTGTGCTACCGTAAAAATCCCGAGAGACCAAACTATGACGTGCCTTCGTCGAAAAAGCAGAAGAACCGTTTACCCGCCTTCAGCTCTGAGACCGAATCAGATTCCGATTTAGATACTGCTAGCGATGTTCGAGCTACATCTTCTCTAATGCCAATTGATCACACGCTGGCAGCGCATGCCCCGCCACAGCATGATGCGACAAATGTAGAAAATCTCGCCGTTGGCATTATTAATAACACGCCTATTATTCAAATAGAACCAAAACCTTTGTTGGATGACTTGGACACCAAAACAAAGGTAGAAGTTGTCTGTTTGGGCCAAATTCGGCCACCAAATAGAAAAAGACCAAATACCACAGCATCAAGTGTTTCGTGTAAAAGCGAAGTATCTCAGGCAGATGAAGAGGATCATGATTATGCGTTGTGCACCAGCTGTCGACTCTTGAAGCGTGCCAATCTGTACAATCCACCTAATATACAAGCTGATGAACTTAGTCATTTGGTAAACTTGACATTTTCTTACAACCGTGAATGGCTGACCGACGACGTTCGCTCGTATTTAGAGTCGAAACGTATAAATGTACAGGATATAAATCTTGTGAACCATTTGTTGCTCTATTCGCCTATAAAACGTATGTCTGATATTGAGAGCAAGCTACAAAGACAGGAGTATGGGTTGCTGATGGAGTTTCTTGTAGATATGTTGGACATACAGCATGATGTTGGGGTTTTCTTTGGATGTAAGTTAAATGATTTTTTCTTTAATAGTCTTATTTAGATGGCTTAAATGTAGTAGTTAGCAGTCTTACTAGTGTCGAGTTAGTGCAAATATCCACTGAACATTTGTTAATTAAAGTTGTAATTTAGTACTACCTGTAGTATTTCTTCACAGAACATTTATTCGCTCATATTCATTCTTAATAATTTTTTTTGTATATGACATTTTCAAAATTGGGTGGGAAAAAACATTTAATAAATTTTTTTCAACTAATGTCATATTCCTAATTCTCCGTACATATTTGTTCCAATAATTATGTAATTTTTATTTTTGATATTATTGATTGCATCCAGGTTTTCAATAAAAAATAATTTTTATATCCATGTCTTATTTACTACAATTCGTTTAGCTTATAGCACTGAATTTGAATCAACAAAATGGTTATTACGCGATGTGGCCCATGATCTTTCAGAAATCCGACGTTGTCCCGACTGTTTCCGTTACTCACACGAAAAGGACTCTGTTGTTTGGTTTGCTAAACCCTGCGTTCAACGTCACGAATTAGTGTATGCAAAACATAGTGGATTTCCCTATTGGCCTGCTAAAGTCATACGTGTATTACCTAGCAATAAGTTCGATGTACGTTTTTTTGGAGGCAATCATTCGCGTGCATTAATTGATGTGAGACATATTAAACCCATTGATTCAGATGTGAAATCTCTAAAGTTGGGAAGTTCCCCAGCTATCAAGAAAGCCATGGAGGAATTACGGTTTCACCAAACCTTGTCAACATATCCGCCTAGTGCTTTCAGTTTTCATGCGAATCCCCAAGACACTGAAAATATTATACGTACCGTTTTGGGTTCTAGTCTAACAACGATTAACACAAATCGGAAAGGAAGGAAACGTAAAGCGGTATCAGATGATAGTCATTACGCTGTAGGAGCTCGGAGTTCAACGATAGGTAATACATCAGCTTGTTCAGATTCATTCAACAGTAGCCAAACGTCTATAGTATGTCCTGAATTAACAGTGTCCCTGAAGCGCTTGAAACCGCATCAATTAGAAAGTATAAAATCAAGCAATCTAGATAATAACAATGGACAGAGGTCAACAAGGAAATCAAAGAATCACATAAATAATAGTGATCCAGCAGAAATGGTGAGTAAGAGTCTGTTGGTGACCTTGCAAATTTATTGCAATATTTACATAATAACTAGACATGCATAATTAACTAATTCCACAACATTGCATTGTTTTTTTTATTTAGTTGGACACTATGTTACAGGAATTGGATAAATCACGTAAACTTTTAAATGAATACAAGCAAAAGAATAAAAAACTTGAAGGTGAAAAGAGGAAACTCTGTGCAACCATCAATAAACTTGTCATTGAGGAAAGAATTACAAAGCGCAAGCAATGGGTAAGCAGTTCATGCAATTTAATATAACAACTAGCTTGATATTAATTTTTTTAATTTCAGTGTTACTGGTGTTTAGAGGAAGCTATTTATTTGTGTTGCTTTCGCGCCGCTTACTGCTCTGAAGTATGCCAAGTGCGGCATTGGAAAGATGGCCATAGTAAAGTTTGTAAAAATCCAACTAATGGATCAAGCACCAAGTCTTAATCATCCTTTCGTTCATATGCATCAGCATTCGTCATAAATGTATTTTTATTCTTTTTTTAAATATTTTTTTCTTAAATCTAATTTAGAGGGTTATGTATATATAGTTCTCTATTTTACCATGAATGGTAATATCAAGAAAAAATACTTTGAATTTTTAGATGTGCAGATGAAAGTTATATAAGTTTTGTTGTTAAACGCAAGATTTTGAATTGATTTCAAATATATTCGTCTTGGAACAACATTCAAGTACATTATATATGATGGAAATAAAAATATATGAATTAAGTTGTCGAGTTTAAAATGTTGGGGTAGGCCACTGACTGGTACGTATGTCCATTGACATTGGGAAAAATTGATATGTTTAATGTAGACGATACTTGCAATTATTCTAGTTTTACATATAATTGCAGCATTTATCAAACAGTAAACAAATGCAAATTTATATAAACTAAGTTTATTTTATGGCATAACAAATTAAAACTTTTCCAATTTTCTTTAAGTGTTGCAAATTATATACATACATACTTTGGGATGCCCAAATATAACTATATAAGAATATGGCACACATAAGTTGACAATTACATCGAACTAACATTTGAGACGTAAATTACTTCACTCGCAGAAAATTGTGATGGCTAAGTATTCTTTGAACACTAATCAAGCTTTTCACTACCATTGGAAGGTCTGGCACTGGATGGGTATTAAAGCTCCGAAAACCGTTAACTCACATCTGTATTTTGCTTATGCTGTACTTATAAATACCTTAGTAACGTTCTTATTTCCTTTGACATTGATTATAAATGTATTTTGGGCTCAAAATATACAGCAATTGTGTGAAAATCTTACAATAACCATAACCGACTCCATAGCCAACTTGAAATTTGTTAATGTGTACTTGGTGCGGCAGGAACTGGATAAAATTAAAGCTATTCTAAGGAAACTTGACAGGAGAGTTAAAGACCAGAAAGAATTCGATGTTCTAAACTCGGCAATATTTACGTCCCAACGATCCTTTTTAATCTTCGTCCGCCTCTACACAGTGGGCACAGCTTTAAGTATACTCAAAGTTGTATTCGCCGAGAAACGGAGTCTACTGTATCCTGCCTGGTTTGGCATGAACTGGCAAAATAATGCATACATCTACACCATCGTCATAACGTATCAACTGTTCGGTCTTATTGTACAAGCCCTACAAAATTGTGCTAATGATTCGTATCCGCCCGCGTATTTAGTTGTACTAACTGGGCATATGAAAGCACTAGCGTTGCGAGTTGGAAACATTGGGCGTATCGCCAATGGCGCAGAGAATATGCTGTTAACTCAGGAGGAAAAAAGAAATCATTTATATGAGTTTAACGAGTGCATTAACGATTATTTGAATATATTACGGTATAGTAGTTAAACACATAGCTTTGCACACGTTTAGTAAAATTTTTTGAATTCTCCTCAGATTGCATAACATTATACAGCGGATTATTTCAAAAGCTTGTCTCGCACAGTTTGTCTGCTCTGCTCTAGTTCAATGCACCGTAGGATTACATTTTCTATATGTAGTAGATGCTGCTGACTATGGCGCTCAGATATTATCGATAATATTTTTTGTGGCTGTTACATTGGAAGTTTTTATTATCTGTTATTTTGGCCACTGCATGTGTACTCAAAGCTGGGAACTAACGTATGCTTTCTATTCATGCGGTTGGTTGGCGCAGTCTGGAAAATTTAAAAAAAATTTATTGTTTACTATGATGCGTACTCAGCGGCATTCTGTGATATATGCAGGCTCGTACATACCAGTTGATTTACCAACGTTCGTATCGGTAGGTATTGGAACATTATACATAGAAGCATTTTTAAATTTGATATTCTGTTGCAGCTTATGAAATTTGCGTATTCAACATTTACTTTACTTATCCGTTTTAAATAATTTTGAGCACTACGCATGTGTAAAATACTCGTAGATCGTCATACAAACACAAGACGAAGAAGAAATATTCATAAATAAAATTATTATGTAGCATAAGTTTGTGTAATTTATATAAAATATAAAATGACATTTGTTATCTCTTACCGGCACTGCGCAGCTCTAAATAAAATGCTTTGTTAGATGAAAAATTATTTTTATTAAAACCGTACAATGTAACTGACCGTATGCTAAAACTTTTCAATGTCTTATCCTGCATTTGGACTTCTGTCTTTGTCATTTTGATTTGGATCTCTAGGTGGATTGTTGCTATCTTGATCACTTTCCATTCGAACATCGTCATTCGTATTAGTTTTCTCATTTTCTTCCGACGCGTTATCCTTTCCGTTTGACCCAATTGACGTTGGTTCTTCAGTAACTTCTTTGCGTTTCTTCCACATCTTAGCCGCGGCCAACAGCTTGAGATTTGGCCTAGCCATTTCATCCTCAGGAAATATGTAGTCGAAAACTTCTTCCCAACCCTCCTCCACACCCATGTCGGAAATGATCTTTTGACGTTTCTTGACACGTCTAGGCATTTTCTCCATAACCTTTTCCTGGCTTTGTTGATCACCCGATTCACGTTCAAAGTCACGCCATGCTTCTAGAAGCAAAACTCTAGATTCCTTATCTACAATCTGTCGTAATGTGTCATTAGCCCTTTCATAAATTCTGCGTGCCAAGCGTACATTCATTTCGGAATCTTCTTCGGCCAGTTGGGAAGTCAATTCAAATTTGGCATACGACATCCATACCTTAACATGCTGCGTACGTTCCAGCAGGCGTTCATAAAGTTGGCGGGCCAGTTCGTATTCGCCTTGTGCCACTTCAAAGTCGATATAAGCCTTCCACAATAATTCGGGCATGTCAAGACGAGGCTGTTGTACGGCCAGCTCATAAATAGCTCTAGCCCTTTCGGCGTCACCCAACAGATTTTCCAGTTCTGCAAATTTCATCCAAGTTACACAGTTTTCTGGCCCAAACTCTAAAAATTTCTCATATAACAAACGACATCGATCGAATTCACGTAACTGTATCTCCAACTCTATATAACCCCTAAAAAGTTTATCTCGTGGACACATGCCGATAGCCATTCCCAATGTTTTACGGGCTCTCTGCAAATCTTTGCAGCGAATTTCGAACTGTGCATACATTAACCATATTTTACTGAACGTAAACATTTTGTGAGGTATTAGTTCGAGACAAGTTTTATAAATCTGTCGCGTGCGTTCGGGATCTTCTGCTTCAAGCTCTTCGTAGAGGGCGTAATTAATCCAAAGGTAAATATAACGGCGCCAATAATTCTTTTCGTTAGCTGGAGGTACATTTGAAATGGCACGTTCATATGTTTCTCGTATCGCATCCACATCTCCTTCGCCTAAAAGGTAGACAAAAACAGTTAGTATAATTGTAATGATTTATTTATTGCGATATTTTTAACTTACCTTCTATTAGTCTTAAGTAATCGAACCAGGCGTCGTAATTTTGAGGATTTGATGCCACCTCTTGCTCGTACTGGAATTTACGTTTCGACACAATGACATCTTCTATACCCGCTCGATCGCCGTACTTTTTCTCATGTATTGTGTAAGCTTTGTATAGCTCATGCGTTTTATCTTTAGGCAAATGGTCCAAGGCGTATTTGTAAATTACGCGAGCGCGGTCATGCTCCTTTTGCCCTTCTTCGAATTTAGCAAATGCGATATACAGTCGTTCGTCTATGTATTCGTCCCCAAAGAATTCCACTGCCCTTTCGAAAACACGGCGGGCTCCGTGAATAAACCCATGGGACTCTTCAAAACGGGCAAATTTTATCCAATTCTTAACATCGGGATGTACGTAGACGAATCTTTCGTATATAGTTCTAGCCCTATCGATTTCCTTGTATCGAAGTTCGAAGTTGACGTAAGTTTGCCAAGCTTGCTCTTCTGGCTGCCATTCCATCCATCTTTCGAATACTTGGCGTGCTCCAGCAACATTTTCCAACATTTCCTCCATGTATGTATACTTGTACCAGAATTGATTAACGCGCGGCATGATAGTTACAGCTCTATCCCACAAGTTACGAGCATGATTTACTTGTTTATTTTTCATTTCCATTTCGGCGTATTTCAGCCAAATGGTTATATTGCGATGTTCATTATCCAACGCACGTTCCCAAATGGAACGTGCTCGTTGGATTTCCTTTTGCGACTCCTCCCATTGTGCATATTTGATCCAGTGGCTCACGACCATACGATTCTTCCTCAACTGGTCTTCGAATGTCTTACGTTTGCGTTGTTGATAATCTGCTAATTCAGCTGGATCGGAAATTTTTTGCTTTGGTGGCGGAGGCAAAATTTCCAAATCACGTTCTTTGGCCTCCCTCAACAGCTGCTCGGCAGTGATCTGGACCTCAGCCGGAGCCTTGTTCTTCACCTGGAAATCATAACAAAATGTAGCGACTATGCAATAATGCTGCCAAATATCACATACCTTGGCCACTTTGGGCATTTTCTGTGGACGTTCCATATTGATGGTCAATAAGTCTTAATTGATGTGTAAACCACTTGTAGAAGAGTGCAAAGCAATTAAATCTGTAAAACTTTCAGTAAACGTTCAGTAAATGTGGACAGCCAGACAACACTATAACAACACACACATTTGGAAGTTTAATCACAAAGAAGAAGAATCAAAACATAATCGCCTACAAAGGGTGTTATGTGTGAAAGACTTTACATGCTGCTCTCTTCGTTAAAAAATAACTAGAAGAGGGAGGATAAACAAACACTTCTACTGCTTTTATATGAAATTTAATTAAAAATTGAAATAATGCATAATAATTGCAGATATTTGTTCCATTTAAAACTAAAAAAACAGCAAAGAACATTCTGTGTGTTAACGGCATATTTTAATTAATTTTTATTCAATTCTTGTTACTTAATTATTATTTGGTATTACGGAGTAAAGTAACATCCTTTTATTTTGTTATACTCTTTTTATGAAGCACCCTCTGTTTCTGACAATTCACGCAGCGCAGCTGGCGCTCTGCCGTCACTGGATTCGTTTGCAGATTTTCAGCTGTAGATAGTTCCGTTGCGGCGGCGATTAGGAAAAGAAAAACACAAAAAGATTCATAAGAGTTGCTCTGGTAAATCAAAGGCAAAAATGGTATTCCAAATTTTACAACGTTCTTCGCTACGCGGCGTGCAACAGTTAAGCAGAACACGCTGGATCAGTACATCCGTTATGGTAAGATATCTGTATGAGAAATTCATATTTTGTTGGCCAAGATTATGTAATTGCAAAAAAGTAGATGATAAAAGTTATTTAAAGATATGCAAAGGACAAATGTACAGCTATTAGATTCCAGAAAGATATATTAGCTGTGCGCTATTGCCTTTTTGTCGTCTCTAGGGGAACCTTGCATGTTGAGAGGTTAACTTGTGTTACAGTTGCGGGGGGTTCAAATAAGTATTGCTGCTTCAAATTTCATTCTATGAGGAAGATATGCACGTCTTTGATATGCCAGCTGCCGGCATAAGATGATTTGGCATAGCAGAAGAACACCCCAGTAGGAAATATTAAAGTTATAGAGAAGCAGGTGAAAATAACTTTGTGGAACAAATTAAGTTTATGAATTATGTGTATTATAATATGCATTTATATTGTCTCATTTCAAACGTATATACAAAAAGTTTCATTCTTTGATATATATTTTTGCAACAGACCATCTAAACTTCAGGAAGGTGTAAAAGACAACATTTCCAAACAGATAATGTGGGAAGTCAATGACATTTCTTTACCCGTGAGTAAGGCCGACCAAAATTCCTTTGGAATTACAAGTTTTATAGATATTTAGTGCGTTGAATGGAAAAGTAGGGACAATTATTGCAGCGCTTAGAAATCTTTTCCACAATAATTATTTACAAAAAAAAAAAAAGCGATACAAGTAAATTTGGAATTTATCTGATTTTTGTTTTGAACATGATGAAATTTAGTTTTAACGTTTTGCAATAAATAGATTGCTTATATAAATATATCACTATCAATATCATTTAATTCATTTATTTTTACTCTGCATTTTGGATATTTTATATCAGTTGTCTACTGTATGTATTTACATAAAGTGTTTAACACTTTGATAAAAAAAAACAATTAAACCGGTTTGTTAATGAATTATTAATGAGCCTTTTTCTTTTTTTGTTTAACAAACAACATTTTTTGGTAGGCGGCTAGTATAGAGTAAAAAACAAACACCGACAACAGATATTCACATGATTATCTCAAAAAAAAAAAAACAAAAAACGTTTAGACTTCTGTACAATAACAGTGTGATTGTCAGCCTCGTTATCTGTTGAGTTGAAATTTCAGTTTCGTTGACTTTGAAATTAGAAGCAAAAGTCACTCATTTCATGAAGTAAAACAATAAACTAGATTAGTATTGTTCTGTGTTTCCAACAAAAATGGTGGGAAGGGAGATACATAAGCCGCTCTAGAATACTATACATATATTTTATTTTGTTATGTAATAATGTGTATTAATTTAATTGTTATTTCAGGCTTCCCAGGATTATCGCATTGAAACCGATACCTTCGGTGAACTGAAGGTACCCAGTGATAAGTATTATGGCGCTCAGACTATGCGTTCCCAAATTAATTTCCCCATTGGTGGACCGACTGAGCGCATGCCTAAACCTGTTGTCCAGGCTATGGGTATTCTGAAGAAAGCCGCTGCTGAAGTAAATAAAGAATTTGGTTTGGATCCTAAGATTAGTGATGCTATTTCAAAGGCTGCTGATGATGTCATCTCAGGAAAGCTTTATGATGACCATTTCCCTTTGGTTATTTGGCAAACCGGTTCAGGTACTCAAAGCAACATGAATGTTAATGAGGTATACAAGTTTGAGAAATGATATTGTTAGCATTAATTTATTCATTTTAATAATTGTTTGTTTATATAGGTAATTAGCAACCGGGCTATTGAACAAATGGGTGGCAAATTGGGCTCCAAAGATCCTGTACATCCCAATGACCACGTTAATAAATCTCAAAGTTCCAACGATACTTTCCCCACTGCCATTCACATTTCCGTGGCCTTGGAGTTAAACAATAACCTGAAACCTGCTATTAAAATTTTACACGACGCATTAAAGGCAAAGTCCAATGAATTTAAGGATATCATTAAGATTGGCCGTACACATACCATGGACGCTGTGCCATTGACATTGGGCCAAGAGTTCAGTGGATATGCTCAACAAATGGCTTACGCTTTGGACCGTATAGATTCCTGCCTGCCCCGGGTTTATGAATTGGCTTTGGGTGGAACTGCTGTAGGCACTGGACTTAACACTCGTATCGGCTTTGCTGAAAAGTGCGCTGCTAAAATAGCTCAACTGACTGGTTTACCATTTGTCACTGCCCCCAACAAGTTTGAGGCATTAGCTGCTCGCGATGCCATGGTTGAAGTTCACGGCATTTTAAATACGATTGCCGTGAGTCTCATGAAGATCGCTAACGACATTCGTTTCTTGGGTTCTGGACCAAGATGCGGTTTAGGTGAACTGATGCTGCCAGAAAATGAGCCCGGTAGCTCCATTATGCCTGGTAAAGTAAATCCCACACAATGCGAATCCATGACAATGGTTGCTGCACAAGTTATGGGTAATCAAGTCGCCGTTACTATCGGTGGATCTAATGGTCATTTTGAATTGAATGTTTTTAAGCCTTTGGTAGTATCCAACGTTTTGCGCTCTATTCGTTTGTTGTGTAAGTGAACAATTGGATTCGAATCTGAGTAATTTATGCATTACATGACGATTTCTTATATCTTTATAGCTGATGGTAGCCGCACATTCACTGCCAACTGCGTACAGGGTATCCAAGCCAATAAGGACCGTATCAATAAGATTATGAATGAGTCCCTCATGTTGGTCACAGCTTTGAACCCCCATATTGGCTACGATAAGGCCGCAAAGATCGCCAAAACTGCCCATAAGAACGGAACAACACTTAAGGATGAAGCAATAAAATTGGGCTATCTTACTGAGGAACAATTCGCCCAATGGGTCAGACCTCAAGATATGTTGGGCCCCAAGTAAATTAAAATATATTGTATGAAATACATTATTTATTATGGTCATCAATTAGGATAAAAAATAAATTTGCAAAATACAATTTGTGCTAATAGATATCAACCGAATCTTAAATACGTGTGTTTTTACTGCTGCACCAGCAAAATATTTCTTCGCAAAAATTTTTTTTATTGCCCTTTCCTTTGCAGAATTGTCTTTTGATGTTCGTTAGACAGGTTTCGAATAGTACGAATATCCTGATCGTTATTCAAACCTCAAATTTTTAATTTTAGTTTCCACTTTTGTTCGCTTATGAGTGTTATAACTTCTCAAGTCGAATAGACTTCATCTTTTTCCCAACCTCTAGTATTTAAATGTAAATTTGTATTTTTACTTACCATTTACTCATTGGCCTTAATGCTAGTTGTGAAATGAAAATACTCTCAATTGTTTTAAATTTAAACTTAACTTTTATTAATTTTGTTCTTACTTGCTAAAATATTTAGGTGGTTAGATATTTGTTGAGTGAGAAAAATAAGTTAAAAGTACCCGCGAAATGTTTGTAAAAGTTTTCATTTTGGACAATTAATATCCACGCGGTGATAATTTTAACTTATCTTTTTGTATATATATATATATCTGGAAAATTAAGACAAACAATACAAATGAAAAGAGCTTGTTTTTGTAATGAACATTTATCCTTGTTAGCTGTATAGAATTTAAATTCCATTAGATTATCTTGATGGTAGTTTCAAGAAATATCCTTAATCTGCTATAATGGACGCTCGGGCAAGTTTTTGTTTTAATACAGTTACAAAATTTCAACCAACTTTATTATATGTATACAGTACAACACAGTTTGTGTATATGCAATATTTGGGGAAGTACCTTGTTAGGCTCAATAACAGTTGATACCAGCGATGTTCAATCCCCAAATAAGTTTATAAAACATCTTACTGTGTAATACAAAATAAGCCCTTCTAAGTTTGTGTTATAATCAGCAAAAATGTACAATAATGTGGTGATTTGAAGAAATTTCAAAACATTTATTTATGAATAAAAAAAACTATTATGCAATTACCATCATGGAGAAATATAGTTTATTGGAATCAGCTTAAAAGTTATTTCTTTTTTTTACATAAAATGTGGTGATATCTTGTTCTGTTTTCTTTCTGAAACAGCAAAGTGCTGATTTCAAAGTACAGAACATTTCGTGTCCATAAATTTCTCTCAGTAGCATTAATTTATAATTAAAATGTAAATAAGTTTTGTGTATCTTAAATAGTACATTCAATATTTCTTTGATAAATAGACACATACTATTATAATTCTCAAAAGTTTTTATTTATTTTGGTTTTATTTATTTTAATATTAAGCATTGAAAAAAGTTTGTTAAAAAATAACGTTTCTTTATTTGATAATGCTTCAAAATTCTATGATTATTAGACCATTAAAACATAAGTGTCTGATGAATGATTATGTACTAGGTTTTCATTGAAGCTCTCTCTTTTTCTACATTTACTCAATTTGTTTGCAAAATCGTTAAACTTTACTTCATCAAAAAAGAGCAGAATACTTTTCTTAATTTTTCTTATTATCATTTTTGTTTGCCTCTTTTTTATCGTCCTTTTTGGCTGTATTTGTATTTGTTTGTTTGTCTTTTTCATCCTGTAAGAAGTTTTATTCGGAAAAAGAAATTTAAAAACACAAAATTAAAATTTTATAACTCATTTTTGTTTTTTTTTTTTTTGTAAGTTAATTTAAAAAATATATGTAATAGAAAATAAAGGGAAAAAATTGTACAACATCTATGTATGTTAGAGAAAAAAAATCTAATGGTAAAAGCATTTTAACTACTTTACGCCATTCCCAAAAGTTTATGCCGTTGGTGTTGTGCTTTTATAATTAATTAATTACGTTAAAACATAAGTTACACATTTGTACTAATTAAAAATTATAAAGATATACTCTTTTTTCTGGCACATTAAACATTTTGGGTACAGGCAGTATTTTTTGAACTCGGCTCGGTTTTCATTTATATATAATTATAAAATGCAAATATAGCGAAAAATTTATAACTAAGAAAACAATTCACTGTTGGGATCACTATAATCACAAGACATGAGTCTGTATTTCGCAAAAGCGGTAATAGTTTAAAAATATTGAGTCAAAGGGTCAATTGTTAATTTTGCCGCTTACATTTCCATCGCCATATTCCTATAAATTAATACTGTTGCAAAGGAAAATTTAAAATAACACGAAAATTATTTTCTTTAATTTCCCAATTAAATGTACTTTTTAGTTTTCTAAATTTCAATCTTCAAATAAATTGTGAATTGTTTCTTAGTATAAATTCCAATTTGCATTTAAGATTGCATGTTTGATTCCATCATATGACTAACTTCGCCGATCTATCAAGTGTTATCTACATTAATTACCTTAGCTTTTACGGCTGCTGCTTCTTTCTTTAAATACTCCTCCCGCGCAGTCTCGTACAATGCTACAAATTTGTCCCTTTGCACTTTGAATTGAGCAAATAGTTCGTCGTCCTTGTTACCTTTAAGGCGATTTTCTATATCGACCTTCTTATCGTGTTCTTGGCGGATTTCGTCGGTCACCCAAGGCTTATCAATTGGGTACTGGTTAATCAAATTCTTTAATGTTTTGATTGTGCTCTTGCCTTTCGTGACCTTTTTGATCGGCTTGGTCTTTTTAATCTTGCCAACACCAGGTCCTCCGGCAATGAAAGGAACCGGGGGCATAACACGAGGCATGCGAGGGGGCATCATTGGCGGAATTGGTGGTGGCATGGGTCCATTACCCCGACGCATGAATGGTGGTGGTGGCTGCACTCCCATAGGTGGTGGCATCGGAGGACCGCCACGGCCCATTGGCGGCATTGGTGGCATCATGGGCGGTTGGAAACCCATGTGTGGCATTGGTGGACCCATGGGACCCATACCGCCACGCGGTCCTACCATAGGCGGCATCATACGACTGCCACTGCGGGTAACCATTTGGTTGCCAAAGTTGCGTGGGCCACCGCCACCATTAAAACGTTGGTTGTTTGGACCTCTGCCCATGCCTCCGCCATGCGGATGGTTTCCATTTTTCCACCCTACCATCGGACCGTTGCCGGGTCCTGTTGGTTTATTAATAATTTTTGGTTTATTTTTGTTGTTATTCTTCTTCTTCCCTGTTGTATCGACGCTGTTCTTGTTGTTGCCATTATGATGGGCATTATTATTGTTAGCTGTGCCATTGTTTGATGCATTCGGTGGTGTAGGTAAATTAAAATCTAAGTAGCCCGGATTGTCGGGTATCTGACTGACATTAAACATGGGATTATTGTTAAAATTATTCATCATCGGTGGTTTCAGGGGCGGTTTCTTGTACGGCATTTGCCTCTGCTGCTGGTTGATTCTGCCACTTTGTGGAAAATTCTTCTTCGATACCATTTTTCGTGTTCCTTCCGCTTTGCTACGCTTCTCTAATTACGTTTGTAGTGTATAATGTAGTCTCTGAAAGCTGTTTAATCTAAGTTTACTCAAATTCTCTAATAAAATGTAGATATTTTTTGGTTACTACTACTACTGTTAGGCGGTCGATAGTTTTTAATAGTAAAAAAAGGTATTAATTTGTTATTTCCACAACTTTTGTTAATCTCGCACAATTTTCACAATTTTTCTTTACCCAATCCAACTCAATCACAAAAGCGTGAAAAAGACGCAGTTAGATAATTTGCTGAATGCTGAATACAAAGACGCTGTCAAAGGTAGTGTAAGAGGCTATAGTGGCATCACTTCATTTAAAAATGGAGAGTTGCCACAATTATAGAATAAGATATAATGGATTAGTGATTGACAATTTTACCCAACATAACATAACATGAATGATGCGATTAGCTGATTGATATGACTACATAATTGGCATGAGAGAAGTTATTAAATACATAACAATTAATAAAGTTATGCCATGAGCTACATTTTTAAGTTGTTATGTATTTAATAACTTCTCTCATAACAAACCAGAAGACATTAACTGATTAAATCTACTCAAAATATTTTCTTACGTTTCCCTATGTTTGGCAGAATCAGCTGATTAATTTGCTTAATTTTGTTTTGTAATTTGAAAAGTATATAATTTGAAGTCTAAAAAAGTTATATTGCTATATTTGAAATTGTTTCGCACGCGGACGCGTTTTCAACAAGTAAATCGCTTTGAAATATTTACACAGAAAAAAAATTTAATTATGTAATAATTAAGTTAAAACTTATGTAATAATTAAGTTAAAAATTATGTAATTAGTTATTATTGCCAAATTGAGTTAAATTATGATCTTATAACAGAAAATTATTAAATTATTGAGAAGCGTAGATGCAGATAATTAGATAATTGTTAATAATATTACAAATTTGGGCAAATTTACGTTGAACATATTAATTAAGTTTTCTGCCACATATTTCGGTTAATTCACGTTTGTTATATACAATTAATAGTTAAAAAGGTAATTTCCCTTTACACCCCATGAATGAGGTATGGGATAGTTCACAATCTTCAAAAATACATATTTTGTTTAAATCTGTAAGAAAAATTAGGATTTTTTTTGTAGACTTACAAGCATTTCAACAAATGGATATATTTTTTACAAATTTGAAAAAAAAATATAAAAAAAGTGTCGATTTTTTTTCGGTTCGATTACCATTCTAATGTCCATTAGTGGGTGTGCAGTCAAATTTTAGAATTATAATTTATTGGCAAAGGCGTTGTTGGACTTTGGACGATTAATAATATGTAATATAAAATGAATTTACTGAAGGTTTTTCTCAATTATACCTATGGAGTATTAATAAAGTTATAAATATATTTAAACTTGAATTTTAATTTGTGGTCACAATTACTGTTAAGTGGTTATTAAAATTCATAAAAATGCATTCTTTATTGCAAATACTGAATTATTTTATTTCAAGCATACATTTTTTATGAACACAAAAATACATCTAATAACAAATACTAATTTCATAATAATTCAAATTATTGTGGCTTGCACAATTTTTTTTACATCAATTCTTTTATTTTCTTATGGCGACTTGTTTCATAGTGTCGCTGCTCTTGACGGTGGGTTGCAAATTTCTTATTACATTTATTGCAACTAAAATTCTTTGCGCCATGAACATCTCGTAAATGCTTTTGCAAATTATCCTTGCGCTTAAACGTTTTCTCACAAACATCGCAAAAGAATGGTCGGTCATCGGTGTGTGTCAACATATGTCGCGTAAGATTACGATGCAGTTTAAATTGTAATGGACATTGTTGACAGTGAAACATATTAGTGATAGAATTTCGTTTATAGAGTATTTTCTGACTGCTCGAGGTAGACGTTTCAGTTTCATAGGCGTTTCCAAAGTGATAGTATTCTTTTTTCATATACGATTTCCCGTAGTTTGCGGCTGCAGGATCTCTTTCACAGGAATCGATACCATCATTATAACCGTATGGGTCCATAAAGTCGATTGGTTCAACTAGTAGTCGAAAAAACAAATGAAATGATTAATGTATATGTGGTGACTCGAGGATTTAATTTACAATTGATTTATTGCGTTTGAAGTATTAGGGGACTTTTTTACAAACTCTTTATTGTTTATTTAATCACACAGTTGTTCGATTCGCGATTCTATAACATTAGCGTGAATTGTACTCTACATGAACCAGATTTCTGTGGTTTAATAACTCTTCGAAATTACCATCTAAATAAATCATGTAAAGCAACCACCGAGTTTTTGGAAAAAGTATAATTTACTCAATATTTTTTATTGGATTGAAACTTACATGTGCTACATTTATTTTTAAAAAACATATCCTATGGATTAATTAATTAACATAGAAGTAGTCTCAGTTATGTTACAATTGTGGTGCAGGATGTGGAAGGGGAGCATGGGCTGTATCTAAGGACGAAGTTGATGTAGCTGTGACATGATGTTGACCTAAATACAATGGAGGCGTTGTAGAATCATCTATACTTTGCAGGACTGGTGGCAAGGATGTTAGTTGATCTGTTGCTAGATCGGACTGCTGTGATTGAGTTGGTTCGCTTCCATCTGCCGATTGATCCGTCTTACGCAACCTGCCTGTAAATGAAGTAACCACGATTCCGTGAACTGTCCGTAGGTGAGCATTGAGGCCATATCGTTGCAAAAATGCAGCACCGCAATCATCACATCGAAAGCGTTCTCCAGTATGGCGACGAATATGAGCTTTCAAATCGTTGCTTTGAGCAAAAGCTTGGGGGCATTGATTACATTTGTACGGTTTTTCGCCGGTATGGGTGCGCATATGTATGGTGAGATTGTAGGGCCGGTGAAAACCCTTTCCACATAGATTACACAGATTTGGTTTGTGGCCTATATGATATCTTAAAAGAGTGAAAATTATACGATCTTATTAAGTTACAATCGCAATTATTAATAGAGAATCAAACTAACCTTTCGTGCATTTTCAAATCTGTGCTGCGTGGGAATCCTTTATCGCAAAAACGGCATTTGTATGGTTTTTCGCCTGTGTGTCGGCGCATGTGTATTTTAAGATATTCGTTACGTTGAAAACTGTCGCCACATATACTGCAGAGAAAGTTTCTGGGCTGGGAGTGCTCTTTCTTTTGGTGCTCTTTCATTTGTTCCTTCTCGGGGAACGTTTCTGAACAATGTTTGCAGGCATACAAACGGTCCGTGTGCAAAAGTTTGTGCCTTGCCAAATACGTTTTGGTGGTGAACTTTTTCTCGCACATATCGCAGTCAAATTGTGGTTTTGGAGCAGCAGGATTTTTGTTGTGCCTTGTTTCTATGTGGCGCAGCAAATGATCTTTACGTCCGTAGGCACTATCACACTGATCACATTTAAAATTTTTCTCACAGTGTATACTTTGTATATGCTTTTGCAGGTGATCGGAACGAGAGAATCCTTTGCTGCAAAAGTTACATATGTGTGGCTTCTCGTCACTGTGTGTGAGCATGTGTCTAAGCAGATGATTGTAGCGCGAAAATGATCGGTCGCACTCTTTGCAACGATTGTCTTCTGTTTTAGAGGAACCATGTCGCCGTCGAGGCGTTTTACCTTTTGAAACTTTCGAGGAACATATGGGTTTATCTTTTCGAGAACTTTTTTCGTCCCATTTTTCATCAGCTGATGTTTGGAAGGATTTCATTTCACAGTAGTCTTCCTTTTCATCGTCATCACCACTGTTGTTTTCTTCGTCATCATCTTCACTAGTGTGATGCTCGGAGCGATGTTCATCCTTAAATGATGCGTCTTGAAAATGTTCGCTGTCATTATCAGCTTCAGCCTCTGCCTCCGTATCATGATCGAAATATTCCTCATTTATTTCAGGTTTTAGTGAGGGGGATAATTTATGGTTGGGTTCCTCCAGAAAATCTTCGCCCACTTTTTGTCTCTTATCAGGAGAAATGATGTCGCTGCAGTCGGGGGTTTCCACTAAAAGCAAAAAATATTTTGCAAATAAATTGACTTTAATTATGATTTGTTATTGAAGCAATACGAACCCAGATCTAGCATTAATGGTTTTTTTTTTGTTTTTGGAAAAACTTTATTTTTTGTTATAGTTTAAGTGGAATTATTCACTGTGGGTTAGAGTGTTAAGATCTATTGAGCAATTTACTAATTGATCCTGTGTGACCCGCCCTATAGTTTTTAGTTACGCGGTTAGTTGTTGTTAAACATTAAATTATCAATGCAATTGGTTTGAGTGTAGTTCTTACCTAGTGTGATGCAAGGCAAAGCTTCTGATCGGTTTAACTTGGCAAACCCAGAGTGATCCTTGCCAATTGCACTTCAAGTCTACTCACAGAGCTCCGTATTCGTGGTACTACTGCGAACGGAGTACCTCCACGTGGTGACGCCTGGAAACGTGGTTCTGACACCCGTCAGAGCACGGCTAACTGTGAGGGGCGAAACCTAAAACCCAGGCACGTCAGCTCAGAGTGAGCGGTACCCTGGTCAGCGTCTGACCCAGAATGGGCGGCTGCAATAAAATCCTGGCAGGAGGAGAAAACTGCGACGTGGTGCGCTGGGCTTGCAACCCGTCACTGACGTATAACCGATTGCAATGAAAAGAAGTAAAATAAGAATAAAACGGACCCCCCAAAATATTGACGACCACCGCAAACGAATTAAGGACCATGATTTGAGGATATGCACCTGGAATGTTAGAACACTGTATAGACCAGGTGCCTCCATCCAACTGGCGGAAGTCCTCGAAAAATACAAGGCTGACATAACCGCTTTACAGGAAATCCGGTGGACGGGACACGGGTGCTCACGCAAGAAGTCTTGCGACATCTACTATAGTGGCCATGCGGACAAGCACGAGTTTGGTTGTGGATTTGTGGTTGGCAAGAGACTGCGACACCTAGTCTCAAGGTTCAACCCGGTGTGTGAACGTATAGCCACCATAAGAGTCAAAACTAAGTTTTTCCACATAACACTTATATGTGCCCATGCTCCGACAGAAGAGAAAAGCGATGAGGACAAAGACGAGTTCTACGAGAGCCTAGAAAATGTATATGACCGTAGCCCCAGCCATGACATCAAAATTGTACTAGGCGATTTTAATGCTAAAATAGGCAGGGAGACCGCATTTGAGCCTACAATCGGAAAATTCAGTCTGCACACCGAAACGTCGAACAATGGCATCAGACTGATTGATTTCTCTGCGGCAAGAAATATGGTAGTTAGCAGCACTAGATTTGACCATAAAAATATTCATAAGGCAACATGGTTATCTCCAGATCATTTGACGAGGAATCAGATAGATCACGTGGTAGTCGATGGAAGGCACGCATCGAGTGTTCTGGACGTACGAGTGATCAGGGGTGCGAACATTGACTCCGATCACTTCCTTACCGCAGTTAAGGTACGCACTAGGCTAAGCATGGCGAAAAACGTACGTAACCAGGCACAACGAAAGCTGGACATCGGTAAACTGCGGACCACAGAGGTAGCGGACGCCTACTCCAACCACCTAACTCAACTGCTGCGGAATGCTCCAACCCCTGATAATATAACCTCGCAGTGGCAATATATAGCCGACTCCATAGAACGGACTGCGAGAAGCGTACTTGGGTACTCAAAGCCGTCTCAAGAAGATGCCTGGTACGATGATGAATGTCGCAATGCCACGAGAGAGACGAATGCTGCATACAGGGCAAAATTGCAGCCAATGGCAACGCGAGCTGTTCGTGAACGGCACAGGGAGAAGAGACGAGAGGCAACTCGTCTTTTTACAAGAAAAAAGAAGGAGCTGAAGAAGAGGCAGGATGAGTGCACTGAGTTGCTCCGAAGTAGAGGGGAAGCCCGAAAATTCTACAAGAGAGTTAAAGCTAGAATGCGTGGAACAGGGTTGCCCTCCTGCAAGGACAGCGATGGTCAGCTAGTGACGGATCCGGATAACGTTCTGAAGATATGGAGAGATCACTTTAGAAATTTACTGGATACTGACACCACTCCAGAAGACCCCGCTCCAATCCATGACGATGGTATTAACTGTCCACCTCCGAGCCAGAGCGAGATACGTATGGCCATCTCCCGCCTTAAAAACAACAAAGCTGCTGGAGCCGATGGTCTCCCTGCTGAATTGTTTAAGGCTGGCGGGGAGGAGCTGATTAGGAGCATGCATCAGCTCATGGAGAACATCTGGCAAGAGGAGAGCATGCCCGGGGATTGGAGTCTCAGTCTGTTATGTCCCATATACAAGAAAGGAGATCGTAGTGAATGTAAGAACTATCGTGGAATAAGCCTATTACCAATTGCGTACAAGGTCCTTTCAAGCGTATTGTGTGAACGTCTAAAGCCAATTGTAGAAAAACTAATTGGACCATATCAGTGCGGCTTTAGACCTGGCAAATCTACGACGGATCAAATATTCACGTTACGACAAATCCTGGAAAAAACCCATGAAAAGCAGATCGACACCTACCACCTCTTTGTCGACTACAAAGCTGCCTTCGACTCTCCGATAAGGAATAGGCTTTATGAGGCTATGTCTGAGTTTGGTATTCCTGCAAAGCTAATCCGACTTTGCAGATGTACCCTAGAAAACACCAAATCCTCGATTAAGATTGGTAAAGATCAGTCTGAACCATTCAACACGGAAAGAGGTCTCAGGCAGGGCGATAGCCTGTCCTGTACACTATTTAATATAGTTATGGAGAAGGTGATGAGAAAGGCTGGTGTCAACATGTCTGGCACCATATTCCACAAAAGCCACATGCCACTAGCCTACGCCGATGATATAGATATCATTGGCCGAAATCTGCGGGACGTTACTGCAGTCTTCTCATCCCTAGAAAAGGAGTCGGCAAAAATGGGTTTAGCGGTCAACGAGGACAAGACAAAAATAATGATTTCGACGAACAAAGAGTCCTCTCGATGGGGACGCAGCGTCAACGTTGAAGATTATTGTTTTGAGGTAGTTGATGAGTTTACCTACCTCGGATCTTCCGTCAATAAGAAAAATAATGTCAGCCAAGAAATTAAGCGGAGAATAGTGCTAGCCAATAGATGTTTTTACGGACTTCGGCAGCACTTTAGTAATACCACCTTATCTCGGAATACTAAGAAACAGCTTTACCAGGTGCTAATCTTACCCGTTCTTTTGTATGCTGCCGAATCATGGGTGCTTACGACAACGGACATACAAAACCTGGGAGTATTCGAGAGGAAAGTACTCCGAAAAATTTATGGACCTATCTGTGTCGACGGCGAGTTTCGCCATCGGATGAACCATGAGCTGTATGAGCTTTACCACGACATCGACGTAGCTAAAAGAGTCAGAATGCAACGACTACGATGGCTGGGTCATGTTGCCAGGATGGATGTAAATGCTCCAGCGAGAAAGGTGTTTGAAGGCGAACCTGAAGGACGGCGCAGAGCAGGGAGACCCAAACTCCGTTGGAAGGACCAAGTGATAGGCGATGTGCCATCATCTGGTAGGACTAACTGGAGAACACACGCACAAGACCGAAGCGTGTGGAATTCTTTAGTACTTCAGGCCTCAAACTGATAAACCATGTTTGTAAAGGTACGGTCAAATTAGGCAAATATTTGACGAAAACCGTCAAATATTTCTTTGCCGCAGTCTGACCACAAAACATTTTTGTGTGGCAAACAACAAAACAGCTGATTTTGGTCAAACAAAATTATTTGCCTTCAAATAAAAATATACTCAATGTGACCAAAGTGTGACCACCAAAGAGCAAATATTTTCCTCTTTTTTGGGCAAACATTTATTTGATCTTACAAAAGTTTTGTAAGAGCAAACAAGGGTAAATAACAGCTGTTATCAGCGGTGTTGTCAGCTAACCGACAGAAATTAACAAAATGAAGAAAAATATCGCCAATTTAAATAATAATAAATAAAGTAAAATGAAGAAATTGTGAATATAAAATATATTTTGGTAATATTGTGGAACTGTTATAAAATTTTATGCATAATTAAAAGGGAAAAATTCTAGCTTTGTTAATTATCTCAAATCGACTGTAAACCGGGTAAGCTGCGACTAATTATGGTATAATAAAGATAAATTGGCCATAGTTTAACCGGTTACAAGCAAATCCAACAAATATCGGTTGTCAGGCAGTTTACACTCTCGAAAGCCCGTAATAAAGGTGATAAATTTAAGAATATGGGAGTCAAAAAATCACAACCCCCGCTCCGGGGCTCATGTGTGTCAAAAAGGGGTTCTATGAAGATCCTCTATGTGGGTGTATTCAAATGAAACAAATTTTTGAGACTAATCCAGCAGTAATTCAAGTACATACAGGTTCCAATCAGGGAACGGTTTGAGTTCCTTATTTTATGCTTTGAGTGCACTCACAAAAAATATGCCTATTGTTGTCAATCCACATAATTTCAGTAAAACATGTCATAGATATTGTGAGTTTGACGAAAACTATGCTTGACATTATTATAAAAAAAAACTTGACGGTAGGAATTTTTTTTTAGGCCGAAGCCGAATGTTAAAAACTTTTACAAATTATACAATACTTTATATTATTTAAAAAAACTTATTATTTATTTCTAAAATAAATGAGATAAAGCAAAACGAAACAAAAAAATTATTCAGTTACAAAAAAAGGCCTTCAACACGGATAAATTGTGGCAGAATAAAATTTTTTCAGTATTTATTCCATGTAAACTAGGCCTTCTTTCTAAATAGAGCCGACCAGCGGCACTAAACTGCAACACTACTAGTTGGAGCACTTAAAAACTTGACAGATGCATATAAATAGCAACGGCATTAGTTACTGTTGTTGAATGCATGAATGCATGGCAAAAGCAATACAATTATGAATACCCAATGAAAACAAATGCATTCATTCTGTTCTCTAGTCCCAATGACCCTATTACACCTAAATAATATAAAAAAACGTTGTTCGAAGAAGTGCCACAGGCAAAAAAATCGCCGCTATTATTTCTAAACACAATTGGTTATTAATTAATTAACATTTAAATTACCATCCAATAGTTCGAATTTCGAAACATTTATTTTATTTTTTTTTCTTAAAAAATGTGTTTTACCCTACTAAAACAGTCGTTGGAACCTAAACTAGATTCGGCCAAAAAATTCTAAACCTATATTTTGAATATGTAAATTTTGAAACAGGAAAAACCCCGGGTTCATAGATTGATCGATGTTTAAAATTGTCAATGTAATTTCCACTAGAAACTACATAAGTAAAATAATATGTCGTCTAAAAAAAGGTTGTGTTGACCACACTTTTAGCAAGAACATCTGTTCGAAAGACAAAACAATGAATAAATACATTGAAATCACAAACAAACCGTCGCCAATTATGTTGAAGTTTAAGAGAATATGAGGATAAAAGAAAATACGCGTCACAGTTAACCAATATATTTGCATTTTGTATCAAACTTTTAAAAATTTTTCAGAAAAAAAAAAATATTATCTGTTGGCTTGCTGAAGGTTTCTGAGAAAACAAAATTTATTTGCCGGCAAACAACAATTTGTTGCAAATATTCGTACAAGTGTGACCGCAGGGCAAATATGTTTTCCCTAATGTCCATCTGACACAGTTTGACACGTGTTTGATCAAACAAAAGGAGGCAAACAAATGCGCCTAGTGTGCACACAAAATCAACTCTGTATTGCTTTGACAATATTTTGGGCAAATAGGGGAAAACATGTTTTGGTCAAATATTTGACTAGTCTGACCGTACCTTAAGTTGTAATGGGCCACTTAAGTAAGTAAGTAAGTAAGTAGTTCTTACCTTTTATAGATATTTCTGGATGTGACAGAGTTTCTACAAATTGTTTTACATCTTCTTCATCCATATCATTGAAATCATGGTGATCAAATGTCTCCTCGTCATCATCATCATCATCACTAGAGAATGGATTTGTGGCCGCCAGGCTTTTGTTTTGACGTGACTCCTGTTCCGTACCATCTTCTTCATCTTGATAGTCAGGCCAATGACTACTATAATTGTTGAGACTAGTCGCAACATTAGCCGAATTATCAATATGTATTTCTGGTTCATCAAGGGATACTTTAGAGCTAAAATGACAAATGTTCAAATAGCAACATTGATATAGATGATTATTAATAGTATTAGCTATCGTAAACTCACATATTTAATTTGTCATCTCCAATTTTATGCACCTTTGCCAAGTGCCGCTTTAGGTGGTCCTTCCGCGTAAACTCCCTTAGACATACATGGCATTTGAAATCGCATCGTATACCTTCGTTGGGATGCTCAGTGGACAAATGAACCTTTAATTGACCCAAATGATTGAATTTCTCCCCACACACCCTGCATTTTTTTCCATCATACACATGATTGCTGGCACGGTGCAATCTAAGTTCATTTTCAGCGAAAAATTTTTGCGGGCAAGACTCACACTGGAACACAGTACTTTTTTCAGTTTGTGTATACCTATCTACTAAGGAGGTAGGTGCACCCTTCTCCTGTTTCGGTGCCCAGGTTATATCATACAACGCCTTGAGGCGACAATACGCCTGTTCGGTCTGCCGTTTAAATGTGTGGGCACTGCGAGCGGCTTCAATGCAGGGACCGCATATGTTCGTGGGTAATTTGTCATTAAAGTCTACTGGGTATTTGGTGCATTCAGTTATAATATCAGCTATGCTATTGCTGCTGTCACTCAATTGCACTTTATCGAATATGGAGTATACATTTATATTGTCCTGCATACAAATGCGACATATCGTATTGCTATTACAATTTACAGCCACTTCCATTTCCCCGCCTGCCTTCACCAACACAACGAATTTAAATTATTAAAACATATTTGAGTGAATATTGTATATTTTTATTGATTTTGTTTACAAGAGTAGTCTTCTTTTAAGTCAATGCAACAAGATGATTGATAGCCCGTTGTTGTAACAGTGTCTTCTTCTTCAACGGCACAATGACTGATAGCTTAATATTTGTATGTTGCCAGGCAGAATAAAAGTTTGTGTAGAATTGAATCTGCATTTAAATAAGAATTTATTTAAAAGAATTACCAAGTCCTAGCTCTTTAGTGTAAATAATTAATCTTTTACTTATAATTCTGAAAATAAACCGTAATGTTTTCATTTTTTTCATTTACCTGCAGATATTTATCCGTTTTATTAAAACAATTGACCAGGTCTAAATTTAAAATTTAACGTTTGAAAATTTATGAAGTTAGATCCTTGTGTGGGCTTAAATGACCATCACATTTCATGCCTTTCTCAAATGTTTTGAGTCTTGAAATTATCAAATCCTGGACTACCTAAATCATTGCGAAATATTTATATGTAACTTTGAAGCCGACTAAAAATACAATTTTTGAAAATCCGTGATCTTGGAATCAGCTATTCCTGATTTTGAAAAAATTTGCTTATTCAGCTAATTTGTCCCGCCTTGATTATATTTTATTCCATAATATTGTTCTCCACGAAGTTTGTAATATAAATCCAAGTTTTTTTTATGATGCAATAGTCGCCAGTCTAGCACAGTCGGCATACAACTTAATATTTACTTACATACAGATTTGTTAAATTTTTATTGTTATTTTTTTTAAATAGTATACAGGATTAAAATAACTTAATAGTAATTGTTTAATAAATAAATTGCAGTAGACATTTTGGAATTGAAAGTAAGTCACTCTTGTTTTAATGTGGTATGAATAAATAATTTGTAAAAAAAATTATAAATGCAGTATGTATTTTTAAATTTTTTCATTTGAATAATATTTAATTTATTATTATTCAATCAATGCCCATGCAAGGACTTAATACTGATAGTACAACAAAAAAGTATTTAAAATGACATTCAAAAATGGGAAATTAAATAAAATAAAAAATATTTTTTTTTATAAAATTTTGTTAACATAAATGTCGTAAATAGAGTAATAGGGAATATTGATATTATACTTTGCACACAATTTCTCAGCAAAATTTTATTAAACAGGCATTTACATTTGTATGTCTCCTCTACAACTTATATTTGTTTCTTTTCGTAAAATATAAAAAAAACAGTTCAATTCGTTTAATTATTGACGCCGACAGCAGACCTTATGCTTTTATCCGTGCATAATTTTGTCTCAATATTGCTACTTTACTCGTTCGCTTCGTTTTTACTTGGTGGTCTGTTGAAATTATCCCAGGACTTGAAGTCTTTTAGAATGTTTATTCTAATGACCATGGATCGTTAGTAAATGACGTTTGAGATGATCCTTCCGCGTGTACCCTTTGGGGCACATGGGACATTTAAAATCGCAACGATCGGTGTGTAGCAGTTTATGCCTCTCCAAAGAACTTTTAGTGGTAAACGTTTTTTCGCACATATCGCAATGAATTATAGGTTTTGTACCAAGTCGATTTTTTGAGTGCCTTCTTTCCATGTGACGCAACAAATGGTCTCTACTCTCAAAGCCACAGCTACACTGGTTGCAGTACAGTTTTTTCTTGCCGTGTTTTTTTTGTATATGATTTTGCATTTGGTCGTATCGTCGAAAACTGTCGCTGCAAATATTGCATTTATATGTCTTTTGTTTATTGTGAGTTAACATATGCCTTCGCAAATGTGCAAGTCGCGAAAAATTGCGATTGCATTCAATACAGCGATTTTCTTTCCTTTTGGATGAAATTTGTGGATGTGTTTTATGTTTTGTAAGAAATGCGGAGGAAAAAGAGGGTTCTTCCCATAATCCGCATCTGTTTTCTCCTCTCCCATTTTCGAGGTTGGTGGCCTCTTCATGTTGGTTACTTGCCTGATCGTCACTAATCTCATTATTATAATTGTCGCTGATTGATTCCACAGCATGTAGTTCAAAACATTCATCATTTGACCCCACCACTATTTGTGCGCTACCCACATAATCGCCATCTGATTTATGTCTCTTTTGTGAAATATCATTCTCATCCCAATCGGGATTTTCGGCTGCAAACAAATTAATCCGAAAATAAATTATATACATAACTAGGTGTAGTATGAAAAAATTCAACAGTCCAATAAAAATTTATATACATACATACATATGTATATAAAAAAAGTTAATATTTATGGAATATGACTTACTTTTTATTAATATCTCTGGTTGTGCTAGAACATCGGCAAATGGTTTTATATCTTCATTAGTATCATTGAAATATCGATGATTCGCTTGCTCTTGGTTGTCGCAATCCATTTCATTTGTTGCTGTTATCATTTCATTTTGTGACATGAAGTGCTCTGCATCATTGTACTCTTCGCCTTCATAACTTAGATCAGTTGCTAGAGGCATTTCTGACTCGTCGGCAAATAAATTTTGACTGTATTCACAAAAATTAGACATAAAGCCATTATAACAGCAATATTAGTGTATACTCACATATTCAATGCCTCATCTTCAAAGTTATGTACTTGCGCCAAATGCCGCTTCAGTTGATCCTTTCGTGAAAACGTTTCCAGACATATTTGGCATTTCAAGTCACAGTCGGGACGTTGAATTTTATGGACTTCGACCAAGTGACGTTTTAGGTGGCTCTTTCGCCCAAATGCTCTTTGACACACATAGCATTTAAAATCACAGTGAAAGCCCTCGTTTGGATGTTTGTTGGACAAGTGTATCTTCAGTTGACCCCAGTGATTGAACTTTTCACTGCACACCCAACACTTTTTTCCATCGAATGCATGAGCTGTGGATCGATGTTCTTGCAGGTTGTCTTCAGTAGAGAACTTTCGCGGGCAGGAGTCGCATGGATACACTTCCTTTTTTTCAGTCTGTGTATACCTATGTACCGAGGAGGTATGCAAACCCTTCTCCATTGCTGGCGTCCACGATATATCGTATAGTGCTTTGAGACGACAATGCGCCAGCTCCGCCTGCCGCTTAAAGTTGTGGGCACTGTAAGCCAATGTCATACAAATGCTGCATATTTTTGATGGTAATTTATCGTTGGAAGCCACTGCATATTTTGTGCATTCGTTTATTATTTCTGCAATTGTGTTGGTGTTGTCGCCAAACTTGACTTTCTCAAATATAGAGTACAAATTTTTATCGTCCTGCATGCAAATGCGGCATATTTCGTTTCGACTTCGCCTTGTAGGTCCTTCCATTTTTGTGTCCACTTGGAACTGTGCTCCAAAGATGAATTGTTGTTTGAACTCTTTGTGCAGGACTTGTTTACTCCAAGCCTTGTAAAAGCTCTATGCGTCGCTGCCAATATGGGGATGATAAGGGCTGGTTGCCAGTGTTGCCGGTTGGATGAAAATCTTATTTCAAGTTATGTTTAATGTTATTTTATGAAAAGACTTACTTTTCAAAAGATGCCTGTATGTTTTGTATGGTGGCTTGTTACTATTCAATGTGGAAAATACCGTCGAAAATGTTTCCGATAGAAATAAACTTAACGCCTTGAGCCAGTTTTGAAGTATGGCAACATATAGTTTTCTTTCACTCACCACCCTTTGCACAACTCTGTTTTTATTGCACGTTATTCTGACATTTGCAAGAATTTCTTTCCTCACTGGTGTTATTTAATTGAGTAGATTGTTACAATATTAAATAAAATTTATAAAAATTGCTAGCAATAAGTTCGAAAATGGCATTTTTGTTAAATAATTTAAAGGCCAATGCTGCCACGAATGTGAAATCTATTAGCCAGGCCCAAACCCTGGCCAAATTAATGCACACTACGCCGGTCTGCTGTGAAATACGTAAATTGGCCCGTCTGCGTGTTGTGGATAATAGTGACATTGGCAAAAGGGCTATGGCAGAAGGAAGACCTCCACGCTGTATCCACGTATATAACAAGCGGGGCATTGGATTGATTGGAGACAAAGTTTTGGTGGCCATCAAGGGTCAAATGAAGAAAGGCATTCTGGTGGGTCTAAAACAAAAACAAAGACCAAAGATACCAAAATTCGACAGCAATAATTTGGTATTGATCGATGACAATGGCAGTCCATTGGGAACAAGAATTCATGTGCCAGTTCCAACGATACTGAGAACCATACTGAAGGAGAAAACTCAGGCGAAAGGAGCTGACTACACTAAAGTGTTGGCCATTGCCAGTAGATTTATATAAACGTATTTATTTCTCCATCTTTAAATAAAAATAAAAAATACTTCTAACTATAATGCCTACAAAGTTTGTCGTTTTGCATCTTGCTCCGGCGATTTATCGTTAGCATCACTACCACGCTCACGTTTGCGTTTCTTTGAGTGTTCGTGTACCAATTCTGAGACGGCAATGTTAGTGGACTTCATTTGCAGCCAATTGGTAAACTAAAAAAAGGACACATAATGTAGCAAATATAAAATATTAGCATTTGTGCTTGTCTTACCAAGTTACTTGTTTTCACTCCGGACTCGTACAGCTTATTTTCTATATCATCCAATCGATGTTCTGGTCTCCCGCTTTCTGTTGTATTCTTAGATATGTCCAACAAATGTCTAACTCTTTGTCGCATTGTTTCAAAGACAATTTTTCCTACAACATGATTGCGATCATAAGGTGTCAAATATCGACCATATTCATAAAAGTACGGATGTAATTTGCCTAGCTCTATGTGGGTGGTTTCAGCTTCGCACACGGCTTTGTGCACATTTTTATAAATATCTGGCACGCAGACTGTGAAATAGGGATTATTAACTTTCAGCTCTTTGATATACCACAAAGGTAAATTTACAGAACGTCCTGGATTGAGATCTTCGGAATCGGCACCAGCGTCTAAAAAACCTGTAAGAATTGGCAGATTGTAAGAGACCTTGTTTTGATAGAAATATGGAAATCTTACCCATTTTTAATAATTTTGTATTGACTTTGCACTCCACTTTTTCCTGGGTCACAAACAGATCTTCTACCGCATAATAATTGGGGAAATAACTTTGGTTATTCATTGCAGACGCACTAAAGTAGCAATTGTTCCTAAATACAATAGAAAAAATTGATGTAAACAGATGTTGCTCAATTGGCGGTATATTTTGAATGCACAGCTGTTATTGTTTACATTGTGACTGCAAAAACAAGGTATATATACAAAAGATAATATTTGTGCAATGCATGGCTTGTTGCCAACCTCAGAGAGTATGCATTTGCAAATAATCGTAAATATGGAACTCTTATCAGTTATCGGACATTTCCTTAAAGTTGTAGGAAATGCAATAAAAATTTTCTAATTTAAACAATTTGCTGATCTCTGTGTTTACACCAATTTAATAAAGCCTAATACATAAAATCAACATCATTGTTCTTTTTTAATCTGATTTGCTTTTGGGTAGGCAAATAAACGATATTTTTTAAACCTATCAAGTGGGGGGAAAAATGTGGATTCCTATGGCCCAAATGTTTGTTTTAACGTTAGTCTGCCCTCGTATATACGAAATAGGGAATGTAATTGGGAAGACCATTAACTGGAGTACACGCACATTTACTTGTTTGTATATTATAGCCTTTCTGTGTTCAAGTGCAATTTAGTTTTAAAAATTTAAAATAAATATCCGTAATATGGAGTTTGAGATTTATTTTGCATGAGTAACACTTACAACTTCTTATATTGGTGGTTTATTTTTAAGAATTTAGTCATATTGCCACCCTACTGCCATTTGTGAAAGTCTCACGTACCAGTTGCTAAGCTACAAAAGGGAACGAAACTTGCGATAAATAATACGAAAACAAACTAAGAAATGAGGTAAACAACATATGCTTTGACAGTTGAAGCTTTCATGACATATGCATTTGTACGAGCCCGGCCGAGTTACGTACGTTAGTGTGCGAGACATGCACGAATAATGGAAAGGAAAACGCCAAGGAACGCAAAATAAATGTCCTGCATGACAAAACGGACCTTGGACATGCAGCACTGATATCAGTACGTATTTTGAAAGGACAGCAGTTGGTCGCAGTTGGAAAATGTAAAATAAAATTATAAAAGTTGGAATGAGAATAAATATCAAAATGTAAAATAAAAGTATATATGATATAATCTCAATATATGTATATGTTAGAATTATAAAAAGATTTCTAACTTAAGAGAAAACTTCCTCAAGAGTGCGTGCATTTATAATGTAAAATGTGACTAAAAAGTATTAAATGTTTTGGAAAAATCAATAATTGATTAAGAAATTGATGACTGAATGCCACAAATGTTTTCTATAACATACATCATGCATGTATAACAATTTTGCACAGTTGGTAAATCCTAATTAAGTGAATCGCCATTTTTTTCATATAAAATAATTTAGAAGGAAAACTGTAATCTTTGTATCTAAATTTTGTACATTTAATGTGAAATCTTTTAATTTTTGCTGGTGTTAATGTACTAGAATTGTACGGATGTTTGTGTGTTCCATCGGGGTATTGCATACACTCATCTACATATACATACACACCTATTTCCCTTCGCAGCTGCTTCTATTGTCAAACGTGAGTGTTGCCAGACTTAGCTAATAGGTATATCCTTAAACGTATTGTAGAAAACGAAGCAGAAATCACAGAAAAGTTATTTATAAAACATAATATGATTGAGAATAAAATAGTAATTAATTTACTAAAAGTTGCAAAAAAAATTGTGTACTTTTTTGTTCAAAAAAGCATTTTAATATTATTCAGGAGCAAAGGTTTGCTTACAGATATTAGTATAATAAATTTATATCAGAAAGTTATTTTAATATTTACAAATTCAAAGTAAGGATGAAGGTACTAGGTTCAAACCACAAAGGCTTTGACGTTCTCAGATCAAACTTTTTTGTGACCTTTTATATTTTATCTTATCTTGAAGTTGGTTTGTTTTGTTTTTCCGCTATAACTCAAGAACCATTAATAATTTCTCATATCGTTCTTTAGCAGAATGTAGCTAAGGCTTTAGTAAATTATTTTTTATTAATATAAATATGTAAAAAATCAAGTTGGACTAAATTAATCGAATGAAACTTCAAAAAGTTGTAATTTATCGCCTTTTTATATAAAATTCCCCATAACTCCAATTTGCTGTCCATATTTAGACTGTCTCATCTGTGATAAGCTAAAAACTTGTCTTTGCTGATGATATTGAATGACGACACTGACGGAAGAACATATTGGATTATCCATATGCAGCGAGTTTGCACATGGGCATTTCAACAGAAAGGGTCAAATTACTTCTATTTTTGTCACGCAACGTCACCCTCTTTATTCGCTAATATTTTAGGACCATCAGTTCATAGGATTTCGTCTCTCTTACTTAATATAGACGTACAACTTGTAACGCATGTGGCTTTGGAAATGACCATGTTGTACTCGCTACATACATATATGTATGTTTGTATATACAACGTATGAGTATTATTAATATTATGCTATTTTATATTAATCATACACACTTCGTTCCAATATTGTGGATTTATAGTTTAATAATAATGACAAATTTTAGAAGATTTCATTCGATAATATAATATTTGGATACATTTTGGCCCGAGAACGTCAAACCCTTTGGAGGTTTTACTATACTGACCTAGTTCCTTCACCATGACTTGGAATTTCTCTAGCTTAAATATACAATTACTTACAAATACAAATGTTTTCATAATTAAAATCATTTCAATTATTGTTACCTTTAAAATTGTTAACTTTTGTAATTGAAAAGATTCTCCCTATTTTCTAAATAGATTTACTAGTTGGCGTGGTAATTTAAAATACGTGTGATCTTCGCAAATCTGGCCACACTCCAAACTACACCCGTTGCACCATTGTGCTGCGGTGCACTCGTTTTGTACTGCATTGAACAAAAACACTTGGTTCATGGCTGTTGCTGCTGTCGTTATTGTTGTTCAGCATTAATCATACCACCATGTACCACCAGAACGCAATAACACTAAGAATACCGTTAGATATTCTTCATTATGCTTCGTTTCTCGAACATTCTAGTTTTTTTAAGCGTCGTCAGCATCGTCATCATTCTTATCACGACGGTCTTGCCCCACTCAAACTCAGAGCTTAATGTTAGTTCTTTTGTTGTTATTTTCAGTTTTTTTTTAGGTCAATATTGCAGAGCAAACAATATGAGTAGCTAAAGTAAAACTAATGAAGATTGTGAACAAGAGGCCGTAGAAATTTCTGAAGAAATTAATTCATTTCCCATTCAACTATCAAAATGTCAAGCCTTCAATGGAAAAGTGATGTTAAACAATATACGAAACTGTTGTGAAGAATTGTGATAAGAATTCAATGTCTTTAAAATAACGGCCGTCGCAATGGCTGAGTCAATATCTTCCACATCTTCCTCGTGTCGTTTTGATGACAGTGCTGCCCATTCAGATTCGGTTGTGTGTCAGGAATTTGATGGCGAACCTTCACAACCATCGGATGAAGGTATGGTACTCGGTATTTTAATTGCGAAATTTGCATTATTTTCATTAATCACTAAATATAATGTATAGTTGAGAAGTTTCTACCCCTGTATTATTTGTTAAACTCAAGATAGCTTCATACGGAATTTGTATTATTCTTAATTTTTGCAGTTCATAATTTACTATTTTACTACTCCTTTGTCACATTCGACCACAATATTTTCTTCCCTAGTTTTTTTTTTCCATTTCACTTATACCGCTATCGATTTAAAATGTATTTGTTATTCGTTTTTTTTTCTGCTAGAAATCCACGAATATGCCAAGCAAATCGGCATTGATCCGCTTAAGGAATCGTATTTACTACATTTGGCCAAAGAAAGTCTAATGCGACCATTGCCTGTCTGTTGGCTATTATGGTAAGTATGATGTGTTTATTTCGTATTATACATTTTAATAATACATTGCATGGTTTGTTGCATTTGTTGTAGTACCGTTGAAGATGGCAGCGGAGATCCATATTACTATAACGTTAAAACAAAGAGCTCACAACGTGGACACCCCCTGAACGAACATTATCGCCAGTTGGTTAGGCGGGAAAGACAAAGACACAACGATTCACTGACTAAATCAGATAAAACAGAGTCGACCACAATGTCCACGGTGCTTGATGCCTTTGGCCGGAATGTCCCAGCCAGGGGTAGTGTTAAGGCAAAAGCATCTCTATGGGACCACGCATTCGATGAGGTATATCGCAATGTTATACAACAGGAAAAACCAAAGACAGAAAATTCAGTTGCCATTGCATCATTAGACATGGAAGAGGTAGAAGCCGCAATAGATGCCTCGGCTGCAATAGATGCAGCAACTGTGGCCGCGTCTTCAACTACAACCGTGACCACAACCACGTCATCAGCAAAAATAGGCCAAGATATAGAATCTGGAGACGATAGCATTGCCGATTTAGAAGTGCGTACTTCACCAAAAACCATTGAATGCGATATTCCACACGCTTTTGGTGAAAGAAATACTTGTGCCGTTACCATTCATCAAACTGGAGCTATACCAAAACAATACGGCGGCGGCGGTACGGTAACGTTAAGTGGCTTTAGTGGTAGTGTCAATCGATTCCTTGAAACCAGGACGAAAAATTTTCCTTCTGCTAGGGAATTTAACTCAAAATCGGGCAATGAAAAATACCCATTTTCCAATAAGCCAGAAACGGAAAGAGATCCCTTTGAACCTGTGAACAGTGGCGAAAAAAAAGGTTTCAATTTATCAGGAACAGGTGCCATGTTCTTAAAGTCCAGACGTCAATTTGATATGGCCACAACGCCTCCAATAACCTGCAACGTAGTCGTGGAAGGAGAAATTGGCACTCCACCAGGATATAAAAGTATTTTGCGGGATACGGGTTTGACTGAAGTGAAGCGACGTTGGCAGAGGGAATATGTTAAGAATGACCATGGAGATGTTGTGGATGAAATGGATGATAAGAAGAATGTACGTTTCAATTTGGATGATGCCAAGATTCCCAGTTCTAGCGAGGAAGAGTTAAACGCCGAAATGTCTTCGGGATCAGAAGATGGCGGCATTGACGACAACGATGATCCTTGGGGTGACGAAATTGAGGATTTGGATACATTTGAAGAACTTGATCACGATGATGAGGAGGTTAACGCCTGTGTAGGTATTGGTACGCTGCCACTCGACAGCACTTCCTATCAACAAAGCCTAAATCCTTTCCTCTTCAACGACGAAAGGAACCTTAAAGATAGCCAAGATACAACCATTTCTAAAAATCACTCCATTGATATGCTTAAATCTCAGAGTTTCTCCACGCACATGCAGCGAAAAAATAAGGCAAATGAAGACGAAAATTCCCCAGAGCATGGCGATAATCAAGAAACTTCCAACTTATCAGCTGTTAAATATTTGGAGAAGATAAAAGATAACGTTGCAGTAAAGCCTTTGTATGACGACACAGATTCCGATTCCAAAGGTAGCTCAGTGCACAGCATTGTGGCCACAAACAAGTCAGATCAATCGGTGGCGCACAGCCCGTCAAGCAATCCCTTTGACGAAAATGATTTGGATAATACAATT
The DNA here is from genome assembly GCA_964034835.1 of Muscina levida. Lineage (NCBI taxonomy): Eukaryota > Metazoa > Arthropoda > Insecta > Diptera > Muscidae > Muscina > Muscina levida. The sequence continues at coordinate 152,071,007 of OZ035882.1, forward strand.
GGTCATAATGTCGAGCGATTAGAAAAGAAACCGCATGAAGTTAAGTCACGAGGTAAACCGACTGTAAGATCCTTTAAAGTTGCATCAAAATTAGTGGGTTTCTTAAAAAAGGATAATGAAAAAGCTGCAACTGTTCCAGGACAAGAACGAGATTCTGATGATAATTCCATCGAAATGGATGGAGATAAACACCTGCGTCACGTGGAGGATGGTTATGAATCGGAGTGTCCTGTGAATAATCCCTTTGATTTTGAGGAATTGGCACGAAGGCATAATAGGGATGCTGTTGAATCGGAGAAAAAGGCGCGGCCACATAAAAGTGAAAGGCCGTCTGTGAGATCCTTCAGAGTCGCTTCCAAACTAGTGAATCTCCTAAAGAAGGACAATGATAAGCCCATGACCGAATCTCTCAATTACTCAGAATCAAATGACAACTCATTGGAATCTCTTCGCGAATCATTAGACAATGATAAAAAGTTGAAACTAAAGGCAGAGAGGGAACGATTGGAGGAACAACTGCAACGGGAAATAAACAACATTAAAAAAGATCACGAACAAAAATTAATGAATATACGTCATGAATATGATCAACGCCTAACTGTTCACCGAAATGAAATCATCGAAGCACTGGAATTGCAGACGGCGGAGTATCGTCAACAAATGAAAGAAGAGTATGACTCCAAGCGTAAAGCTGTGGTGGATGAACATAAAGTTCAAATGGCGGTTGTGCAGAAGAATCATGCCGAGATCCTTGAAGAATTAGAGCGAGACTTAAAGAGCGAGGAGGAGATGATCAAGAAGGAACACACCACCAGGTTGCAACAGATGAAAGATAAGCTAAAAGACGAATTAGAAGCGGAACGACAGCGCATGAAGGAATCTGGCGAGGAAAGGTTGTACGAGAAAGTTAGGTGCGAAAAACGTTTATTGGAGGACAAATACCGTTGCCTGAAAGACAAATATGCGCGATTAAAAACAGAAGTGAAACTATCGGTTGAGAGACGAAATCGACGGCGGGAAGCTCAAGCTTTGCAACAAAAACATTTACACACTACTACCACAGGTTCGGAAACAGAGCGCTCAACATCTCACAGACCTTCGACTGGCAACAGTGAGAATCGGTCCTCATCCGTCCAAAACAGTGGCCAAAGCGCAAAACCTCCGGTACCTACCAAAACTCATTTAGTAGCAGCTGGCAAGGATCTACCCCCAAATTCTGATCGCACAGGAGAACGTGTGGCTGCCAGCTCCACGCGTAAGTCCGGAGTATCACCAAAGTATGCAAGGCACTTGAGGGTTCAGGACGACACCACTTCGGTGAGTCAATCGGATACTACAATATCCAATACTTATCCCAAAGGACGACATTTGCTAGCACCCGCTGTAGCGCACAGCGATAATGGCAATTCGGATTCAGAGGCCTTTGCCAGCAATGTTGAAAACAACAACAATTCACGTCGCGGAAGCGGTGTTGCTCCACCACCACAACGTAAAAAGCAATTCACAAGACTCAAGTCTGCTTCTACTTCACGTCTTAACACCGAAAATTTTAAGAGTGAAAGGCCTTGCACTCCTGTTGAGAACTTAAGGCATCAGTTGCAAAAGCTAGAAGATTTAGAAGATCAATTCCCTGACAACACCATGGACACCACGTATCATTTGCGATATCCCTTCTCCGACATTTCTAATGCAGACTACACGGCAGGTTCCAGTTCAGAACTTGAATTCTTTAAACATCGCATACACCTCGAACGGGATTCGGTACGCCGAGCTAAGGAGTCCTTGCGCTCGCAAAGAACTACCTTTAGAGCTAGACAGCGAGAAATCAAGCAAAGGCACAATACCATGGCAACACGTCATAGTCTCGAGCAATTGATTCAAGAAGAAAAAGATCTTACCGAAATGGAAGTAACTCTCCACCGCACCCGAGCTCTTTTGGGTGAAAAGGTCATACGTCTGCGACATTTAGAACAGAGCGTGATGCGCGTCTGCGACAAGAGCAAGACGCCCATGGACTTATTGAGTGTTGAGCCAAAGGAGGATGCAACTTTGAGTGATTTGTCGTCTCAGTCTAGCTCCGGTTTTAGCAGTACCGATTTGGCTAGTGGAGAGACTCAGAATTTGAACAAACGTCGTGAATTCCATAGCCTCGAGTCGAATGAGTGCATCAAAAACCTGGAGATATTGAATGCCGAAATACGAGAAATATTGGATTTGTTAGGCAGAGGTGGACAACAGCCAGGTGAGTGTGAGGAGTTATTTGTATTTGAAAAAAAAAAACAGGAGATCAACTTGTAATCCTTGTAAAGTTGCGAGTGGGGTGGGCTATAAATTGAATTTTGTGGAACACTTTCAGTGAACCACACACTAGTCCTTTGATAGTTTCTAGACAATTCACAAGAGATTACTGTAGCAACAAATGAGTATACATGTATTTTTACATATTTATGGTCATTACTTACGACAGGTTTAAATATTCCCATGATACCGCCGGCTGAGCTTAATTGGACTCATATGATGAGCTCAGGAACAGTGGCTGCAGTCAGTCCAACTCCAGGTACATTCTAAATACTGCTCTAGCAATATCAATATTCTATCCTCATTCTTTTATTAGTTCCAGATCGCAGCATGGAAAATTACCGACAAATGACCTCAGGAAACATCTCGGCTATTGATCGTATGCAAAATTCCATAATGGCAGCCAAAACCATTGCATCGCAAAATCCCAAGGCGCTAAACTATACCAACAGTCTCGTGGAAAGAACTAGAGATATACGAAATTGGTTAAAACAGGCCAAGAACGAACATGACTTTTCAAATACCAAGACTACAGCAGGTCAAACGACCGCCAATGCATCGCCAGGCGATGGCGTAAGCCCTGTCGGAGCAGGGCCATCGCATTCTAATCAGTAGAGAGAAAGTAGAAATTAGTTGTAGATAGGATCCTGAAAAGTCGAAACTTTGAGATTCTTGTTTCATAATACATTGAAAAGGTTGTGTTCTAAACGATAGAAATGAGGAAATACGCAGAATGTCGAGTGGTGCCAAAGAATTGTGTTAGATTTTTTAAATAAAAGTTATAGAAAATACATACCTACATAGAACGTTACCTAACCACACTGATAATGTGATGGTTGACTAGTCAAATATAAAATATTGGAGATTTGGAAATTCTACTCTACTACTCAGTGTAGATGTGCTAAAAATTGTGGTTGATGTAGAATAGGAAAATATATTACTAAATAACTGTGTTAGAATACATTTTAGCAGTCAGCCAATAGTTTAACTTGAATAAGAATTCGGAGACATAACTTAATTTTAAAATTAAAACACAATAAAGCAACTATGCAATAATTAAGTGGCCATCTTCCAATATCCAATGTCCAATAACTCATCGTACAGTAGAATGATAATGGTATTTGGAGTCAGTTGAAGGAAGTGTTACGTTTTTTTTTTGTCATTCACAAAAAATAGCAGAAAGTTTTTAGAGGGATCATCAAGAGGAAAAAAAGTTATGGTGGCAAATGTTAATTACAATATCAAATACTCTTATGATAATTATTAAAAAATTTTAAACAGGTTCTGGAACTAAAATAGCAAAAAATAAAAAAACATTTGCTAAAAATTTGAAAACGATTTCATTATTAAGGTTTTATACCTGAATCCACTATGCAATTTCTTATGGTTTGCTTATGGCGTTTTCAAAATCGACTGCTCCCCCCTAGATATTTGTTTACCCAGCTATTTTTGTTTAGAATATAGAAACCATTAGCACATCTTCGTGAATCGTCGATAACATCTATTTGTTGCACTTTTTTGATTATGTGAGCTTTATGGCAACCTAAAAGCCTTATATGCTGGTATTAGTAAATTCTATTAGACTGATATTATATTTAGTTCGAACATAAAAATAGCTCTAAATCCTACTTTATTTACAAAACAAAACACAAAAATATACTACAAATAGTATGACTAACATAGGAAAAAACGATGAACATAGAACAAAATTTAGGAAACAGTTAAACTGTGCTTATTGTGCAAAAAAAAAAAAAGAGAATGATAAAGTCAGGATGGAATCTAGGAATTATACAACAGGTATTAGGAATACATTGAATTGAATATTTCTTTATGTCCCATTGTCTATATACTAAGTAACACATTGCGTATAAAAATCAAGACACAAATCAAAATAATTATCAATTAAATTATATTAAAATTCTTATTAAGGCGTGTTCAGATGTTTAAATGTAAACGGCAGGCGAATTCTGTGCGTAAACGGTTGTCGCGGTTTGGATCAAAATGACGAATCAATAGTACTTCCGTCTATCTGAACGCACCGCTAGACTATTTAATGCGATGCAAATAAAATAAAAAAATAATTCAAATGAAATTTTTTGTGATTTTGTTAGAATATCGAAAGTCAATAAATTAAAATTGAAAAGTAAATACTCAGCAGTTGTTTAATTTAGAAAAAAAGTCTCTTGTGTGATTGTAAAGTAAGTGGTAAGGTAAAGTTTTTGTATTTGATTTTTCTTATACGATATATTTATAATTTTTTATTTGAAAAATTGTTCTTAAATGATAGCATTAAGGCTGATTTACACGCTATCCACCCATATCCCCTATCGCCTGTCAAATCAGTACATTTTGATTTCCTATCCACTTTCCTATAATTCAATATTACTTTGCTATAATTTTGAAGTGTTTGCCTTTGCTTATTCCTACATGTTTTCTAATTAGGCTATCTCGCTCTTGTTGTTGAGGGGATATGGGTAGATAGCGTGTAAACCATACTTTAGACTTTATTTTTTGTTTTTAAAGTAATTACTATATATTACACTGAAAATAAGATTTGATTTTTTTTTTAAAAAATAATATGTATTTATTTAGTTCACATATTTCTCTGTGTATAAAAAAATTAATTTTTTATAAAAAGTAAAACTATAAACGCTTTAAAACCTTAAATTAAATTAGCTATTTAGTGGCATAGTGGTTAGAACACGCGACTACCATGCGGGAGATCGCAGGTTCAAACCTGGCTCCAGTCATCTTAAAAAAAAAAGAAAAAAAGAAATAAAATTTTCTTTCATTGTCGGCTCCCCTCGAATGTTGTTTGACAGCAACTTCGCAGTATTAAGCGTTGATTCAATCGTCGTGTCTAGTAAGAGCTTCTCAAAACAGTGACGTTCGCATTCGTCGATAAATAAGTAGGTGCCGTTAGTTGTGAATCTAAAAATAGAAAGCGTGTTAATTCACAACAACGCGAGAAGCTATCCCATACCTCATTCATGGGGTGCAAAGGGAAATTAAGTTAAGTAAATTTATTCTTAAGAACAAATTAGTTTTTGTCATTTGAAGTAATTCAAAAGCTATATTTTCTAAGTTTCACTGAGAATGATCGTTATCAATTTCCGTTTGCTATTTTTAAATAATAACGAACTAATTACATCGCCAAAGTAAAAATGAATGCAAAAATCAACACAAAACATATACTGATTCGTTATCACAGATGATTACGCAGATTTGCATGCGTATATATGTCATATACAAACATCGTTAGTCACTAAGTTATATCATAAAGTAATGGTGATACTGGTATCCCCTTAAACTACTATGTTATTTAACTCGATTCCGACAACGCTTTCATTTAAACAAATATCAACAACAATTACCCAGGTGCTTATATTTTATTATTCATTGCTTTTGGTGCCAGCAACAGAATGAAGATAAACACATGGTCAAATAAAATATAAATTCGAGTGAAAATTGTTTATGTACAATTTCCATTGAATGCGACAAAAGAAATGACAATGCGAATAATAACATGAATCCAGCAAATGTCTGCAATAAACAATTGACTACAGCATTCGCAGATACATATATGAAGTCTCAACGAAGGACCCACAAATGTATGCATATACTCATACATAAGTAGTTGTGTGCTTTTCTCTATTAGTTCACCATATGCAAATAGCAAATATGATACAAATGTCATTTGTGTATCCTAACCAATTTCAATTTTAACTTTGGTCTATGGTTGTATGTATGTTAATTTGTGTAGAAACTGAAACAGCGCGTAAGTGTGTGTATGTCAGGCAATAATTTTTTTGGCTCCGTAATACATTTTATGTTCGTGGATACGACGTCATTGTCATCATTTTAGCTATCACTCACTCACCTTTAAAATCCTATGTATGTATATTAAATGGTCTTTGTTTCACATTGCTGAAACAAAAAATAAATTCATATTACTCATACGTTATATTTTATCCAATAATAAAGGCAGTTTTTTACACGATATGCAAATAAAAATGTATTTGTATAGTTTCACAACAAATAAATAATAATACGTTACCATCATACTATCACTTTAACACAGGATAGTACATAGTATATTTGTAATTAATTTACTTTTAAGAAGTAAGTTGTTAACAGTTTCGTTATTTTTTGTTGAAACCATGACTAAAATATATAATTTCGTATATGATATTGTAGAAATGTATCTCTGTTTAGTTAAAGTTTTTAGGCTTTAATTCTCAATTTTATGTTTAACTTACTTTTACTAAACAAAATTCAAACCTTTGCATTCTTCCCATCAGATGATTACAACTATATTACCAAATAAATATCATTATCGTATTCCTTAAATTATAGTGGAAAAATATTAAATAAATATTATTTGTGCTCAACTCATTATCCTTACAATATTCTATGACACGTTTCAAGCATCTTTCAGAAATATTTGCTTAATTGTGTAAGTAATTACGTATCCATTATACACAGTCTATTATCTCACCGGTTATAAACAAGCGACATGACAGTTTAATTTGTTACTGCTTGGGACATCTTCATCAAACCTTCCAAGTTCTATCTTGTAGTTTTGAAAACAAATTCTCTTTCCTCCTCTTCAATCGTAGAAATTGTAATGCTTTAGTTCGTCTAGTTGGCATAATAGCAAATTTCATACACGTGTAGCTAAGACAAAGCCCGCACAGTAATGTTAAGCAAAAGTAACAGGAAGGGAAGAGACAATTTTTTGGAATTCAGTGCGGGTGTGAGTGAGCAAAAGATTTGACAGAATTCAAGGCAAATAGGTTTAAAATCTAAGAGGAATTTAAAACACGTGGACTGGAGTGCTGAGAAAGCAACAACAACAAAAAATACGAAAATATAGCATTGTAATCAACAGAAGAGCGACATTTACTCTTCTTCATTTTAAGAGTGAAACAACAGTTGTTATTATTATATGTGTGTGTTACAGGCTATTGACAGAGAATATCTCTCTCTCTCTCTCTCTATAATTGAGTTATTTTACTTCATACGCTTGCGTGTGTTAGCAAGGTATGTTATCAAATACCTTTATCCGCTTAAAAGCGTGAGAGAAAGAGAACTCTTCTTTATTTCTTTTATATTTCAGAAGGATATATAGAGTTTTTCAACTGTATATTTCCCATTAGTTTGTGTTGTAAACTCGCTCTGTTCAAACCGTTCGGTATAACAACTTACAAAAAATGAAATAATTTAAAGCATCACAACAGAAAATTTTGAATGAAAAAAAAAAAATCTATAAGACTTTCTAAAACGTATAGAAATCAATGGAAAAGTATAAACTGCCATTTAAGTAGTTCTTAACAAATTACCCCCACAAAAGTCGTAGAAATCAGCAAATTAAAACAAAATTGTCTCTAATATGATAATTTTTCCATTTAATTGAAATTTATTCCCAAAAGAAAGTGAAACCCCTTCATTAGTGTTATTTTACGTCGGAGTTGTTTTTGTGTAAAATACAACATTTTGACCTAAATCCCTACATTAAGTGTACCGACAAAAACAATAACAACAATACGAATAATAACAGTGAAAAAAAAAACTAGTGCATACAAAAAGTAGATAAAAAAAATTTTATACCTTCGGAGGGATTAAAAAGAAGCAGCAAAAATTACGAATGAAAATGAAAGTGTTATTCGTTAACGAATATTTTTCTCCATCGTTTCGCCATAGAAAACGTTAGAGAAAAAATAATATAAAAAAAAATCTCACAACGACACATCAACAAATATAACAGCGCACATATATACATATACATGTACAGCGGAATATAGGTAGGTTAATTTACAGTTGTGGGTACTGTGTATAGCAGAGTAATAAGAAATAATTTATGGAATAGAGATACAGATTCAATACAAAAAGTTAATTTTTGTTAAAATTAAATTAATATCACTTCAATACAGTTCTTAACGATTAAAATCTATAAAAATCGAAGATTTGTATTTCATCGGAAAAAAAATCAACAAACTTGTAGTTGTAAGTATTTAATTTTACAATTAGAAAGTGTGCTAATCCTGAAAGGGCATAAGACAGTAAACATTGAAAATAAATCAGCTATTCTGAATATATTTCGATTTGTTGTATAATTGCAATAAGTATGAATGCGATTTTTTCGTCAGGTACATTTAAGGAATTTTATATCCTGACCGTTGATATGTCCGTTTTTTTGAACTGATTTTTGTCTTTTTTGACATTTTGTCTTTTAGGACTTTTAGAACAGGTTGGCAAAGGATCATATGTTTGTGATGAGTGAAAGTCTATTCAATTTCTATATAAAAAGCAGATACGCTCATATCGCTGAATTAACATGCAAATGCTCTATGTTCACTTTTTTTTAGAAATTGAGATTTTAAGGCAGTAATGTACAACAAATAAAAATACATCGATTGCATAAAAAGATACAGTTGTCTTATTTATTGCTGTTGTTTCGTAGAGATGGTCGAAAGCGCATAGTGCAATTTATTGAATTTTGTGTAATATCTCACATACTCCAATCAGCTGATTATGAAATGAGCGTTCAGTTGCTTTTTGTCTCTCCTGTAAAATTTTCAAATATCGACTTAGAACCTTTGTATGTTAAGTCAGCGATATGTCTTTATGAGGTTTCGTAACTTTAAATCGGCTTCCTGTAAAATTATAAACTTTGAACATTTCAAAATTTGTCGTAATGGTATAAACATAGTAATGGTTGGATAGGGCTTAGTTTTAAGGGTATAGCGTATTAAAATTTAGATATAAATAAACGCTATAAGTTTGTACTTATTTGGTTAAAGATAAGCTCTTTAAGCATAAGTTGGAGCAGGCGTTAAAAAAGTAATAGAAATTATTACTTCTAAGTTAGAAATATTTACTTTACTTTGCTTTACTTTACATTAGAAAATGTATACTATGCGCTAAGCTAATTAAACTTTCAAAAGTGCTAAAAGCTTTTAATCCATAATTTCTACAACAGATCTTAAACACTTAATTCAGCACTGGATATCCCCTATTTTATTTATTTTTAATCAATGAAGTACCAAATTTTTTTCAACTAGTTTAGTTTTGTAGTTTTTAACCACTAGTTTTGATTAAAATTCCTCAAGGTCATGAAGAGTGATACAATATGCTTCTTTTATTATTTCCATATTTTAGAATCCACTTGTCAATCGACAATATTTTTAAATCCTATTTGCGTTAAAACTTCGTACACCTGTGTTAGCAGTTATTTTCAAAAAAAAAAAAAAAAATCATAAATCGACAATAATTCTGCCAAATTGCATACCAATACAAACGTTTACTAAAAGCCAATATACTTTAATCAGTCTGTGGCACCCCTTAAAACATGCTATAGCTGTGGCCTCTACTGTAACATAGAATTATTTAATATGTAAAGATTGATGCCCAATAGTTAAATGTTGTTGGTTTTATTTGTGTCTTCTTTCTTTGGAACGGTGTCTAAGCACATTTATGTATAAATAACGTCTATGAGAGCCAAACAAAATAAGTGTTGTATGTGTATGTGCAGCCGTTAAAATATGGTTTTAGGCAATTCTTTGTTGTTGCTTTTTTTCTTTTCTTTTTGCTTTTTTCCTCTTAAGTTGTTATATTTGTTGTAGCCCAAGGCGCTGGAGGTGGTAGTGTTGTTGGTGATGAGGTGATTTTTGTTGTTGTTATGTTAAAAAGCAGCTTTTCTGCTGCTCAACACCGTTCTTTTGAGTCACGTACTCTTTGGGAAGTATCACAGGGTGTGTCATAGCAAATCATTGCTTAGTTTAGCAAAAGTAACAAACAGCAGCAATCTAACCGAAGGAACAACAATACGAAGATAGAAAGAGCGACCATAACATCAACGACAAATAACTAATGTTTATTTAAGTTGAGTGTCCTCTTTGTGGCCCCCTCTCTCACTCGTTCGCATACACTTACACGAATTTTCACTAAACTCTCTTATACCACTCTATCAATAAGAATTCCATTGTCCTTTGTCGATGTTGCTATGTATGTCTGCGGGTTTTTGTGACAGTTATAGTCTTTGTCTTTTGTCGGAGTATTTCCCTGCTTGCCAAGTGTGTTGATATGAGCATTGGTGTGTGTTTTGTTGTGTTTCTAATTTCGTTTCGGCCATAAATGCCAGAAATTTATTTACTTTTCGTGTGATTTTAACAGTTATGATTGTTAATTATTTGCAGAATTTATTATGCGATTTATGAAATCCATAAGAAGTGTTTATTTACTGCTAACACAGACAATGCAAGTTTGTGTTGTTAACATAGTACACCGAATATAAGATAACGACGACATTGATGAGGTCCTTTATGAGCTGAAAGCAGCAAAGCGATAGGAGGTGATTTGTTGTATTTGTTTACTGTAGTTGATAGAATTTTTAAAACATAGCATGGATGTTTTTTTAAGTATTAAAGTGAAAGCATGTTGGTAAGGAAGAGCATATTTTCTTGTTGTTTTTTTTTTATCAAAGTCTCATACATAAATTAAAAATCCAGGTAGTTGAAATCAAGTTAGTGTTTATTTCGATATTGTATGTGATGGGACACTTCCATAATAGAATTTTTATGTGATTTAATGTAGAAACCTGTTCATAGTGACTATATTGATGTGAAAACATTTAACAGAACTTCAGGGTAAAATAGTGAAAAACCTACACTATTACGAGTAATACATTTCAAAACTGATAATAAATCGAAAATTGATTCAGAACTGATTGACCCAGAAGGAAGTAACGTCAGTTGTCGTTGTCGTCAAAACACGCGGTTGACGACAAACTGAGCAACAAAATACTAATATTGTCGTGAATCAACAAGATCTAAGTACAAAATAATGGGGAAAAATACAATGTAACGTTTATATAGGTATCAACGTCAACTTGGCCGACATTGTCGCTCATCTGGTCATGCATGACAAAGCGGACACTTATATGAAAATTTCGTCTTCGATTTGTCCCCTACGTATCATCAACGATTTACTATGGTCATGCACTAATCTTTGAGGATGTCTTGCAGACACTTCCTGCTAGGAAGTTATAAGCTCATAATTTTTAGAAAATGAACTTATATTCAACTACCGAATATTACTCGTATATTCCAGTGTACTCTCGCTGATATCTTTCCAAACCTCATCGGTACCGTTCTTGTTTATTTGTTCGCTATGAATGTTTTTAATGGTTAAAAGTACGGGCAACTGAAAGTCTATTAAATGGCCATATAAAAAGCTCATATGAAATATGTCTCAATTAGATTTTATATTAACTTTTGCCACAATGGTATAGATATATAAGTTTGGCTTTGTTATGATTGCATTTAAGAATTCAATTTCTTATTGCTTTTCCTATTTCTTTTATGTGCGTTTTTGAAACCTCAATTTTTGTAAAGCATTTTGAAAACCAATTAACAACGTTTGCTTTGTTTGGTACAAGACATATATTCCAATCATAATATTTTATTACATGCTTAAGTGTTAACTAGAACTCATAATGAAATATGTTTTATACTACTTAATTTCCCTTTGCACCCCATGAATGAGGTATGGGATAGCTTCTCGCGTCGTTGTGAATTAACACTCTTTCTATTTTTAGATACACAACTAACGGCACCTACTTGTTTATCGACGAATGCGAACGTCACTGTTTGAGAAGCTCTTACTAGACACGCCGATTGTGTCGACACTTAATACTGCGAAGTTGCTGTCAACAACATTCGAGGGGAGCCGACAATGAAAGAACAATTTTTTTTAAGATGACTGGAGCCAGGTTTGAACCTGCGATCTCCCGCATGGTAGTCGCGTGTTCTTACCACTATGCCACGGCCGGTTCCAAATAATATATTTCGTATTATTTTTGAATTTAAGCAACAAGACTAAACATAAAAGAAAATGTAAGTCCAAATGTAAAATGCGCCGCAGGACAACAGATGGCTCAAGTTTAAATGCAACGACTGAGTACAAGTCTACTTAAAGAACAGAACTTCTTAGGGCATTATAAGCACACCTCTGTGTTTCGTGATATGTGAAATGGGTAAACCTTTACTACCGCTGTGATTCATTACAAATTGTCACTTACATACATATGTATGTATGTCACATGTAAAGAATATAAATTAACAACCATCATACGTATACGTGTATATGTCTAAACATCAATCATACGTATCGTATACACTAAAAAAACCCTCGTTTCACTGTTTTGTATATTTGTTTGTCTACATGTTTGCTGCTCTATTCTTACATCTATTTTTTAAAATAGTGCAAAAGATTTATGCGCTAGATAAAACACGTACGAGTACCAAATAGGATGGATATTAGCTTATATTGTACGGGTTGAAATAAATTGAATTTCTCAAAGATTTGTTGTTTTCAGTGATATTGATAGCGTAACACAGCTGGTGCTTGAATTTCGATTTTATTCAAAACCAAATATGTGCACCAAATTCGAGAATAATAGGAAATATAAGTAATATTTGTGTCGTGTAAGCGCCATCAAGGACACTTTTTGATTGAAACAAGATATTTATGTATGTACTACAAATATCGTATCTATATATTATTTAAATATTTTATGTCATAAAGTGGGCCCTTTCGATACATTTTTTATTTGTGTATATACATTTTATTTGCATCAAATAGTATATAAACGTATCCTTGTTGGAACTCACCGGTAACTTTGCTTTTCAAATACCTGTTCTAGCTGGCCCACTTAAACGATAAAAAAAAAGTATTTTATTAAGAACTTTCCAGGAATCATACATCAACCTTACCCATATTATCTGTGACTGCCCTAATGGTTTTCTGTGAAAATCAATTTATTTTAAGTGTAATAATGTTGTTGTTTGTTGATTGTATCAAACTAAAGCCGATTATTAGTATACGTGTATCTACTTCCAATTATTTTCTTCGTTCTTATTTGTTGACATATGAACTTTGTTCATGCTTCCAAATGTTAGATTGCTGCTAAGGAAGTTGCAGATTTCCGTTTTAATATTACATGACAACTTACATATTGTCATTTATTATTTAAATCACAATTGTCACAACGTTTCTAGTCGTTTTAGTGATGATTTCATGTTAATGTTATAATTTTTTTGTGAGTTTAATAAAACTATACCATTGTGGCAAAAGTTGATATTTAAAATTTTCAAAATTTTACAGGTTGCCGATTTAAAATTTGTAAATTTTATTCAGACTTACATATTTACAATTTAATTGACTTCCACTTATCTTAGAAATATGATTCTTAGTCACTTAGTTCTAATAGTCCTAAAACACAAAGTAAAAACCCATTTTTTTTTTAAATCCGACATATTAACTTAATAAATATTGTGAATATTTTTCTTTTTAATAAAATAATTATAACAGAAAAAACTTTTATATATTTATTTCACAATGCCATGAAAAAATTCTCCAATTTGCTGGTATTCTTCAAGAGACAATTTGTTGTAAAATGTCAAATCAAGAATAAACATTGTTTCTCTCCCAGACCTCTTATTTCTGTATCTTAACTTTTCACCATATTAGGTGGAATGATTCAATAAAAAACAAGAAATAAATGTTGATAATTTCTTTTTCGTGTAAATTTTGTTGAAATTTTGTTTGTCAAGAATTACATTCAATGGAACTGTTACATTTTCCAGTTGCTACTTTTTCTACTTCTGCAGAATAATCATAATTTTTCATTAATGGTGAAGTAGAGAAAAAAGTTGTTCTTGTTAAAATTTTATGGCCGAATAGTATTGGCCATAAATATATAATTAGCGAACTAAGTTGAATGTAGAAAACAGAAATGTTATCTATATTTTAACAGCAAAGTTGTGAATAAAGAAATATAAACTAATTTTAATAAAGATAACAATGAATTTAAACCTTTTTTGACAACACGCACGCTCTTAATGTTTTATGTAATTCTAAGAATTTGTGCAATATATTAACTCGCTTAGATGAACATTTATTTAATTACATAATAAGAATAGTAATATTTATCCATATGTTATATACAGTATAAGCTGAATATATTAGGAAGGACTAACAAATTTTTTAAAATTTCAAAATATAGACTATCCAGTTGTTTTAAGTCTTTAAATATTTTTATATAATTATAGCAAAATTTGTATTATTTAACAATAAGGTTTTGAAACCTCATAAAGACATGTGGGCATTTGGATTGGGATAGTGCACGAGTTTTCGAGATTTAATTTTATGAGGTTGGCGAATTAGCCACAAAATGGTGTAGGTGTGGTGGGTGCACGTGACTGTGCATCGAGGTCAAAGTTTTAGAGGGGAAAAAAATGCACGACAACATACCTACCCCATATCTTTAGCGCATAAGGCGCCTCCATACAAAAATCAAATTGTTATAAAATTTGCTCCCACCGCTCTAACTGCCCCAAAGGTGCCCCTAGAGGAATTAAAATCTATAACCGATCCCTAATATTTGTGCAACCCCAACATAAACTCAGAACATATCTACCCTCTTTCTTTAATCCTTACAGTGGTTCTCAAACATTTGACTCCTCTAGGAACACCTTTGGGACAATTAAATATTCTATACTTCTTCTGTACAACCCAGAAAAACAAGGTGACGTGTTCAATGCCGATACCTTAATTCCAAAGTATGCTAAGTTGACTTAGTATCTTCTTTATTAAATAGAGTTTTTGAATTCAGAATTTAGAAAAAAAAGTCATAAGTTATAAGGAAATGTAAATGTAATTGCAATCTATATTACTCATCAACATTGAACGCATTTCCTGTAAAACAGACATTTTATACTTGGCACAGTTTAGAGTTAGGGTTCTCTTATAGGTAACATATATTAACTTTAGAAAACAAAATAAATTTCGATTTTTCGATTAGACTTTTTATTAAAGAAGAAGTCTTGCTTGTTTTATAGGAAAACATTCCTGATGTGGAACAATGTCAGCATCAAATTTCCAAAACTTTTAACTACATGTATATAATAGTTAAGACGGACGATAGCGCTCAAAATCAATGCAGAGTCTAAATACATTAATAACTGTAACAAACAGACATAGATCCATCTAACAAATAGTCGAAAGTTTTATTTTGCTGCTATAGCAATAATGATGGTTTTCCATCGATGATGTATGGACGTTGGTTGGTGGGAGTTTGTGTTGCCATCTCTTTATTACTAATTGGAAATAATCTTTACAATGAAATAGTTATACATATATATATATATGTATCACATTACCCTTACTGCAGCACCATTGCCTTCAAGCTAGTTCATTGAGTATTAAATATTAAAGTTTTTTAATTATAGAGTTTAAAATTGTATACAAAACTTTTGATAACACAGTGCAACAAATTTCATTGTTATTTCGGAAAAAGTTCATTAAAGTGGGGCTTTTATATTATAGTAATATTATAAATAAATGAAAAATATTATTAAAACATTTTTCATATCGGTTAACGGTTAATTTTCTAAGAAATTTTTATTACCGATGATTCCACACAGCAAAAACTAGTTTGTGCCAAAGAGTCTTCCTAATTTTTTTATAAATAGTTATCATTGTTTCTTTCTTACAAAATCCAAAACACTTTAATACCTCCTAGCTAATTCCTTTAAAAAGTTTCTTGTCATAGTTCACAGATACTACAGCACTCGTTCCATCCCATGTCAATAGGGTGATGCTGTCAATCTTCTAAGTAATCTCAACCTTAGTTTTGACATAATTCAATAGAAAAGTTTTTAGAAAATTCTATATTTATTATGTGGCAAATCATATTTCCCTTCCTAATAGAAAAATTGGCCAACATTTTTTGCTGTATAAAAAGTATAAAACTTATACACTTTCATGTTAGTTGTTTGTGCTTCATTTACCTTTAAACCACAAGTTTGTGTTGGTAACAAAAACAAGCGAAAGGGGAAGAGTGAAAGAGAAGAAAACCTAAAACTTTGTTAGCAAACTTTTGCCAGCATTGCAACAGATTGTGCAATTTGCACATGGCTTTGAAGCCTAAAAATAACCTAACAAAAAATTTAATTGAGAGAGTTTCCTAAACCGTGTGACACATGTTTTTGCTACAACGTAGAGAGGTTCATGTAATGAGATAGCTACAAGAACACAATATCATTATTAATAAACAATTTTTAATTAAAAAATAATTTGTAACCGTACGAGCATAAATGTTTTGGGAAGTTTACGCCCATTTACAAAAATTCGAGAACAAAAGTTTTCTTTACTGCCGCTTGAGTTGCCAAAGTTTATTCTTATTACACGAGTCCATAGCGTGATCTATCCCATAATAAGCCATGACCATGATGCCCATCCATCATGTCATCCTTTCGTTTTCATCTTTTCCATCGTAATTTTGCCATTGTTATGACTGTCTGACCCCTATTCAGGCGCTGGTCTAATGTTACGTGTTCTTGGCCGTTTCGTAAAAGGGCCGCTGGTCGTTGGTTTATCCCCAAGTGTAATTTATATTCACTGTTAACATTTTGTTAACTCTTGTTCATTGTCAGTTCGGCAACATCACAGTTTTTGTAGTGTTTTGTGGGATGGCAAAACAACACCTCGTTCTTGTAAATATCATTAATGGTAACTTAATTATTTTTGTTGTGTGTCGACATGTACGAGGAAATGTTTTCAAACCAATATTTTGTTTAAAACGATACAAAATCTTGTGATAATGTCATCAAGGCACAGGAAGCAAAAAACTATATGTGTGCACCGTAAGTATATAAAAAAAATCGTTGAATACGACTTCTAAGGAAATACATAAAGTAAACACAAAAAAGCTAAAAATATATGAGAAGAATAAGGTTATTACGTAGAATTAAAACGATGTACTAAGCAATTTTTTATATTACGCACTTTTTCATACAAAAATATAAACAAATGAAGATGCCATTTCTTTATTACACTGATATAACAGAAAATAATCTTTTGAAACGGTCGTGATAAGTCTTATATACATGCATTACTCTAAAGAAACGCAGTGTACAATAGACAGCAAAGTTTTTATGTGTCATATTATTCAGACTTTTTAATGAGTCATAAGTGAATATTTGTAATTTTGCTATACCCTTTTAGTTGTTATATAGAATTGTAAATGTTTAAAATATACGGCCTTATTCATAAAAACTCATAAGAGATTTATAAGCCATTTTTAAGCAAATTTCGAGAAAACAATATTCATAAACGATTTACATCTTCAATAAGTTAAAGTAGGGTTGTCTCCACTTTAAGCATGCTATAACTTGACGTTTGTACAATTTATTCTATATTCATAAATTTGAGATCTTTATTTTGAGTTATTCTGCATTTTTCCTATTGGAAAGAGTTGTTGCGTGCATTCGTTGTGTAGGAAATTTTCTTCTTAATCATCGCGCACATAGAAAAGTATCTAAATAGACACTTTTCATTCATTAATTCCATTTTAAAAAATATTTCTCCAAAATTCTTCAAAAATAATTTGAAAATAATGAAATATTATTCTTGATGTATAAACAATCAAAACAAGGAAAAAATGTAATCGGTATCCGAATATTATTTCAACATAAGGAAAAGAAAATAAAATTTTTTAATAAAATTTTTACTTTAACGTCTTTCTTATCGTCATGAGAATCGCAGTCAATGAAAAATTAAGATACAGTAATGTTCATGGTTTATTGTAAGTGCAAATACACATTTGGTATCCGATTATAAAGTTTTTGTATCCGACTATAAAGCTTTTTTTGTACATCATTAACGACCAATAACAGTCGGCGTTGCCACCTGAACACATAAAGCTAAAGTACTGATAAAAAACGTTTATGAATACAATTTCTTATTTAAGGTTTTTTAAAGCTGAAGAATACTTTAGCTAGAGAACGCTTCATACCTACTTTAGAAATTTTTTTAGGAATAAGGCCGTTAAACTATATCTATATATTGTTACTGTAAACAAAATACGGTGAATATTGGTTATATAATAATGATTGCATGAAATAATTCCATATAAATTCGAATATATATAATATACTTGAATGAAATATCTGAATGAAATTTTCTATTTTAATAAACATTAACCAGTTCACTTAGATAGAGATATTACAACATGACGGTCTTATTCATAAAAAATTTCTAAAGTGGATATGAAGCATTCTATAGCTAAAGTATTCAATAACATTTAAAATCTTTAATAAGTATGTAATTGTATTCATAAACGTTTGTTATCAGTCCTTAAGCTTAATGTATTCCGGTGGCAATGCCAACTATTTTGGTCATTAATGATGTATAAAAAGAAGCTTTATAATCGGATACAAAACATTTATTTGCACTTGTAATAACTATAGAACATTATTGTACCACAATTCTTCATAGACTACCATTAACATGACGGTAAGAAACAGTTTAATGTTGAAATAATAATCGGATACCGATTACATTGTTTCTTTATTTTGATTGTTTATACATCACGAATATTATTTATTTATTTACAAATTATTTTTGAAGATTTTTGGAAATATATTTTTCCAAATGGAATTCATGAATAAAATGTTTCTATTTGGCAGTGATTATTACGAAAATTTTCTACACTATGAATACATGAACGGGACCGGCCGTGACATGATCGTTAGAACACGCAACTACCATGCGGGAGATCACAGGTTCAACTCCTGGCTCCAGTCATCTTAAAAAAAAGACAAAAATTTCTTTCACTGTCGGCTCCCCTCGTATGTTGTCGACAGCAACTTCGCAGTATCAGTGTCGAGTCAATCGGCAGGTCTAGTAAGAGCTTCTCAAACAGTAACGTTCGCATTCGTCGATAAACAAGTAGGTGCCGTTAGTTATGAATCTAAAAATAGAAAGCGTGTTAATCCACAACAACGCGAGAAGCTATCCCAAACCTCATTCATGGGGTGTTAAGGGAAATTAAGTTTTTTTTATGAATACATAAATACAAAACTCAAAATAAAGATCTCAAATTCATAAGTATGCAATAAATTGTACCAACGTCAAGTTAAAGCATGCTTAAAGTAGGGACAATCCTACTATAACTTATTGAACATATACATAGTTTATGAATACAGTTTTCTCAAAATTAGCTTCAAAATGGTTAATAAACCTATTATAACTTTTTATGAATAAGACCGATATTGTTGTAATTTAACAACAAAAGAGTACATATATAGAAAGTAATAGATTCCGATACTCACAGTACTTTTGTTTTAATAAAAAGTACTTATTATACCAGAAAGTACTTTTGTTGCAACAAAAATTGCTTTAATTGCACTTAAATATAAAATTTATTGTACAAAAAAGGACTTTTATTATACCAAAAGTACTTTTATTGTACAAAATAGTACTTTTAGTACGCCAAAAAGTACTTTTGATGTACAAAAAAGTACATTTATTGTACCAAAAAGTACCTAAAATTACTTTTATTGTACCAAAGTAAAATTTATTGTACCAAAAATTACATTAATTGTCCCAGAAAGTACATGTTATTTTACCAAAAAGTACTTTTATTGTATTTACACAAAAAGTTATGACTTTTTACGCAATAAGGTAAATTTATTAGAACATACTTAGAACTTTTATTGTACAAAAAAGTAAATTTATTGTACCAAATAGTACTTTAATGCAAACCAAAGTACTTTTTCTAAAAAAAAAATTACTCTTATTGTACCAGAAATTACTTTTATTGTGATCAAAGGTAATTTTGTGTTTAACAAAAGGTACTATTATTGTACCAGAAATCGCTTTAATTGTACCAAAATGTACTATTATTGTAGCAAAAAGTAAATTTTTTTAGTATGTGCACAAAAATTAAAAATTGTTGCACAAAAACGTACAATTACCAAAGGGAACTTTTATTGTACACAAAAAGTGAAAGGTAGGATTTTTATTGTGGTAAAAAGTACAATATAGTGCCTTGTATTTATTTGTATATCCAATATCCACTGCATTTCTTGCCAAGGCCGCCATGGCGTATGATTAATATTAAAATGTTCATAGGAATACAATAATACTATTGAAGATCATATAATTTTCGGAAACTGTGCAATTCTAATAAAAAATCGATTTTAAACTGTTTTCTTTTTTTGGAAAATCTAACATTTTCCAAAGTTAGAGAATAAACTTGTGAAGACCACTTTTTCCAAACAGTTAGAAAAAAAGGCATACAAATGGAATCACCTAAAAGTTAACTTCAATATATATCATTACCGGCGATAGACAGTATAACGCGGTACTAAGTACCGTCCACATCTTATTTGTTATTGTTTACTTGTGACAATTTGCTAGTGTTGCCACACATATTCATGTTAAGCGGCGATATACCCATATCGTATATACGGGACGAATGAAACCAGATTTCTTATCTCCAAATGATATATTCATTTGAGTGACAATTGAATCACTTAAACAAATATTGCATTTAAAGATTAAAAAAAGACTTCAAATACTTATGAATAAATTTAGTTTAGTTAAAT
Organism: Muscina levida; assembly: GCA_964034835.1. Taxonomy (NCBI): domain Eukaryota; kingdom Metazoa; phylum Arthropoda; class Insecta; order Diptera; family Muscidae; genus Muscina; species Muscina levida. The sequence goes on from OZ035882.1 coordinate 152,091,760, forward strand.
TTTCAACAAAAGAGACATTTACACTGTAAGGTACTAATCTATTATTTATTTTTATAAAATCCTACGTGTGATAATAAATCAAATCTATGATAAGCGCTACTTAAGTATGTTCTGTATCGAAATCCTTTGCTGCAAATTCATAGGATCATAGCATAAAATTCCCTGCTAATATCTTTACAAAATCTACATAACAATAACATTTTCATTCAACAGCTATATAAATGCCATATAATTTTGCAACAATGACACCATAAAGTTACGAAACAACATATAATGGCCATGGCCCCATCTGCGTAATACATAATTATCCCTGAACAACAGTTAATGATTATAAATTTCAAACAACAAACGAGATAAACAATGAAATCCTTTAAACTCATTTAAGTACTTTGTAAACTCATGATGAATGAAAAAGTACAACGATTTCATCGTACTTTCAATGGCAAAATAAACCTGTCCCGTAAAATGATATACTTAACAAAATCCCTTGGGATATGCACCAATGTTGGGACATAATTTTCTCCTTTGTTAATTCATTTTAGCTGAAACAGACACATTATTTACAGTTAATAAATGTGAGGATGACTTCAAGCGGGTGAATAAATAAATAATGTTAATACTTATATAAATTACTTAGAGGATTAACCTTTTAATGGCCATAGAAAGAAAGCTGACATAATTGAATAATAAAATATGTGTGTGTATTTCAATAGTAATGTGCGCCCAGTACTCCGACAGACCCAACAGTTCATTTTTGAAGGATACAAGGGAATAATTTTAATTGCAAAAAATTTCAACAAAGGGATCATCCTTATTCCTGGCCTGTTGTTTTTGGTGTTGCATGCTTTTACATTATGGTTATAATCAGGACACGTCCATGCTATGATTAACAATGCATAGTGAACATTTGTTAATTTTTCATGCAAATTTAGAAAAAAAGGTCATAATTGTGTTGTTGTTATTTAATATTTCGAGAAAATTCTGTGTTTAATTAAAAAAAAAACTTTTTTTTTTGTCCTTAATCATTTATCCTTTAAGCATAATTATCAGAGATATTCTTGAGGTACAGAGAGTGAGAGAGGGAGAAGAAATAAAAGGCAGTAAATGGAGACACATGTCAATAGACATGGACGATTGTCTGTATAATTAACAGTTTTGTATGTGATAGCAAAAGTATTAAGGCAATATGCAGAAGTACTCTTCAAATGTTTTTAATTTAAATTTTAAAAAAAAATCATAGAATGAATTTCTTTTTTATCTCTCCTAAAATAAACCTTGAGAAATGGAAATAGATCTAACATTATAAAACGCTTTAGACAATTAATTCAACTTAATACAATTTGTAACCACTTCATGTTTAAACAGCAGATTATATTGCATGACTCATGATAGTTATTATTGATATTTTTGTATAATATTGCTGTCTGGTTTTTTAATAGTTTATGCTTATTTCAGAGGAAAAGTAAATTTCTCTGGATTGTTTTTTACATTAATACCACAATCACCATATCTAGGTTTAATCAAATAATCAGTCATAATTGTACCCACGAGGCTGGGGAGAGTGGCGTATCAGTTTAAAGCGTTCCGAATGAAATTCATAGATAATCTCTTCTTTTATATTTTTCTATAAAGTTTGTAAAAATTAAGGCATTTTCCATAAATTTAGTTTTTGAACAGTTTTTTATATAACTAGACTTTGCCTATATTTCCAAATCGGAGAGAAATTACAGTATTCAATAACAATCATATTCATTCCCATTGGTTTTATACCTTTTTATTCACCTTTAGCTTATATCAACTATACACTTCAAAATTAAAAACAACAGACTTACGTTTAGTGTTTCATAGCATCTACTTAATCTTACTACCTAATGTACATGACAAGCATTGCATGTAGAGTACCACATGAAATACTCGTACACTGTCGTGACACATACTTCCATTATGTTTTTTTTTTCAAAATACTGAACTTTTAACCGCTCATTTTTCTTCATTTAAATCTAAGCTGAGCAACAGCGTGTCACTCTGAAATGTAAAAAAAATTTCATTAATTGTTCTTTGTCACCTAAACAAATACGGAAGTGTTTCGACGTAACCTCCTTTTCATATGCAAATTATATGCCTTTTGTGTAAGGTATCGAGGAAATAAAACACAAACAATAGAGTGTAGTGAAAGCGAAAGTTACTGCAGACATGCATGTGAGACGTTGAAAGTCCATGTTAATATACTAAACTTTGTCTTTGTCTCACAGCCTCGCATTGAAAATAAAACATCCTTTCACGTCACAAGTTGCCAAGAGTTATAGCATTGAAGTAGCAACCAGGTGGCTCAGTAGCAGCATCTACATACAGCCTAACGACTGACGAGTTATCACTCATAATTATGTAAATACGTACATGTATGTGTGAAAGCATCGTAAAGAGCGTAGGCGGGTACTACCTTACAGTTGTCTCTCATACTATCAGTAGCGAAGTTAATGCCGAAAAAGGCCTTTTATTAATCAAAGTGCATGTGATGTCATAAGAAAACAAGCCCTTTTTACTCCTTCTCTTAGAAATCCGTTTATGATTTAAGCAAAAGAATTCGTGAATAAAGTTTTTCCACCTAAAAATCGAAACATCTTTTAATATGGGATCTGTAGTTGACAAGTATAATGGTTCTCAATATAGCGAATAGAGTGTAACCGTCTGTCAGCCTCTAACTGTGCAACAACTTCCTTTGGGAAAAAACATTTGGTCATGGTTTCTAAGACAAAACGTTAAAAATTTACAAAATGCCTTCCATACATAAGGCCTTGAATATTTTACCACTGTGCTATCCCAAACCCCATACACACAGACACAAGTGATTTTGTGGTTGTAATGTCGTTAACGAGACTTATTACAAATACAGAGCACGCAATCATTACACGTTTCAAACAATGAATAAAACGGTAGAAGATGGCGGGTGAAGGTAGAAGAGGAACGTATCCAAAACGTCCTTTAAACAGATTTGTTTGCCCTTGTTTGAAATACCTTAAGAAGAAACCATTAAATTCATTAGAGTTAAGAAGAGCAAACACGCATACAGACATAAAAAAAGAGCTAAGTCTTAAGTAGGCTTTGTTTGTAGGGAATATAAAAGTGAGTTTCGATGTTGACGCTTTAAAAAAATATTTGCATCGTTTTGGTTATATTATATCCCAAAATATTTCAAAGCTATCAATGGTCGTTCGTAAACTTATAAAATTACGTATAAGAAGAGAAGGTTTTTTAAAAAAAATGTATGTGTTTTTACATTATCAAGAAAGAAAAAGGTAGGGTAATAAAATCTAGTCAAATATTTTAAAAGTTTTATTGAAAATTTTATTTTACTTTTTTTTAATAAATGTTATGGTGCAAGCTTAGCTACTACTTTTATCGAATATTAAAAGTCTTCCATTTATTTCAACGGATTTTTGCTATTACGGACAAAATTATTTGCCTATAAACGGCTATGAAACTTGTGTTAGGCTGTGGGGCTTTGCAGCCTTTTGGGGGGTTAATAATTTTTGAAAATCTAAATTTGACATCATCATCTTCAATAATAACGCAATGAACAAATTACTACAGTTCAAGAACTGTATGACTGGGCAACAAAACCGAGTAGGTTACTGAACTTTACAGTAACATTTTCGCTAGAACAGCATTAATTCGATGCAAAAGATAAAATGGACGTGCGATATGGAACTGCCAAATCAGTTACATATATGACAGTAGCATTGTAGCAGTAGTATACTTTTATTGGACCCACATTACTGCATATGTATGTGATTGTTCAATTACTCGTTTAGTCTTTTGTTTACGCTTAACATTGAATTCTTCAACAATTTTGTATTGTTACAGGAAAACTGCTCGTCGATAATCCTATCTGTCGATTTCATTTTATCTGGGCCAATGAAAACATTAATATAAATGGAAACAAGTCAGCACAAATTGTTAAAGTAACTTTACAAATTTTGACAAGTTGTGACAGCAGCTAATGGATTTTAAAGTAAGGTGTCTGAAATAGTGTATGAAATGTCCATAAAAACATTATGATGACGTCCAATAACCACGCACACATACTTACATTCATAAGTACATACATATATGGTACATATAAAAAAATAGAGGGAGCTCAACAATAAAGCGAGTAAAATGTTAGTGAGGAGAAGAAGTAATCACGGTAAAGTTAAGCCAGTGTATACTGCTTCTCAATTAAACACAATTGTGTGAAATGATAACTTTATGTGATATAAAAAACCTACATGTTGGGCTTTGGTGGCTTGTTGTATGTGTCACACATGTCATTGAATTTGATGTACTACGTGTGTACATATAAAAACATATGATGTGTTGGTGTACAATGAATATCTGGCAAAAAGTATGTGTATTTTACAAATTACCCATATATCAGGTGTCGTTGCTCACATGGGTGATATTTTCTGGAATATTAATTTAATTTGACTAAATAAAAATCTACAACGAGTAGATTCTAAGAACTGTAAATCTGTAATTGTGCTGCATATGTGAGCGTTCCAATGAATTATATATAATACATTGTGAAACGCGTCATCCTAGTGCGTGACACTGAATTGACCATTAATATCAAACAATCAAACTCTTTTCTGATCGTTTAGCCGATTTGATGTATCATTTGATACACTAACTCAAAATTGTGAAATATATATGTATATTATATACTAGTGGACCCGACAATGCTTCGCTATTACATATTGACTTTTTATAACTATTTTGACTTGCTTACTAATAGGGCTAATTTGAAGCGTCGATACTGTAAACAACTCGTTGCTTCAAGTTAGTCCTTAACCTAGCCAAACTAACAACGTCTTATTGTGTCAACTGTTATCTATGTATCTAAGACTACTGATCGATTAAAAAAAAGTATTTATTGCGATTACTAACAGAAATTCAAAAAATCCGTCTGGAAATTCATATCAGTAATGCTGAGTAGTATTTGTGTACCAATACTAGCTTATATAGCCCCAACATAACACTTTCACCACGCCCTCCTACCGAATGGTAGTTGACGGTGTTGTCGTTAGGAATTTCGGTTGGTTTGGACAATTCCAGTCACGCGAAGTGCATGATAACACTAACAAAGCTATTACGGCACCAAAAATAGTACAAATGTCTTTGAAGGCCTGAAACCATCGCCCCAGGCGTCTCACTTGTGTTCTTCCCAAGAGTCCATGGCATGAGAAGCCATTAGCGTGCACTCATGCTGCGAGCAGCTTATTTTACTGCCATAATGGACCACAACCGCGACCTTGCTGATCCATGATGGACTATGGGTCACTCCCAGCAAAATATACGCAGGCAGCAGGGTGTATATCGAGGGATAGAGGTGGCAGATTAGAAATAAACACACAGCCACGTAGTTGGCTCCCATCAAAATGGAATAGCCAAATTTCCTTATTAGCTTTGGGGTCACCAAACACATGCCTGCCGATATGAGCAGACACAAACTAAGTAGTAATGAACCATTTTGCACAGTTACAACCCCTTTACTGGTTAATTTTCAAAAGGGTCAGTTAAGGTTTATAAAAGTTATCTTGCTCATTAGCCAGAAAGACGGACATGGCTCAATCGCCTTTAAAAGTCCTGAAACGGATTTTGTCTTAAGATACTTGGAAACTTTTCTCGTATAAAATGATATATACCTGCATCCCTACCAATGAGAGAATAAATATGTATGATAAATTTCGAATTTGGACTTAAGAGTCTTGGGATCTAACACGTCTACTTCAATGCTTTACACTTTTACATGTATCAAATACTATATACACTCATCAGGGTATATATATCTATGATAAATTTCATAAATTTTTAAAATGCTAGTAATTCCGTTTTTATATTCTGATTGTAAACTACAAATTCCATGGAACATTCCCAAACAACGCAAACCAGTCCTTTTTTTATTATTTTTATTATCATCCTATATTTAAACTCTCTGTCTCGCTGTTTAACCTCCTGCCCTTCGATATTTCCCACTTATCTTATATTTTTCTTGAATTTGTATCCTATCCTAAGTTATAAAAGTTACTTTTATCATTATTAACACACAATTCAACAAATTGTTAAGCTATCTCCGTTACAATCATTTTACTTACAGAATTCTGCGTTGGCGTTTAGAATCAATTAGCAAAACATCTATTGTAGCATTTCAAATGAATTATGTTTGTTAAATGCAGCGAGTACAGATTTTCTAATTAAATCTTGTGTTGGTGCCGAAGATCAAAACGTACGTAGCCCCCACCTCCCATAGATAAATAAGATGAAAGACAGCTCATTTGAAAATGGTCAAATGTCGAAAACAAAAACAATCGAAGCGGCAACGTTAATATTCACCTCAAGTTTTGATTCTTCAATGTGACCACCATCCTTTGCGTCCGTCCCTCTTTTGTGGCTTTATAATTGTGTTTTTTGCTTTGTCGTAACGATAAAGTGACAACAATAACAACAAACACAAAAACAGCAACATTGCTATCTTCTGGAACTGACAACATACACCATTCCCGGCCCAGACCGCGACGACCACTCCTCCTTACAATGGGCAGTTTGCCAAATCTACACGAGCTCGAGCAAATCGAGCGCAAACGTGAAAAGCGGCGGGAGCGTGAAATGCGTGAACGTTTGGCGAGAGAAGCCAGTCGTGAGAGGGAGCGTATGCAGCAGAGAAAGGTATGTTAAGAGAATTTCAATAGAATTTACTATAATATGAAAAAAATCATTTAACTAATAATTTATTAGGAAGCGATGTGATGTCTTTATCGAAAAAAGAGTGTTTCATGTTTTATTTTAAGTTTTAAGGCAAATTTAATTTAATCTAATAAAATTTAAAATTAGGCAGAGTTTAAGGGTCAATAAATTTGTTTTTAAATTAACGCACTGAGGTTTATTATATTTTGATAGAAAGTCTTTTAGAGGTAATATTGAGATTGCTAAAGAGAAAATTTGTAATGCCAAAGCAAAATGTTCTCTTAAATTGAATTCCTTTTGTTTACTTTCTTCTCAGCAATCCTCTTACAACACTTATTTAATGGCTGGTCTTGGCATGGGCGGTATGGCACCTTACAATGCAGCCACTGCAGCAACTAGTGGTACAGCACCTATAGCAGCGACTACGGCGCCAATCGGCGGTAGCATGGCTTTGGGTGGAGCGTCTTTACTTAGCTACGGCACTGGGGGCATTGCAGGAACATCAGCACATAAACATCACGGGCACCAGCATCTCTATCGCCATTCATTGACAAACAGACATCGTGTACTGCGTACTCGTAGTTCGGGTGCAACTCACAACATTTGGGACGACCAAGTATTGGAGGTGAGTGCCTTTCGAAACAATTTGAGCGAATATGGTGGGGTCGTGGTGCAACAACCGGAGTAATAATAGATGGAGAGAACTACGACGCAATAATTTTATGAATGAAAACACATGTCGGCAGAGAACTATGTACTTGATTTGTTAGGTTGAGGGGAGAGGCACGTTTAGGATAGAAGAGAAAATCAGTGGTTATTAAACCAATTAAACGACAGGAAACAACACGTTTATGGAGCCCTTAAATTCTCTACCACCTCTAGCTGTCATTATATATTACAAGTTTTTTACTTTGTTACAGTAACGAAAATATGAATGAACTTTGATCACCCTCTTTCTCTCAGCTGAAAGTTCGTGTGTTTACCCGCTGCCAAAACGAAGTAGTATCACTGTGATTCTAGTGACGTCAATTAGTGGTACAGGTTTATCAAAAATCTCCTTCATTAAACGAAAACTCGTTTTATTTTATTGAGAGGATTCCTTTGTTTGCTTGCATTCGGAATTGATTTACATTTTACATGTAACGTTTGAAATATGGTCAGGGCTCATGAATTCTGTAGGCGGCATCTGGGAAAAGTTGATTTCGAGGAATCCATTTAATCCCTTTGCGTGACGAGACATTAACTGGAAAAAGTTAAACAGTTTCATTTCGTGATAAAGAAATTACTATGTATTCAAAGTAGTGTCGAAGGGAACGCAAGCCGATAAAGTTATGATTAATTAATGTAATTGACTTGAATTCTCAATGATAACTTTTAATTGAATGCCAATAAAAAAGCAACAATTATTTTCCCTTTGCATGCCGTCAATAAGATATGGATAAGTTTGTGACATTATTGTAAGTTAACAGGCTTCTTTTTTTAGATTCTTACAACGGGACCTACAGTTTAACGACGAATCCGAACATCAGCTGTTTCAGTAGCTTTTTTCTAGCCACTACGTGGCAGCTCGAAAGTGCTCGAACCCAGGTCTCACTCAAGATAGTCGCACGATCCAATCATCATAATATTGTCGCACTAATTATCGTTAAATAGTGCTTGTTAATTCATTCAATAGTACATTTTGTATTAATTATTAAAAACCGTGAAAAACGTTTCTTTTAAAAAATCAAATAAAAAACAATTTTTCCATTTTTTCTTTATTATTTATCTTGCAGCACCTCCCCGCCTATTCTCCGATTTCGTCGAGATCGCATCGTATCAACCCTGTGTCATCATATCATGTACAAGCGGCTTTAGCGGCTTCCAGGAGGAGAGAATCTATAAATAGTTCAATAGGAGCGACCTCCATACGGCGGCTTATCTCCTTAAACAACCGTAATTGTCGCCATAAAATACCAGCACATGTACGACAAAAAGTCTGCAAGTGTTTTACTCTTCTGGGCGTGGCCCATGGTTTGTGCTCTGCTGTGTTGGTGCCCATTTTCGGATTGCAAGGATCGAACTCTGTGTGGCATCATCGAGAGCAGTGGTTACAAGTGGGACCCAACATTGGTTCATTACTACTTAGTTTGTGTCTGCTCATATCGGCAGGCATGTGTTTGGTGACCCCAAAGCTTATAAGGAAATTTGGCTATTCCATTTTGATGGGAGCCAACTACGTGGCTGTGTGTTTATTTCTAATCTGCCACCTCTATCCCTCGATATACACCCTGCTGCCTGCATATATTTTGCTGGGAGTGACCCATAGTCCTTCATGGATCAGCAAAATCGCGGTTGTGGTCCATTATGGCAGCAAAATAAGCTGCTCGCAGCATGAGTGCACGCTAATGGCCTCCCATGCCATGGACTCTTGGGAGGAACACAAATTTTCGTGCAATCGTGATCAAAAAGTGAGACGCCTGGGGCGATGGTTTCAGGCCTCCAAAGACATTGGTATTATTTTTGGTGCCGTAATAGCTTCGTTGGTGTTATCATGCACTTCGCGTGACTGGAATTGTTCAAACCAACCGAAATTCCTAACGACAACACCGTCAACAACCACCTCCACCACCGAGATGACCACAACCACATCGGCGACAAACGCTAGTGTGCCGCATGTAGAGGCTGTTCAAACCTATGTACCCAGTACACCATATAAGTGGAATCCCATGCCCGGATACATAAGTGAATACTACAATTTAGACGAGCATGACAATAGAATTTGTGGGGCCGATATGTGTCCTCTGTGGCATTACGACATTGGTTCCGTGGATGACGAAAGCAATGAAACAATATTTTCCGCTTTTATCCGGGAGAAACCCAGAGCTGGAGCATCAACTCTAATTGCAGTCTACTTGATATTTGCTATGATCTCAGTAATACTAACTATATTGACGGGTAAAATTCAAGCCACATTTCGCCATGAACGTATTAAGGGCATGACTGACACATTGTTGTTTGCGGGTCCTTTAGCCTATTTTATAGGAACAGAACAGGCCTACATACTCGGTGACTTTTTAAGGGTAAGCCAAGCGTCAATATGTGCAAAGTTACACATAGATTAATTTCTGGTTTTGTTTTGCAGGCATTCGTTTCCTGTTCATTGGGCATCAGTATGGTGGCTGGAGCCATTGTTGGGATGGGAGCTATGCAGCTCATTGTATCCTGTACCTTGAGTATGCTACTGAGACATACCAAACGCATTGTGGTAATATGTAAGTAACAATAAAATAAAAAGAGAATACCGCAAGAGCTTAATTAAAGTTAAATTTAAATTACACATAAAACTAACGTTCATGTTAAAATAATATTATGTTTACAAAAATTTAAAACGGAGAGCATTTAGAGAATTTTTTTTTGATTCATCTGTTTATCTTAAAATTCTTATAAAAAAATCAAAGCAAACTTAGAACACTTCTTGCTCACCATAAGCTGTCATAAGCTTTTTCCTCTCCAAACCAAATCAATAAATTCAGTGAATCATTTGAATTTTTGAAAATCTGCTTTTTATTATTTTCCTAAAATAAAGTGAGTCAGTGCTTTTGTCTTTGTACGTTTAGTTCTTTCTATTTGGTATAATGAAATGTACCTTTTTGGTACAAGGAAACTACTTCAATTTTTCCATTTGGTACCATAAAAGTACTTTTTGATATAATAAATTTTAAATTTGGGTACAATAAAAGTACTTTTTTATATAATAAATTGTACATTACAATAAAGGTACTTTTTCTAAAATAAAAGACCATTCTAGTTAAATAAATTGTACAATTAATGTACGAAAGTACTTTTTGGTACAATATAATAACTTTTCTAATTGTGCGACCCTATCTACCAAATCAATCTTGAAATAAGCAAATAGGCTTGAAATCGCTTCAAGCGCTCTTGTGCAGGGCTCTCGTATTTACTTTACTATTTTAATATTGCTTAACATTTTCATTTTGTTACAGTGGCTGGTTTCTTCTTCCATTCGTGTCTTCTGCTCGCTCTTTCCACCTGGAAACCTTCAAGCGATGACAGCGCCCTCTTTTATGTTCTTGCAGCCTCTTGGGGTGCATGCAACGGCATGTGGGAAACTCTATTGTTCGCCTTGGTCACCCTTAATCATACAAACAATGTAGCTGAAGTTACATCACCTCTACAGGCGTTACGCTTCCTTGGATTGGGTATAACCTTTGCTGCCCATGGGTTCATGTGCGAAACACCTAAAATAATAACATTGGTCATAATATTGGTGGTCAGTGTGCTGCCATATGCTATGCTCGAAATACGCTTGGAGTCGCAGCGCAAGGCGCAGCTGGTAAGCTTATGACGTAATCTTTTCACATAGTCTAGAAGGCATAGTATGATGGCGCGAACACATACTATGTAAATGAGGTCAAATTAAATGTACGTTAGTGATAAAGTTAGGTCATTGCAAAACAATATACAAGATACAAATATGGCGCCAAAAAAAGGCAAAACCTGACAAAATTTAAAAAATAAATGAAAATGTAAAACAAATAGTTAGCAGTATTTTATAATACCTATAGAAAATTTAAGCCAGATTGTGAAGAGAACAACCTAAAAAGCTTTTAAAGTTAGTTTATGCCAAATGGTTTATATTAATAAATCAAAATAAAAATATTTCTTGTTAAACGGAAAAACATGTTCTAGAATTAAGCTGCGTTAAGGAGAATAGGTGATAGGGCCTTAAATCGATTGCGATCGTTTAGCAGCAAATCGCATTCATATAGATTCAATTACTGGGCTCGAGCTTTAACATTAGATTGAAAACGCTTTGCAAGTCATAACATTAATTAGGACACAATACGTGTTGACAGAGAACCGTTTAAAATTTGTAAAGAAAATTTATGTTTTCATATATAACCGGCTGTTATTATGCCAACAATTCTGAATTATTCCGAAGAAGATCAAAACACATTATTAATATTATTATTATCAATAGTTATTACTGTATATTAAACTACATATTAAACAACATGTGTATTTAAGTACCATGTGTATATTTATACCTTGATACTGTTTATATCTAGTCATAAGTATTTATATGTTTTTCATAAACATTTTACATTGTTAAATGTTATTTGTATGTTAACTTTTACATTAAGAAGATGTCAAAGTTTGAGTAACATCAACATGTTATTGGAGCTTAAATTTTCGTTTTTTTTATATAAATTCCAGAGAATAAGGAAGTAAAATTAACTGATTATTTTTAAGCGAATGTGTAGCGATTTAAGTGAAAGTAAAAAATACAATATGTATATCAGTATTAAAACAAATGTTAACATTTTCAAAAATAAATCTTAGTTTAATTTAAATATAGCACATAGTTATAAGTATCTGACGAAAAAAATACATTTTCACTCAAGAAAATTACAAAAAAAAAATCAGAATTTGGTATGGTCAATAAGGTTTAGTTATAAATTAGGTTTTCATAATGAAATTTCTATCAAATGAGTCTTTTGCACCATGTCAGTTAATATGAAGTATTAATTGTGCATGATTTAGAATACAGATTCTTTTGAATTTTGTATTGAAAAGCAGCCAAGTTACATAGCCGCAAACTTGAACATTTTCCATAATCACTTCAAATGAAAGCAAATTTAAATTTTTTGTGGGTAATAATATAACTTGTTTTCTACAAAATATTAACCAAATTGTTTTCATAGTGAATAAGGTAGCGTCCCCCTGTATGATTTTGTTTACTTGTATAAAAGTGCAACCTTAATAAATATTTAATTTTTTTCTAAGCCACTTCAATGAGGACATAGGACAAAGTATGTTTTAATCTACTCCTATTAGGCCTAACGTGCAAGTGATAAAGCTTAAGAAGAGATGATGGAAAATTAATAGTAATGTAATGTCAGAAGAGCGTCCTATGAACAAAAGCTAAGGGCAAATCAGACATGAAATTGTAAGAAGATTATAGATTATCTGAACTCAAAATGAGCAAATTGTCAAATAGGAGTTGATAAGGTTAGACAACATGTCACCAAGTTTTAACAGTTAATTTATATATAAGTTTTAAATTTGAGCAAATTGTCAAATAGGAGTTGATAAGGTTAGACAATATGTCACCAAGATTGATTAAACAGTTACTTTATATATAAGTTTTAAATTTGATATATACTCCTTTTGTTACTTCTGAATAAAGCGCATTTTTACAAAATTCAAAAAATATTGTATTAGCTAACGATAGTTCAGTGCACTCATTTGTTAAATAGGTATTTTTCTTCTTTACTCGGTATTCTTTTTTACAGCTTTTTATACGATACAGTCACGAAACGTTGAATAGAATCAACAATTGCGTGACTGATTTTATATCATCTTAAACTATTAATTCTGGATGGCATGACTGATACATTTAAGAAAAAAAAAATACTTTGACATTAAGTCGATTATTTTATTTATTTGCAGAGAACAGAAAAATTTGTTGAGAATTATTGTTTTTAATGTTTAAGATTTGTTCAAAACTGCCCAAGTTCTCGTACCGACATTATTATTTGTTTTGTCATAAACTAAATATTAAATACGGAAAAGTCAGCAGTCAACGTGACCGTATGATACCATAATCTGCATTTTGTAATTGTTCAATTTCATTAGTGGCCAATACCTATATTTACCTTACTAAATCTATACCTGTATTAGATTTATATTAACACACACTCTCCTTCGCCATAAGCTGATAGTGTAAACTAACATTTCAGTCACATATCGATGTTATTTTCGTAATTAACTTAACTTGATAAACGTTTTTATTATGAAGCCAAAATAAAAGTAAACAATAGCACTGTAACAACATCAACTAATTAGGAGCTTGTGAACGAACATAAAAATTACAAGCATTTTGCAACAAATCAAGTGTTTTTGTTTTAAACCAGCACTTAAAATGCAAATGTTCACTTCAACAATCGTTCTGTTAGAATGTCAAACTGATTCTAAAAAAGTTCACAGTCATGGATGGTTGAGATATCGGGGTATCGGGTTCACCAAATCAATAATTTAATGATCAAATTTAGCGATTGTTACAGTAGGGATTGCATTCGTTTTTTTTAAAGAGAGAAAACTGAGATAACACAAATGAATGCTACCTACCTATAATCGAATCTCATAGTTATGTTTGACAGATGTGTGGGACTTTTTTCTCCTCAAATATTCACATTGTTTTGTTTTTTTACTGTAAGATGGACAGGTTAGTTAACATTTTAAATCAATACTATTGTCAATAATATTTATTAGGTAATTAATAATAATAATTTATATTATAGCAACACATTATTATGATATATAATATAATATTGTCGCAAAATAAAAGTTAAATCATAAAGAGAAAATCTTTTACTTGAAATTGTAATAATAATGTAAAATAAATAAATATTTGATAAATGTTATTTAAATATATACATTAAAACAATTTAATGAAAAAGAGTAAAAAACAATAATTACAAACTTAATAATTTGTGAAATAAACAATTGCTGTTACAGAAATAAAAAAAATATATATATATTTTCCCCTAAATGAACGATTAACAATTCAATAAGTGGGTAAAACTAAATTATTTAAATTTTGAGTAGGTTTTACTTAAATAAATGATAGTGCCAGAGAACGAACAACTCGAAAGTGCTTAATGATGAAAAAGTATAAAATTGAAGCAGTTTTGTTAATGCGAGATGCCTAATAAGTATGTATTACAATTGTGGAAGGTATTATGCATTTTGTGTAAGTGAAATTTTCCTAGTATCTATTAATGTTCGTGTCTACGCTTCCAGCAGAACGTCTGGCGGAAACGGAGTAGTTGTGTTGTACCAAAGTGATGCTAAGAGCATTGGATAAAAAACACTTGAATTTAAATAATTATGAAATACAAGGAAGGGGCAAACAATTACTACTTAGGAACTGATATTTTTCACAAATTCGTGTAATGAACATAAAAATATATGATATATTAAAACTATATATTCTATACTTATATTATAAAGAAGAGTTGTTTGTAAGTTAGCTAGTTTGTTAATCCTCTTAACCACTTATTCGATTTTAATAATTTTTTCAACAGTAGAATGCTACGTTATCACTGAGTGATATAGCCTATATTATATTAAAAAACAAACATTAGGCATCCACATGTAAGTAGCGGCCGAGCAACGCGAGCCCGGTAAGCTGGTATTATACAAATTAATTTACTTATCAAATATAAAATAACATCTTATCTTCCTATGGCAATCCAACGTTAAAATCATTTACCCGAATCCGAAGTACCTGCGGATCAATTGTACAACTTCTAGCTTATGTCTATTTTTCTGGATTTCACAGTACAACTAAAATATCTGACCTACTTCTAGGTTATGTCTATTTTTCTTGGATTACACAATACAACACATGATTTGGGACTCACATCTGAGAACTGCACATGAAAGTAGCCCCAAAAAGAAGAAGTTGTGCATCATTCGTTTTGTCAAGTTACATGCCATAATAATTTAATATCGATTTGAAGTTAGTAAGTATCGGATAGGGGAATTTGTCACGTTTTAGGCTCTTTTGCTTGACAAAACATAAATAATACATGGTGGCGTATCATTATCATAAGTAATAACAACCTTTACACCCCATGAATGAGGTATGGGATAGCTTCTAGCGTTGTTGTAAATAAACACGCTTTCTATTTTTAGATTCACAACTAACGGCACCAACATGTTTATCGACGAATGCGAACGTCACTGTTTGAGAAGCTTTTACAAGATGTGCCGATTGATTCGACACTTATAATGCAAAGTTGCTGTCGACAACATCGAGGGGGGCCAGCAATGAAAGAATTTTTTTTCTTTAGATGACTGGAGCCAGTAGTTGAACCTGCGATCTCCCGCATGATAGTCGCGTGTTCTAGCTATCATGCCACTGCCGGTCCGGTCATAAGTAATATTCCACGTAAATCATACGCCACGGAGTACAACAGTTTTATTGTAACTGCTATAAACTAAACCCAGTTCAAAATCATTTGATGAATGGAAAAAAGGAACTGTTGCTTATGTAGGGTAAAGTTATGAGAACAGATTAAAGGAATTGTAATTCATAATTTTGTCAAACCGTGACAAATTCCCCTATACGATACTTACCAACTTCAAATCGATATTAAATTATTATGGCATGTAACTTGACAAACTAATGATGCAGAACTTCTTCTTTTTGAGGCCACTTTCACGTGCAGTTTTCAGAATTGAGTCCTAAATCAATGAGCTGAAAAATGTTGTACTGTGTTATATATGTCTTCCGGTATAGTTTTCTTAATAGATGAAATTATACGTTATTAACACTATTTGCATTTTTAACAATGCATTAAGTAATCTACGTTGTATTTTCTTAAAGTGCGTTTATAAATAATCATTATATTATTATTAATTTCTGCTCATTATCTAGAACATTGATTAGTATTTATATTTTTACAAAATGCACTATAACGTGTAAACAAATTAACAAAGAATAGTAAAGTACAAAATGTCATGAAATTGAAAACGAAATCAAATTGTCTCAGAATCTAGCACAAGTTCTATATCTTTTGGATACTTCGAAATACGTATCTCAAATGTAATGGCTATTAGATGTAAATGTTATGCTTATATCCACCACCCTGATAAAAGTTCACCTTTTTTACGACTTCGTGTCATATACGATCACTTGTTTGCTTTCAATTAATATTAAACGATTAAACCAGACCACTGTGACAAACGAGTTCATAAGCTAGCTTTAAACGTGACAGCGTCAAATATCAGCAATTAAGTTTAGTCTATAAACAGCCGTTGTGCGGATAAGATTAAAGCAAATATATAGTTGAAAATAAATTTCAGCTTTGCTAATGAAAAGTGAATTGAATACAAAACTAACCGCCATGAATAATGAAAATGATACAAAAGAAAAATTAAAAATTCTAAAGGCTTGGTTTAAGGAAAATCCTAAACTACCAGAGGAAATCAGTACGTAATAAAAGAAAATTATGTTTTACTATGATAACAGTTTAGTTATTATAAGCAATAGAGTGTTAAGCCCGTTAAATTGGTTTTAAACAAAAATAATTTTTCATATAGAAACTTTAAAGTATGTGAAGCTAATAAGGAATATAATACATTAGATATTATAAAGTGGAAGTCTTCTCGTTATTAAGTTCATGCAAAATAATAAAAAAAAAAACAAAAGTATTAGGGAATTTAATCTGAAATGAAAAGTGTGGGTGCGTATGTATGAGCAATTATTTATTGCCTCAAAATCAAACACAAACTTGTTGGTTCTTAAAGTTTACTATATACTTTCTATTGCTATTAGGTGTATTGTCATTACAATTTCTATATAGAAATCATCGAATCGTGTCGGATATTGAATTGTTGTTTATTTCGTACCAAAATCAGCTAACAACAAAAAGTCTGTTGATTATCAAAATTATGTTGTTGTCTATCAACGTTGATATGTATATTAAATATCCACTTTAATAAATGATACTTAACACATTCGAACTTTTAAACGCAACTGTATACATTAAAAACATTTAAAAAAAAAATTATAATTGCTAATGTGCGTTTAACTTGCTTGGTTGAATATCATTATCAAAGGTCAGTATTGGGACCTATCTCTTCGCTTCCCTACAGCAAATATGGAATGATGCCTGTTATTATTACACGTAATCAAACCACATTTGTAATTGAGTCAACTGAGATGTATAACGACTTGTGTGCTCTGTAAATATATACTGAGATATCTGTGTATGATACAAATGCTTACTCGTGTGAGCCGGCATGTGTATCGCCCATATAAATCGGATGGCTTTGTTTACAATAAATTTCCGAAAATAGTACTCGTATAAGTAATTTCCAAAACCAGTTGCTAATATTGTACCTTTTTTCTTTATTTATACTAGTATATGATTCAAATGTATGACCGACCACCAGTAATTTTTCCCTCCGAATATATTTAACCTCTATCTTTATTCCCTAAGCTGGCTCCCATACAATAACACTGTTTTACAAAAAAAAAATATTTTTCATATTTCTGGGTATCTGAATTGTGATTCCTATGGTTATTAATATCATGATTTCAAATCTGTTTTTAGATTTCTCTTGTCAGGCACAGTTTTTTTAGTAATTTGAATTTACATTGTTTCACCTTTATGTTGCATTAAAACACATTTTGCATAAATGTAATTAAAACTGTATTTGATCCAACAGAATCTTTTCTAAATACAATAACCGATACTAGCACAGCATACAACATGAAAAATAAGAAGAACAAATATGTATTTTCTAGTAGTTAATAATATTATTTCTTTATTTTACGCTGAATATCCTGGCAGTGTCCTAAAATATTCCAGCAGCAGTCAGCGAGCATAGTAGGCATCTATTTTCCTTTGTAACGCTTTTCTAAAGTTAGAATGTCTTTGTGGAAACTTTCACCTTATTCATCGGACATGTCGCTGCAGCATTCATAAAAGAAATCCCAATAAGAGGGCAAAAATTCATATTCAAGGACATGTTACATCCCAAGTTTACGTAGAATATTAAAAAGAGAATTAGTTCATTACAAAATAGAATAGGGCGATAATTGCAGCCGAACAGGCGTGTTGCTGATGTTGCCACCTGTTTCTACTAAATTTTTTATCAATCGCCTCCCTACACATTTTTAACGGAAAACAAAACTTATTTTCAAATAACTATGCCTGATAACAAAATTCTGATTACGTATTTGAATTTGCGATGCCAAAAACTCTTAGAAACAAATAATGAAACACAAGAAAAAAAACCCTTGTCGAACAGTGTAATCAATGTATTAACAGTTTTCTAGAACACATCTACCTTCTATCTTCAATATTTAAGCTGGTCCCTATAACATTTTTTTAATTTAATATAATTTTTTTATGAAAGTGGCAGGACTTCCATTGTGCCTCCCAGAGGTATAAAATGTATCACTTATCCCCAGTTATTTTGCCCCTAGCATTTTTCCTAAACATACGGGATAGGTATGTTTAGGAAAAATGCTAAGGGTGCTCCCATACAGCATCTTTATACTTTTTTCATAACACTCTGGTTGTTTTGTTTCAGATCCAACATTACTTAAACGATTTTTCAAATGTACAGGTATGGATGTGGAGGAAACAAAAAAACTAATTGAACATAATTATTTTCTAAGGAATAAAAGTGCAAACATTTTTAATGAACGCGATCCGATCGATAATGTGACTAAAAAATCATATTTCCATGTGTAAGTCGAGCAAACAGTCAACAAAAGAAATTCATATGCTAATATTTAAATATAAAGTAACAAATAAATAACAAATGCAAAAAAATAATTATTTTTCTAGAGAAAAAGTCCCTTTGCCTGGCCTGACAGCAGACAACCTGAAGGTCCTTTGTTTCCGTATAGTCAACAAAGATGCGAGTAAGGTATGTATTGACAAAGTTCATATTGACTATTTTATTTTATGTTAATTATGTTAACGTTAATTTTTTTTAAGCAAAATACCATTGAAGAATCGAAGTGTTTTTTTATGATGAATGATGTCCGCTTTACATTTTCCGATCTAACCGATGATTATTCCAACAATGACGATGAAGATGTTGACATGTCTTCATTAGCCAGCGGTGAAATACATATTTTGGATATAAGCAACTATACTTTACGACACCTGGCCACTATGTCGTTGATGGTAATGCGATCATATATGATATATATGCAAGAAGCTTACCCGGTACGCTTAAAAGCGATGCATGTCATCAATTGTCCGAGCTATTTAAATCGAATGGTAGCTATAACGAAACCTTTTATTAGAGAGGAAGTATTCAAACTGGTAAGATTAGAAATCATTTACAAAATACCTTATAAACGTATATAGGTATTGTCGGTAAGACCTGATATTTAAGCCAAGAGCCTGACCGTACTACTCAACATGAAGCGGCAAAGACCGTAAAGTTTATCATGCCTAAAAGTTCAAATACCAAACGGAACAGTTTTGCCAGGCCAAACAAATTATGCCTTTTATTAACTAACACCACAGAAAGATTCATTTGTTTTTGTCCCCACTCAATATTTAAATTTCCTTATGCAATCATAATAACATATTTTTGGAATATTATTTGGTTTTAGTTCCACTTCCACACAGAAGGTATTGAAACGCTATACGATCATGTACCACGTGATATGTTACCAGCAGATTATGGTGGAAATGCTGCCTGTTTGTCCGACATCTCAGATAATTGGTGGAATATTGTTGTTGCAAAAAGGTACGATTTTTATAAGAAGTACGTATATATTTATATTAATACATTTTTTTGTATATTATTTTAGGGACTATTTAATGGATGCCAAACATTGGAAGACTGCTAAAACAGCAACACAAGGTCGTTGGTATTGGTGGTAGAATCTGATTATCTATAAATGATGGATGATGGATGGATCTATATATAGTGTTAACATGCTGCATTTATTGTAATATGTATGGGCTTTTTTATGCATTTTTATTTTATGCATTTTTACGCCGGTGATGAAATAAATCTGATGATTTTTATAAACAAATGTTGTAGTCCAAGTATATTTACTTTAATGTAAATAAGGACAAATTTGTATATACATATATGCCAGCTTTAATGGGAATTATAGCTAAATTGTGTTATTTTTATTTCAAAATACAGGGTGAACGACACGTCGCGACGTTTGTTTTTCAGGTATTGAAGTGTCAAGTATTCTAAATTGAAGCATCAAAACCCCCAGCATTCACCTAAGGTTAATGTATGGGCAACTTTGTTACCAAGAGTGTTACATTAAGGAAGAACAAATGCTTGAAAACTTTTTGCTACTACGCCACACAATTTCAATAGTTTAAATCAAAGATCGTGGCTTTAGCAAGTCACATCTCCAAAGAGGCAAAAGTGGTTTTTACAAAAGGTGACATTAATAGGCCCAGACATACCCTATATTAACTTTTTTCTTTGGTATAGTTTTCAACAGCAACACAGTGTCTCTTGGGGAATAATCATTTTTATTCCACCCTATGCATTATTAAAGAGAGTAAAGTAGGGTAAGAGAACTCTTATTTCTCTCGACCTACAAAACATATCCCCTTCACAACAATAGGTTGCCAGAGTCAATTTAAAATGGGTTTGTTTTCTGTTTAGAATGACGTATGCGAATAAAATATAAACTTTTTGGATGTATATTGGCAAACTTAGTACTGTTTAAATTGGTTATCATTTTGATGTAAAAACATTCACGTTATTTTATTTAAGTATGAAAACGCCTTCATTAGCAATTTTTCAAAGTGAGAAAAATCCCATAGTTTAAATATCATCGATTATATACATTACCCACATCGCATACTACATTGTTCATGATTTTAAAACAAATGTATTTTTAAAATATTTTACGAAAATTTGCGGCATCAAAAACTATGAATACGAGTTATTGATGTGATTTCTTTCTATTAAATGAAAATCTGCAAATACGAGATTTCGGCGATAATGTGAATACGTTATTTGTTTACATATGTGGCGCACTTATCTAAACAATCTGGCCACATCTATGAGCAAATCGCTATTTCTGTTAAATATTCGTATTGCAACAAATTACCGTCAGTACACACACACGCTCATGTAACTGACTTACGTATATGCATTCAACCGTCACGTTTCTGCAATGTTAACTACGGAAAAACGATAGATAGATATATAAAAAAATGTATACTGCTATTTTACAACTGAAGTCAAAAGTCCAAAACCGGGAATGGAACCAATCATGCGCGCTAACGACTTTATATCCGAGTGTATAACATTTACAGAAGTAACGTAAACCAAAACAAAAGCCACAAAATCAAAACAATAGCACAAACCTATAAATAAAATAAAATACAACTTCAAATGTATTGTTGAACTACAAGTGTTTCCTTTTGGCATTTAATTCGAGTACATTCTCTTGACGAGAGTTTATTTTAAGTCTCTTAATACAAAACAAAAACGTGCTGAGAAATTGAGTATAAGAAGTAAACAAACATGGAAGCGCATGGTGATGAAGAGCACGAAAAAATCATTGATGATTTACAGAAATGGTTCGAAGCAAATAAGAGTTTGCCCAATAAAATTGGTAAGTCCAAATCATAATCAACAGTGGCAACAGCTATGGTGGTATAATCATAAAATTATTTATTTAATTTATGATGGTTGTAAATTTTGTGGATGCAATGGTCATTGTTTGGCTGCAAAAGATAAAGCACCTGAAGGGCACTGCAATAAACCGCCAAAATATGGAGTGACCTTTAATAGTGATGAGACTAGAGATGTTTATATTATCGACATGTCTTGTGTAAGTCATAAGATGCTTTATAACGTGTTTGCGATCTTTTTAGCAACAGATGATTTAAAATATATGATGAGCATTTGTGTAAAACTTGTTATGTATTAATCAATACAAGGGTTTCTTTGCTACTTTTTAATACGTCATACAAATGCATTTAGTTTCAAATGGCAAAAATTTAGTAAGAAATTGTTTTAAAATCGCATTAGTTACTGAGGTGTATGAAGGAGCTTAAATGAAACCAATAGAGGCTTATAAGTGTTACAAAAATCAAATCGATTAACTCCACTCACTATTTTTTTTTAATATTAATTCCAAAGGAGTATTATATTCCATATATATTTTCTATTAATAAATAAAATCCATCGTTAAATTTAAAACATCATTTATAGACTTCATAATTTAACAACAGTTTTACAAATAATATCAGCTTCATTTTATATAGAATCAATTTGTCATGTGAAACTTCCGTATGATGTGAGCACAATTTTGTTCATGCCTTTATAAAATATTATTTTTCGAAAGAGCTTAAACGCTACATAGTTTCCAAGATGTTTCTACTCAAAGCTCTTTCAGATACACAGATTTGTCGACAGAATTATACAGACAGCGATTCGTTATCGATAACACTTCAGGCAGATATACTCGTCGCAAAACCTGTCGTCATTTGTAAACAGATTAATGCATCGCAAATTTAAATTTTTTTTATTATCCACCACAAAATATCAATTCTTTCCAAATAAATTTCTCATACACAACGATTATTTTTACCATACAGAAATAACCAGAAAACAAAATAATTGAAAAATAGGTTTAGTTTTTTAAAAATTGCTTCCACAGTGCAATCTAGCGTGACAACTTTAAACTTTATTTAGTGAAGCGTTTAAACGTGTTTTGTTTACGCCAATACATGCCTAATCATTTTCTACAGGAATTTAAAATTACAGTAGATTCCCAATATAACACACTTGGATTTCATTCATATTCCAAATATATTTCTTTCTCATAAACTAAATGCTAAATGGACAGAAAGTTATTTTCAGATTGAAAATAATTTCGAAACGTTGTGTATGGTTCTTGGATCGCTTCGTTGAACTTTTAGCACTTAAGGTTTGTGACGATGGTGGAGAAGTCACAGCAAATAGTGCTGATGATAATAGTTGGCAACTATCGAAATTGCTTTCCGCCCTTCTAGCTGTCACATAATTCATTTCACACAACTCTTGTAAAATAAACTCTATACATTTGATTCCTACGGCTCCAGGTTGGATCAAAGGGCCGTACAAATAAATTCTATTAGAAATAGTAGATTTCAATTCATTGATGTTCAGCAGAGTTTTTGCACTTACTTTGTCGCTATTAAGGCGAAAAATTTAAATTTTTACGTCAAACATGTTTCTAAAAAAATATTTGTTCGTTATCGTAATGTAGAAATTAATCTTTCATCGAATTCCTCAAATCAAGTGTGTGTTTAATCGGAAATCCACTGTATTTGCTATTAATTAAACACGTGTATTAAATAGGTTAATGAGTTAGATTTCTTACTTTTACAATTGAAATCTAAAGGCCAACTTAAGTGTGCAACTAACTACTTATAATAATATATTATATAATTAGTCAGTCTAATGTAAATATACATTAGAGTTCTATTTAAATGAAACTTATAATCAACTTCACCTAGTATGAACATGTATGTATTTGCCATTCTGTTTTTACATTAATTAAAGGTCTATAATTTTTCTATACAAAAAATATTTCAGTTCCTAATCAATGTTTAATATTAATTTTGTACGTTTAGCTTATAAGCGTGTATCTGTGCCTACATTTGGTTTTATGAGCTATTTCTGTTAGCTTATGTATAAAGTACCCAATTGTTGTTTATCTGTAAACTATTCGTAAATCAAATGTTGCAATTAAAAAAATATTATTGATTCCAATTGTTCTCGTCGAGTATAAAAAAGTTATTATACACCTGTGCGTGTTGTTTTTAAATTGACTTATTAAAAAAGTTTAGCAGATATGTATATAATAAACATGTTTGTCAGGAAAAAAGACATACGTCATTACTTAATAGGCCAATAGTAGTATTGTCAACAGGTTAAAACAAATTTATTGGTTTTTGGAAGATTAGATAGAATATGGAAGACACTATCAATTAAATACTTGTATTGTTTTGATGAACTTTGAAGTCACTTCACTTTGAAATGGACATATACCGATGAAATAGTGCTTAGGGTAGATTTATCGAAGTCAACCTGTAGTGATCACCTATCACCAGTAGGCAATTACATGTAATTGTTATAAAGGAAATAACTTTTATTATATTAAAGGATATTAAACAATTAGAGTTAACAATCGCATCTTGTTTTTCTAGATTCTCTGCTGTTTTTAAAGTTAATAAAAAATAGAAGTTAAATAACTATGCTCTCTCTCTTTCCCAACTTGTTTTCAGATCGTTTTCTTTTAACCCGCTTTTATTACTGTATGTTCAAAGATGTTGAGGAAACCAAAAAACTACTGGAAATTAATTATTCTATACGTAATAGCTATCCACATATTTTTGTTAATCGTGATCCTGCGGATGAAGATACACGTAATACCTTCGCTTATGCGTAAGTACTCATAGAACTAATTGCATGTTCAAGTAGCCTGTAAAGCTTAATACATCCCACATTATTCTGCCAAAAGTGATATGCTACCTTTGCCCGGTTTGACACCAGAAAATTATAGAATTACATTTCTTCATTTGCGTAATACAGATCCAAAAATGGTAATATCTCTCGTCGTACAAAATTTCTATGTTATTTAATTAGAAACTTTTTCGCATAGGTGCACCATACGGAGGATACCAAAGCCTTCATCATGATCAGCGATTGCCGTTTCTCAATGCCGGATAAGGTGGTTGGCAACTCGTCATTACTTTCACAGGGTGAAGTGCAAATATTTGACATGGAGGGTTATACCATGAAACATGTGACACGACTGTCTATTCGAACTTTCAGGGCATATTTGAAATATTT
This sequence comes from Muscina levida, assembly GCA_964034835.1. Taxonomy (NCBI): domain Eukaryota; kingdom Metazoa; phylum Arthropoda; class Insecta; order Diptera; family Muscidae; genus Muscina; species Muscina levida. The sequence continues at coordinate 152,116,861 of OZ035882.1, forward strand.
ACAGCAAGCGTTTCCTGTGCGGGTAAAGGCAATTCACATGATCAATTGTCCGTCATATTTGGATAATATACTTCGAGTAGTAAAGCCGTTCATAAGTAAAGAAGTTTTTGAAATGGTTAGGTTAAGTATATTTTTAATGGATTAACATAAATGTTGATTTTATAACTCCACAGATTCACTTCCATACAAATGGTATTGAGAGTCTATACGAACATGTTCCTAAAGATATGTTGCCGAATGAGTATGGTGGCAAAGCAGGCAAATTACTTGATCTGAAAGAGGAGTTTGTAAAACTAGTCGCACAAAAAAGGTAAAAATTGTATGAATAATTAACTAATTATGGAAAAATTAACTAATATTTTTTATTATTTTAGGGATTATCTTATGGATCCAAATTATTGGAAAATTGAATAATTGTAATACTACATTTTGGAGTAAAGTTTTGAATTGATATTATATGAATAGATGTTGTTATATGAATATACATTACAATAAATTGTTTTGGTCAGTATTTTTTTTTCTGATACTAAAGTATATAAATTTAAATAAAATTAAGGCATGTTAAAGGTTTTTGAATAAAATCACGGCAATTTTTATTATAGATATTGCCATTCATTCATTAATAATTTTTTTTATAAAATATTTTCTTAGAAAATTAAATACACAATATATGTTAAAAATAAAAACGTTGAAATAAACATAAAAATTACAAAAATATATAAGTAATGTAATTATTTTCAAAAACATATTTTTCCAAAAACAATTTTTATAAATTATTTTTTTTCAAAAAAAATTCCTGCATTACACAAAAAAGAGAAAATGGGTTGGTTGGAATCGTGGTGATAATACATTTAATGGGTACTTAACCACATATAGGGGGTTATTATAGGATCTAAAGACACAGATTAAAGAGCTCCAATGGATACCGACGTCAACTTTGATCTTAGTTTTCGTATTTTAGGGGCATTTTATTAGGGGGTATTTTAAAGACGTGGCATTTTTTCCGACCTAAACATTTTACATTGCCAGACAAGTCTGCCAGTTTAAATAAAACGTATATTAAAATTGAAAAATTTACTAAACTTCCAACATATTGGGTTAAATCTAACAGATTTATGGCCGTTTTCTCAATGTATCGACATACTTCCAGTTACTAAATCTCGACATAAATTTGTTAGAATGATAAACTGTCCGTTAACGATTTTGGTTTTCTCAATATACCGACAAAAAATTAATTTTCAGTTGGCAATAGCCCGAAAAATATATGAGACAGTTGACAAATTCTTGATATAAATCAGTTATTTTCGAAGTGTTAAAAAATAAGAAAACACATACATTTAATAAAAACGCAATAAAACTTAAATAATGACAGATAAAAGCAATGTGGGAAACATTTTACCACTAAAGATGATCTGCTGCTTATTGTTTTGGTTATAAATCAAAAATATATCTTGGAAAACAAAAAAGCTACGAACAGCAGTCAGCTGATTGAGTTTATCTGTACGGCAAATAAATAACCGGCAGATGAGGGCTGGTTAGCTTTGCGATAGAACAAAAGCAAATGAGACTTTGAGAAAACCTTATTTTTTTAATCTACAGTTTTTCGTTAAGAGAAAAGATAATCGCCTAATGATAAAACGGCCCTTAGTTAATGATGTGACCTTTATTTACCCAAATTTTTTAATTTATTTGTAAAAGTACTAAATTCCTTTATTTCCATCTCTGAACATATGGTTGTTTAATTTTATTTTATTTCAACCACTTCCGTTCAGAGCCCTGTTAATAACAGCTTAGGAGCAAGAAAGTTGTTTGATTCGATTAAAAAAAATTACCATACTATTCTTCAATATTTAATTTGCAAATTTAACAAAAATTTCTAGAATCTTAAATCTACCAGATTTTGCTAGTAATGTAATGTGTCCACTAAAGCACCAAATGTGTAGCCACTATCAAATTTTGTAATTTATTTAAAAAAGTACTAAATCGCTTTTACTGTTAAGTACTTTTCATTCCATCTCTGAACATATGGTTATTTCATTCCATTTTATTTCAACCACCACCTTCCAATTCGTTCCCCCTAGTGTAGCATTAATTTTTGACATTCTCTTCACCAGTTCCTCTCCAGAATTTTTCGTGAAAAGTGTTGTTGGTGGAAGCGAACAACTAGAATACGGTTCGAAGGAAAAGAATTCTGCGTATATAGAAAAAAAAACTAGAATTACAACACAGAAAATCTGAAAAACATCAGCAAGTAAATTAAATATAATTCGAACAAACTTACATAAACAATAATAACGAGAACGCGGCAAAACTTCTGGCGAAAACAGTTGTGACAAGGGAACAAAAGGAGATGACTGTGCCACAGCATGACAACATTTTTTTCTTTATACCAAATATAATCGGTGAGTAATTAAATCAATAACAAAACACAAGAATAATAATCGCCCATTTGGAAAATTTGCAAAGATTTCCAGCAGGTTGGTGCCCCCGGCCATAGAAATGTGGATACAAAGTTAATTGAATTAGCGACAGTATACCCACTTTAAACGTTAGCAAACCAAAAAGGTGGTTGCGACGGGGTTGTGTTTGTATCCCCTTGGACATTGAATCAATATGTCGGTATACATACTTACCGTCCTATTGATTTTTGCACGGGAAACTTAGTTGAACTTATTGCCATTCAAGAAATTTCCATATGTGCTTTTCTCCCCATATTGTTTGCAAATCAATATGTTGATTAGTTTGTTATTGAATGATCATTTTATTTTTTTTAATAAATTGTCTGCCTTTCTTCTACAGGTTATGGCCGAATTGTCTTGGCTTTAATTGCATTTTGGTTCATGTCCACTAACTATGTGGTGGCCGGCTGGTGTTATGCAATTAGTGCATTATTGGATGCAGTGGACGGACATGCAGCCCGCGCATTTAATCAGAGTAAGTATCGCTACAAGCACCTATTGTTATACGTAGCAAAGGTTGTTCAATCTATCACCTTAGTCGCCGCCACAGCTTATCATATAGAGTTTATTGCATTGTGTGACGATATTAATAGACCAGTATTATGAAACGGTATTGTGTTTCTAGCTTTGGTTATTTTTCGTAGATACGTGTATCTCATTTTAATTCTATTATGCTTTATAATTCCCTTCCGAATGTTGGCTTAATTTCAAGACACAAGTTAAAATATGCATGTATGTAGTAATAGAAAAAGAAAACTTGTTGGTATTTGCCTATGCCATAAGTATGAGATCAACTGATCCTTACCTTGAAAATAATAACTACAAGAGCTTTGATGGTTTTTTTTGTGATTAGGAAAATTTACGCGATTGTACTTATGTTCCTTTCGGCTCTTTGTTTGTTTAGATGTTTACCACTTTAGATAGATTGACGTCACTTTCCAAAACTTGCTTTGTGTTTATTTTCTTATATTCTTACGTTTGACTTGTGTTCTTTATTTTCATGCAATGTTGTGTTCCTATTCAAACAAGTGCATTTTCGTAGCATCTTTTGTTGTTTGCATTTACTTTCATTGTTTTGTTTTGACATTGTTTGCGCTCAAAAGCATCAGTTCGTTTAATATTGTTGTTTTAACACAACAAGCGGGCTTTTTCAGCTGTCCACCTTTACGTACGCAAACATCTTCAGCAATACATACATTCCTGCGCGCCGACTCCGTTTATAGACAAAACTCAGTCATTAATCAATCTATGCCGACAAATATATTTCAGAGAAAAACTGTTTAATATTCTGAAAGGCTATTTCAGAGCCTACCGACGCGAATATTACATTGTATACCCTACACAAAACAACCACTTTAAAGAACTTCTATGCGGATTTTAGTAGTAAACTCCTGTTTAAACCTTTGGAACTTCTGCACAACTATTCCGGCTTGTTAAATTTAATAACATACTGTTCAAGTACATATTACAAAATGTGCAAATAGAGCAGGTCACTGTTCCTACATAATTACTGTTGCCTAACCGAAATTTCAAGTGCAATGCAATTCAATTAGGTTTCTTCCACTGGATGTGTTTTAGTTTGTACAATGTATTGCCAATGACCTCTAAAATAGTTTTAAAAATAAGCCTTTTTCTGATAACATATCGATCGTTAGGAGCTCATAGCGGTGGCAATTACTCATTTTTGTATTTAATTTTTCCTAGACATATCTTCGATATTATTTATATTAGGTGTTTATTATTTATTTTTCTACAAACGCTACACTTACGCCATTGCCGCGCGGTATGAAATCAACTAGCGATACTTTTTTCTTAACTTGTACCCTTTGTGCATTACTCATAATATTTAGAATGTAAAAATGTACTCAAACATATTTATACAAAAAAGTAATAATTTATTTGCGTATTTTCAGACGATTCTCATATGGTTTCTATAAAAATGTTTACAAATGAAATGTTTGAAAACTTATTATGATCTACTTGTTCTACTTTCAGGCACTCGTTTTGGCGCGATGTTAGATCAGCTAACTGATCGTTGCGGCACAATGGGTTTATTGGTAACACTCAGCTATTTCTATCCCCAGTATATGTTCTGGTTCCAGCTGTCCATGGCGATTGACGTTGCTTGTCATTGGCTGTACATGCAAACGTGAGTGAATCTAAATGTCTGCAATTAAATTTATAATATAATTGTGTTTATTTCGTTTAATGTAGGAGTGTTGTTGTTGGAAAAACATCTCATAAAGCCACCGATCTCAGTGAAAATATCGTCATGCGTATTTACTATCAAAAAGATGTTTTGACATTTATGTGCTGCGTCAATGAAGCATTTTATATCAGTCTCTATTTATTGCATTTCACGACAGGACCTTTAAGTAAGCTACAGTTATAAATTCATGTTTTACATCATTTAATGTGTATGTTTCTATTTCAGTTTTGGGATTTTCTTTATTCAAAATGGCCGCTTTTATTACCGCCCCTTTTGCTGTATTAAAGGCACTGATCAGTTGCATGCACGCCTACGTGGCCAGCATAGATTTGGCCAATGTCGATAAGCGTGAACGTTTGGAGAAACGTGCCAAAGAAGCTAGTAAACGTTCGGAATGAACCAACTAGAGAGAAAAGGTTTACTGCGAGTATCCTTATTAGTTTTTGTAAGTTTCAAGATGTGTGGCTGCCTACACAAGTTTCTGTGTTGCAAGAAGCGACATAAGTACCAACAACTAAAGATTCCACTTTATTTATTTTGTAATATAGCCACAAGAAACCTTGGGTTTTTGTGGTTAAAATTTATATATATTTGTAAATTGTTGTAACAATGTACATGTACGAGATATTAACGATTTTCTTTAAACAAAATACCATTGTTTAATAGCCTTTTAAGTTATTCGTTACGTTTATTTATAATAATTTATTACAATTAGGGTTTACTTAACTAATAAGTAGTCAAAAAATATTTCATAATTTCAAATTGTATTTTAAAATTTTTGGGAATTCAATACAAAAGTGTTGCAAATAACGTTATTATTATGAAAAATAAGTTTTGTTGTAATGAATGTATAACAAACTGAAAGCATTTTAAATTAAGAACAAAGGAGAATTTGAAGAAATATATAAACGTATAAATGTCTACCGAACTAAATGAAATATGTCTTTATTTTATTTTTTTATGTTCAAGTATTATTTTGTGCAAATTCATGATTATGAAGAGTTCATGTTTTATGTGAATTTTTGGATTCGCTTGAAAACGGAAGTAATTTAAAAGAAAATATGTGAAGTTGTAGTCTATTATACCATTTCACTGCAGTAATTTTCGCTTAAGAAAAACGTTGAATTTCCGTTGTTTTTTAAATCTGGCAGTTATATTTAAATATACTTCCAAATTGTTTTTATGTTGGCAACTCTCTGGCTCTCATCAGCCTGTACAACAGCTGCTCTTGTTTTGCTCGGCATCTGACTTTGGTTCTTCTGTTCACAAAAATTTTCGGATTATTTTAATAAATTAAAATACTAAAAATATGTGCTAACACAAGGTGAAACATTGAAATCATTGTACAAAATTAAATTAATATGAAAATCGCATCCCATCTTAAAGATATATTAAAGTATAGTATACAATATGCCTGTGTGACACATTGTTTCTTTGAATATATTGGAGATTTTGTGGTGGTAAGTAAAATAGAATAAGAAGTAAACACATTCATTTAGAATAAGAAGAAAACGATGCGAAATTGACATAATTATGAACTTAGATATTTTGTAATATTATAAATGATAATTGTGAAAATTTGTCCATAGCTCCTAACCAGCTGTTTCTAGCCATTGTTGCATCAAAGTGTATGGTTTTTACTACTAATAGGAAGTTGATCTAAATAAGAACGCGACGTATTAACTGTACTTATAATACTTCGAAGCTAATATGAATCAAGTCAAAAATATTTTGTTTCGTATTCCATTGTGATTAAATATAAAATTAGAAAACAAATGGATAAAACTAAGTAACACCCTGTTTAGTTTAGGAAATAACTGTAAAAAGTCGTAAATCAATTCCGTTGATTGTGCAAACTTATTTTTTGATTTTTCTATCTCAATGACTGACACCTTATTTTAAAGATTTGACCATTAATATTGTTTATTGTAAGCCTGTGCTTATTCATTTTCATTATTTCCATTTGTTATGAATATAATTGTTTTTTTTTTTTTTTAATTTGTACAGTGCAATGGCCCCTCTATGGAACCTACTTTATACTCCAACAATATATTGCTGACGGAGCGTATAAGCACCCGCTTTTATAAACCCAATCGTGGTGATGTCATCATTGCCGTGTCTCCCACCAATCCTGACCAATATATTTGCAAGCGTGTTGTGGGTATACCAGGCGATAAAGTTCTAATGGATGAAATACCTGAAATGCGGGAAACTAAAGCCGGAGAGTCATCTAACAATACTGCCACAAATTCTACTTTCAATGTTAATCTACATTTTAATAGTGAATATATACCAAGGGGCTACGTTTGGATCGAGGGTGATAATCAGAAAAATAGTTCTGATTCGCGATATTATGGTCCAATACCCTTAGGTTTAATTAAAAGCAGAGCGGTATGCAGAATATGGCCTTTGAAGGAAGTCAAGTTATTATAGATTCATTTTTAATATTCTTTGGCGACATTAACAACAAATAAAGCAGAAAATATACTAATCGTTGTATACGTTCTCTATACCTCTACTGATATCTCTTTACATTTTGTTTTGTTTTTGACAGTGTATTTTGAATACACTATTTAACAGCTCGGTGTTATTAACACTGAACATTCCCCGTGCTTCTTCATTTTTTTTTTTTATTGAAATGACGACATACTACTGACATCTGCACATTTTCTATTGTACATTGGTGTCGAAAACTGTGTAGGGCTCACTAAATCTGGAAGATTCTTGGAAAAAATAAGCGATTCGTGATTATTTTATTTATATTAAAATAAATTTACCTTAAACTTCAAAGGAATAACTATGGCTTCCATTAGTCTGCTGAATCCAAAAGCCGAATTTGCTCGTGCGGCAAATGCTTTGGCTCTTAACATCACCGCAGCCAAGGGTTTGCAGGATGTGATGCGCACCAATTTAGGACCCAAAGGAACAATGAAAATGTAAGTAAATTGTTAATTTATAGTGTAAATAATAGGCTCATGCAGATAAATCTTTATATTTCGTATTAGTTTCATATTTTTGTAAGGTTTCATTGAGCATCTGTTTGTTGAATTAATCACGGGGTGTCGGCATTTCATTGTAAGCAATGTGAGGTTAGGTTTTTGGTGAACATGAATGTGTCATCGATTGCAGTCAAGAGAGAAGCGATGTAAGTGCCAGAGTTGTATATACATTTAAAAAAAGTTATATTTCATAGGTTCTACTTCAGAGATTGTCTGCAGCAATAATTTCAACCAACGCTTTCTAATGGAGGTATATGGAAATATTAGGATTGGACCATAAATTTTATATAGAGGAATTAAGAGAAGCCGAAAAATTATATTTGAATAATATGAATGGATCATATTTTGTTTAGGAGAAGACGTGTAGAACGCGTCGTTAGTGTTATAAGAAGTGGTAAAGTTTGTTGAAGAGTACTAACAAAACTAATAATATTATATGTTCCCTTCTATTTTATCCTTTGATGTTAAATATGCTCTTAAGAACAATATTAATATATTGGACAGGGTTTTGTGACAACTGTCGGTAGTTTAATGATTAATAAAAAATAGTTAGGCACCACTTGGATATGTTATCGTTACCATGCAGATAATTTATGAAATAGTTTGTGCGATATTAATTGTTTATTTAACTCTGAATATGAAATGTGTTATCCTCTATCAATATTCGTACAACTAAACGATAAGCCAATTCTTTAACAGTATACATATTATTAATAATTGTACAATATTATATCATAAGGTTCATAATCAAGTTTAATTCCTCTCGATATTTCATATATTTGCAATAACTGTTAGTAAAGACTTGGCGAGATGGCGGTTTTAAGGACAAATGGTTGGACAAATTTTTGTTAACTGCAATTTTAAATATAGAACTGTAAGGATAGCTTTAGTGATCCAAGAAATCCGGTTGGGTTTTTTTTTACTTATTTTAACAGATGTCTCTAGGCGCAATTAGCCTATGAATTGTTGTATGTCTCTGGCAATTTGTTATAAAGCTTGCGCTATATTAATATTTCTTTAATTTTATTTGAAAACGGTCGTCTTTAAAGGCCTTTTTCGGAACCATTAACGGACAAAAATTCGTATACATAAGATGTTTAATTTATATGTATTTACAAAATTAACATTTTGTTAACGATTCTTCCGAACAAAGTTCTACGAATTTTAAATGTAATTAATTTGTTGTAACGGATTCCCCTTTTATGCGCAATTAGCCTATGAATTGTTGTATATCTCTGATAATTTGTTATAAAGCTTGCGCTAGATCAATATCTGATTAATTTAATTTGAAGACGGTCGTCTTGTAGACCTTTTTCGGAACCATTAACCGACAATATTTAATTAAGGTTCTCAATTTATTAAATCTATCTTTTTTAATATAAACCTGGTTCTTGTCCAGGTTTTGTATGTCAAATCAATGTTTCAATAACCGATAATGATTCATAGAAGATTGTAACCATATAAGTCCATAATGGTGCGGTTAATGGAACAGTGTAATATATAAATTAATAAAATATAAGATGTTTAATTTACAAACTTAATTTGCTTTTAACGATTCTTTCAAACAAAGTTTTACAAATGCAAAATTGAATTGATTTGTTGAACAGATGTCCCTTTTATGCGCAATTAGCCTATGAATTGTTGTACATCTCTGACAATTTGTTATAAAGCTTGCGCTACATTAATATTTGTTTAATTTAATTTGAAGACTGCCGCCTTGAAGGCATTTTTTCGGAACCATTAACCGACAATATTTCATAAATATTCAAATCGGTGCTCTTGATTGTTTTTTAACCATTTGTCAACAAATTGTAAATAATATATAATATAAAATATACAATAAACGAAACTAAAATTGAATTAATATATAATTTGAATTCAAGCCTGACTCTTTTCAAGTTATTTATTATAAATCTGTCTTTATTTACTTCTGTATTGGCTTGCTTACTCAAACTAATTAATTCTAATATTTAAGTCGCAATGTAGAATATTATTCGTTTGAACCAAATTAACTTATAATGTAATTTTCTCTAATTTATAATTATTATTCAAAAAGATTGGAATGATACTTGTATATTAGTAGGAATCTTCTGAACAAACGTTCAGTCGTCTTCATTTTGCCACAAGAAAAAAAAAACAAAACATCACAATATGCTTAGTGTGGAACCTTATATTTTATTTATTTGAATTTGTTTGTTAATAATAAAAAAATAATTATCAATATGTTTCTTTTTCCTACCCTCACTAGGTTGGTCTCTGGTGCCGGTGACATTAAAATCACCAAGGACGGCAACGTTCTTTTGCATGAAATGCAAATTCAACATCCCACAGCTTCTATGATTGCTCGTGCCAGTACTGCTCAAGATGATTGCACTGGTGATGGTACCACATCTACTGTTCTCCTGATCGGCGAACTTCTCAAGCAAGCCGATATATTCTTGGCTGAAGGTTTGCATCCTCGCATTGTAACCGAAGGTTTCGAGAAGGCTCGCGAACAAGCCTTGGCCGTTTTGGAAACAATGAAGATACCAATTGAGGTGAACAAGAAGAATTTGAGCGAAGTTGCCAATACCAGTTTGAAGACCAAAGTTCACGCTGCCTTGGCTGATTTACTCACCGATGTGTGTGTCGACGCCATCTTGGCCATACGCAAGGACGAGAAGCCTGTGGATTTGCACATGGTTGAAATTATGGAAATGCAACATAAAACTGCCACTGATACCACGTTAATCAAGGGTATTGTTATGGATCATGGATCTAGACATCCCGATATGCCCAAGCGTGTGAAAAATGCCTATATTTTGACTTGCAACGTTTCGCTGGAATATGAAAAGTCCGAAGTTAATTCTGGATTTTTCTACAAGACAGCTGAAGAGCGTGAGAATTTCGTCAAAGCTGAGCGTGAGTTCATTGACTTGAGAGTAAAGAAAATCATTGAGCTGAAACGTAAAGTTTGCGATGGCACTGACAAGTCGTTTGTAGTGATCAATCAGAAGGGCATTGACCCTATGTCGTTGGATGCTTTGGCCAAGGAAGGTATTATGGCTTTGCGTCGTGCCAAGCGCCGTAACATGGAACGTTTGGCCTTGGCCTGCGGTGGTACTGCCATGAACTCGTTGGATGATATGGACGAGTCTAATTTGGGTTATGCCGGTGAAGTGTACGAACATGTTTTGGGCGAAAATAAGTTTACCTTCGTTGAGGAATGCAAAAATCCCCAGTCAGTCACTATCTTGGTCAAGGGACCTAATAAACACACCATTGTTCAAATCAAGGATGCCATCCGCGATGGTTTGAGAGCCATCAATAATGCCATCAATGACAAGAGTCTCATTGCTGGAGCTGGCGCCTTTGAAGTACGTACTTACAATAAATTGATGGAGTACAAGAACACAGTGAAGGGCAAAGTACGTTTGGGAATTCAAGCATTCGCAGAGGCCTTGTTAGTCATTCCCAAGAATTTGGCAATCAACAGCGGTTATGATGCCCAAGACACAATTGTTAAGCTGACCGAAGAGGACCGTCTGAATCCAGACCCTGTGGGTTTGGATTTGTCTACCGGTGAACCTATGAAACCAGTCGATTTGGGTGTATACGATAATTATATTGTTAAGAAGCAAATTCTCAATTCCTGCTCGGTTATTGCCAGCAATTTGTTGCTGGTTGACGAGGTTATGCGTGCTGGCATGACCAGCCTGAAGGGTTAGTTGCAGTAAATGTTTGCAGCAGACCTTTTGAAATGGAATAAATCTACCCGCTTATCTAACATTTATAATTTTCGTTTTAATTCATTGTTTTCAAACTTTCGATTACTACATTCTTTGCTAATATCACCACGCATGTATTTAATAACCAAATGCAAGAAAAACACTCCAACACTCATTACTAATCTCCTTAATATTTTCCAATTTGTATTACAAATAAAAAAACTAATGGAAAGATCAAAGCATAAAAACATTTGTGTTTTATTTGTCAATTGCCATTGTTAGGTATTGAAAATCGTATTGAAACTTAAGTTATGATATTTGTTGTGTCATGAAGTACACGTGGTGCTCCTGTTTTAAAATTAAATAACTTTTTTTCTGAGTGTAAACACTAATTATGAAAATTTGTCAACAGTCAAAAATACTAGGCGCCCAGTGCCTTTTTTCCTTTTTTTTATTTCAACTGTTGCTCTTGGTTCAAAATGAACAAACTCTATTTTCTGAGTGTAAGCACAAATTGTAAAATTTTGTCAACAGTCAGAAGTACTAGGCGCATAGCATTACAATATGTACGTGAAAATATTTACCTTTTGGCAACACTTACCAAATTCTCACTTATGAATCACTCCTCTTATTTACTTTATTTGAATCATCCTGTGTTCGAAGTAGTAAACAATTGAATCAGCTGATTTCCTTTTTATTGCAAAGAGCTTAATATAGAAATTATCTACGCTCTCTCATTATTGTATCGGTGATGGATAGTTATCCCAGGAATTTGGTGGACCAATACCTTAAGGTCTCAAGCAAACTGAAGAAGATAGAAAAAGCCGTCTTCAAGCAAGTTTATTATTATGCAAATGGTGGTATTTTTCAATTTATCATTCTTTATAATAGACGTTTTGGTCCCAGTGTCTCTGAGGTATTGGACGATTATGGACGTTTGGCTATTAAATTCGAGGAAGCCAATATATATCAATATGCAGCCATGTGCCAGTTGGGTGTGGCCAAATGTGAAAACTATCTACAAAATTCAATGGCGGAATGTCAAGCACTTTTGAAAGCTGCCCGTCTTTTTCTGAAGGCACATGAAGAAATGGAGTCTTTGTTACTGAGATCTAATCGGCAGGAGTATCGTGAGACAGCCCTACATTGCTTTGCCCAAGCGGTGGAAAAATCACCAGATGATAGTGTGATAAAGGCAGCCATTATTCGCGAGATGACTCCATTGCAACCCCATTACGAAGGCACCAGCTCCTTCAATTCGCCGGCACATCGCATTTACGAACTGGAACTGGCCATAGAACAAAGCATTAGGAATCATGATTTCTTGAAAGCTTTGCAGCAACTGGACGATATTGTCGATAATATTTATGAGCGAAAAAAACCAAATCTGTACCAAGAAGTCTTGGAAAAAGCGGAGATTTTTAGAGTTTTATTATTGGTAGCCTTATCACTGCCTCCGGCACGACAGACACCGGCTCACATTAAATTAATAGAATTTTACACACAGCTGGCTGAGTTTCAACAAGAAGAGGATATCTCGTCGAGTCGCTCTCAGTCGCCGTGCAAAGATGCCTATCAGTTTTATGCTTCTTGGAGGCCAGGTTTATTTTTAAGTTCACAAAAAAAATATAGCTTAGCCGAAATAGTGCTAGCTTGGCATTTAAACAAAACGCGGGAACAGAAAATGAACTTGGAAGAATTTCGTCACAACTTTATTTCTCTAACAGAAACTCAGAGATTTTTAATCAATTGCATAATTGAGAAGTTGGACAGAAAATGTTGAGCGCAAATGAAACTGGTGGTCAATATATCGTCGGCTTAATATGCAAACCTGCTTGAAAAAACCCAAAAACGAAACTGATAATGTACACAGTATACTGGATTAAGCAGTTTTTCTGAGTGGAATAAGGAGTTTTTCTTTTTACACGCGTCAAGACTCAAATTGAAGAAAAAATAAATGCTGGTCAAGGTCAACGAGGCGTATCATTCTTTATCACACGGTAAAAACAAATTTGATTTAGCAGATTTGCACATTAAGCCGACGATTTACCAAATGTTAACATTCCATGTTGAGATGTTCAGCAGTAGAACATACAGAGAATATTAATATAGGTTCTACCAATGCAACTATAAAAAAATAAAAAAAGATTATTTCTCAACTGAGTAATCTGTTGCTGCATTACGATTTCGTTAATTTTGGACTTTTTATACTTTACTACGTTTAAGAGAAATAAAACTTAATTAAAACTACTACATATATAAAAATTCAATGCAGTTTTTTTGGATGATCATTTATTTATTAAAAAAAAGAACTTTATATTTAGGACTTAATAGCCTAAACCAATTACTTATAAAAATTTATAAGAGGTTCATAAATCGCTTCTACTATCAAAATATGATTTATAAACCTTTGATAAATGTTTATGAACACGGCTGAAATGTGTCATTAGTACAATATGTGAAAAGTTCCCTTAAACACGCCTTTATTAAATTCAAACATTTAATTCTTTATATGTATGTACATAATTTAATGATTTTATAGCTTAAATTTTCAATAAGCTAATTTATCTGTGCCTCTTACGTTTAAAAACTCTCATAAAAAGTCTGGGACCATAGTTTCTTTTAATATACCACTCTTTTTAATGTTGATCCAAATTGTTAAACTTTTTGCGCAATTTCTCACGTCTTTCCTTTTTTACATTACGCCATGGTTTGGCCGCTGGGTCTGATTGCACCAAACTGCCGTCATTGGCCAGACGTATGTGTGGAAAATTTGAACGACCCTTTATATGGGCAGCTGATGCTTGGGCAGCAAAAAACTGATTATCCAATTCTTTGGATGACGTGTTTTTATTGATCTAAAAATATAGAAAAACGTATGAATAACAAATGTATTACAATTCAGAAATTTTATAAATAATTACTCTCATTGCTCGTTGTTGTTGATCGGGTAGTGTTTTCTCTTCCACTTCTTTGCGTATACGTTCAGGGAAAGTATGGTATTCAGTTTGATCAATATTGGGTGGAGCTACACAAAACAAAAGCTTGCCATTGACATAATCCTTACAAACATAACGGGCCGATCTTGACTGGTCAGGCTGTCCATTTGAGGTCATAAAGCCCCGGTTGTCTGTGGCGAATGTAAAGAAAGGTAATGAATATTTATTTGTAATATTTTTCAGTATTGTTACTTACAGCCATATGCCAATAAAAGCTCTTCTGAATGTGGGCACCTATTGGGATCTTCGCCCTCTATGGGCTTTGCTATAATTACACCATATTTGTCTTCCAAAATGTGACGAGGAATACGGGAGCACAGCAAATTTACAGCAGGCACATGATCGCGCATCTAAAAATTAGATAGAAAAAACAACATAAGTTTTAACAATTTTCATTAGAATCTCTCTACTCCATTCTTCAAACTTCTTGTGTATATATTTATAAATTAAAAGTAAAAGCATTTAATACAACTTACCTGATCTATGGGCAATATACCATTCAGTATCATATCAGCCTTGGTAAGTACAAAACTAGGCATTACCAGACCTGGACAATCACACAGTAACAGATCTTGATCCAAAAACAATGTTTGGAAATGTTTTGTTTTTCCTGGTGTTGCCGAAACTGAAACTTTCTTTTCCGTCATCAGAGCATTAATCGTACTACTTTTGCCTACATTAGGATAGCCGACCAAGCCAATAGTGGTTACATTCTCTGTGTATTTTTGGCCGTGATAGACTTTTTTAAACAGCTCAATTAGTTCGTCGCGTGAAAGCAACTTTGAGCTATTTTTGATAAGGAATGCATCCTCTTTTTCCTCATGAGGAGTGGGTATTTTTTGTTCTATTTGCTCTAACTTTGCTTCCAGATGGTCCAACGTATTATTAATCTCCGTGGCGGCCTTTTTGAGTTCTTTAAGAGACAAATCCACGTCTGAGTCTTGTTCATCTTCTTCATTGTCTGCTTCTGGTTCTAAGTCGCTTTCTTTCTTCCTTTCAGTTTTAACTGGTTTCTCTTCTTTATTTTCTGCTTCTTTCTTCAGTTCTTCAGTCGCCAACGACGCGGAAAAGAATGCCGTCCTTATACCCTGCTCATCAAAGTATTCTGCCCAATGTTGTCGTTGTTGCTCGGTTAACAAGTCTGATTTGTTCACTAGAATCATATTCATCTTTTGGGGGTTAACTTCTTTAACGTATTTCTCCAGATCGTCGCTACGGAACAACAGGGGATTGCGGGCGTCTACAATTTGCACCACAACATCGGATCGCTCCACCACACGCCACAATTGTCGCCAAAACTCCAAATTCTTTTCGTATGGTGTCATAATGATTTCTTCGTCCTCCTGGAGCAATGCCAAGTTACGCCTCCAATCAAGGAAGCTTTCGCGCTCTGCCCTTTGCAAATCCTCGGCCGATGTATCCGGCGTCCATTTTGGACGTCGCGGAATTTTCAATAGTTCCTTGTTGTCTTTATGTTTTTTCTCAATCTCCAATTGTTCATTACGCGAAAGTAAGCCTACGCCCTGTTTGGGATTGATGAAGGCTATATTCAACTTCTCAGCCTGAAACTCCGTACCAGCTAATTCGGCAGTTCTTAAAAACTCTTGAAATGAAGATTCTTCAGTGACTGAACTTAAGTTGAGACGACCCCAATCGTAACCATCCTGGATTTCGGTTGTATGCAACTACAATTTATAAATATAATGGATATTTGTTATTATGAGTATTGGGGATTGCTTTAATTACGTTGTCCCACTTACCATAGAATCATTGTCCACTTTACGTCTGGGATTGTGGCCAAATCGGTCTTTTATTAAAGTACGACCCAAATTGCTGCCTCCTTTACTTTTCTTACTCATGTTTAAGACAATTTTCTTTGAATTTGTTTAAATTTACTTTATTTCTGCGTATTTATTCTGACAATATCTTGGCAAAACTCCACGTGCACTGCACTCAATCTCAGTTAAACAAAACAATGACCAGCTGTCAAAACAAAATCAAACAGCCGCTGCAGAAGTTGCCAGATTATTAGGTGGTTGCCACAACGTTCATTTTATATATTGCAGCTCTATTACTGTCTGTTACCTCTGTTCGAGGGGTTTTCTCAGAATTTTCCATACATTAACGTAATTGGCTGAACAAACGTAGTGAAGATGCCATCCTCTTCAGTTCAGTTTCAGAAAACCGGAAAGCAAGGTCAAATTTGCGCCGTTGCCCATGGGGCCCGATGGAGCCCAAAATATTTGTCCTTTGGAGCCTATTATAATCCCGTATGTGTGGGTACTTCAATAAAATGTATTGCAACAGCGATGCCAACCATGCTATTTCTAGGCTTCTCTATCAATTCTAGGCCATGTTAGATCCGTTATATATAATTATCTAAAGGTGTGATTCCGGAAGAAGTAGACATAATTACGGTTATTTCATTTAAACAGTTTGTAATGCCAGAGGTTAATTTTAGTAAAGTTCTTTATTTTTGAAAACTCGTGTTGTACAACGAAAATAAAATATCGGAAATGGTGTGGCAATTTTTATGCAATTCAGTATGTAAAACTATGAGGTTGAATTCGGCCATATGTATGGAAGCTCCCAGAAGGGGTGTTTACATTTTTATCTGTGGTGCTGAGTACTTCCATGCACTTAACTGGGCTTTAAAAACGTATGCCACGCTCTCTTCGCTCACTTATGAAAAATAAAAATTTCGGCTGCATTCATATTATATCATTGCCGATTACTTTGACATACCAAATTGTATCTCTTTGGGGGTAAAAATATACGTTTGCCACGCCCTCCGCCCACTAATGAAAAAGAAAAATTTCGTCTGCATATTCATTTCTCTATTACAGAGTATTGTTTTCGCTGGGGCTAAAAATTATTTTAACCACGCCCCTTCCGAACACTGATCAATATAACAAAATGGTTGCATATTCATATTTGCTTGTATACTGTGTATCAAATTACATTTACACTTTCGCCACGCCCCCTCCTTCCACTGCTCAAGAATAACAATTTCGTTTACTTATCTGTGATGGAAGTGTCGAGTACTGTCTGTGAATAAAACTATCTGTGTATTGAACTATCTTTTCACCATAATGCTGGACAATATAAGTGATAAGTTTTATAAAAATCGAAAGCCATCAAATTCCAGACACTCTCGTCAATAAAACACACATACGTCTGTATATTATTTGAATATATATTTTTTTCTTTATTACGGTTTTCAGTTTTGTTTTTTTTTTCTTTATGAAGTGTGTATAATTTTTCCGCTTAGTATATATGCTATTGCCTACAAAATAAGAAAAAAATATGTGGCGTTGTTGTTAATCATTTTTTACATCTGTTGTTCTTGTTTTTTCTCTTTACCATATTACAATATGGTCTATATATATATTTTGTTTTCGAGTTCGAAATGAGTATATAATAAGTAATTTGTATGTACATAATTTAATGATTTTATAGCTTAAATTTTCAATAAGCTAATTTATCTGTGCCTCTTACGTTTAAAAACTCTCATAAAAAGTCTGGGACCATAGTTTCTTTTAATATACCACTCTTTTTAATGTTGATCCAAATTGTTAAACTTTTTGCGCAATTTCTCACGTCTTTCCTTTTTTACATTACGCCATGGTTTGGCCGCTGGGTCTGATTGCACCAAACTGCCGTCATTGGCCAGACGTATGTGTGGAAAATTTGAACGACCCTTTATATGGGCAGCTGATGCTTGGGCAGCAAAAAACTGATTATCCAATTCTTTGGATGACGTGTTTTTATTGATCTAAAAATATAGAAAAACGTATGAATAACAAATGTATTACAATTCAGAAATTTTATAAATAATTACTCTCATTGCTCGTTGTTGTTGATCGGGTAGTGTTTTCTCTTCCACTTCTTTGCGTATACGTTCAGGGAAAGTATGGTATTCAGTTTGATCAATATTGGGTGGAGCTACACAAAACAAAAGCTTGCCATTGACATAATCCTTACAAACATAACGGGCCGATCTTGACTGGTCAGGCTGTCCATTTGAGGTCATAAAGCCCCGGTTGTCTGTGGCGAATGTAAAGAAAGGTAATGAATATTTATTTGTAATATTTTTCAGTATTGTTACTTACAGCCATATGCCAATAAAAGCTCTTCTGAATGTGGGCACCTATTGGGATCTTCGCCCTCTATGGGCTTTGCTATAATTACACCATATTTGTCTTCCAAAATGTGACGAGGAATACGGGAGCACAGCAAATTTACAGCAGGCACATGATCGCGCATCTAAAAATTAGATAGAAAAAACAACATAAGTTTTAACAATTTTCATTAGAATCTCTCTACTCCATTCTTCAAACTTCTTGTGTATATATTTATAAATTAAAAGTAAAAGCATTTAATACAACTTACCTGATCTATGGGCAATATACCATTCAGTATCATATCAGCCTTGGTAAGTACAAAACTAGGCATTACCAGACCTGGACAATCACACAGTAACAGATCTTGATCCAAAAACAATGTTTGGAAATGTTTTGTTTTTCCTGGTGTTGCCGAAACTGAAACTTTCTTTTCCGTCATCAGAGCATTAATCGTACTACTTTTGCCTACATTAGGATAGCCGACCAAGCCAATAGTGGTTACATTCTCTGTGTATTTTTGGCCGTGATAGACTTTTTTAAACAGCTCAATTAGTTCGTCGCGTGAAAGCAACTTTGAGCTATTTTTGATAAGGAATGCATCCTCTTTTTCCTCATGAGGAGTGGGTATTTTTTGTTCTATTTGCTCTAACTTTGCTTCCAGATGGTCCAACGTATTATTAATCTCCGTGGCGGCCTTTTTGAGTTCTTTAAGAGACAAATCCACGTCTGAGTCTTGTTCATCTTCTTCATTGTCTGCTTCTGGTTCTAAGTCGCTTTCTTTCTTCCTTTCAGTTTTAACTGGTTTCTCTTCTTTATTTTCTGCTTCTTTCTTCAGTTCTTCAGTCGCCAACGACGCGGAAAAGAATGCCGTCCTTATACCCTGCTCATCAAAGTATTCTGCCCAATGTTGTCGTTGTTGCTCGGTTAACAAGTCTGATTTGTTCACTAGAATCATATTCATCTTTTGGGGGTTAACTTCTTTAACGTATTTCTCCAGATCGTCGCTACGGAACAACAGGGGATTGCGGGCGTCTACAATTTGCACCACAACATCGGATCGCTCCACCACACGCCACAATTGTCGCCAAAACTCCAAATTCTTTTCGTATGGTGTCATAATGATTTCTTCGTCCTCCTGGAGCAATGCCAAGTTACGCCTCCAATCAAGGAAGCTTTCGCGCTCTGCCCTTTGCAAATCCTCGGCCGATGTATCCGGCGTCCATTTTGGACGTCGCGGAATTTTCAATAGTTCCTTGTTGTCTTTATGTTTTTTCTCAATCTCCAATTGTTCATTACGCGAAAGTAAGCCTACGCCCTGTTTGGGATTGATGAAGGCTATATTCAACTTCTCAGCCTGAAACTCCGTACCAGCTAATTCGGCAGTTCTTAAAAACTCTTGAAATGAAGATTCTTCAGTGACTGAACTTAAGTTGAGACGACCCCAATCGTAACCATCCTGGATTTCGGTTGTATGCAACTACAATTTATAAATATAATGGATATTTGTTATTATGAGTATTGGGGATTGCTTTAATTACGTTGTCCCACTTACCATAGAATCATTGTCCACTTTACGTCTGGGATTGTGGCCAAATCGGTCTTTTATTAAAGTACGACCCAAATTGCTGCCTCCTTTACTTTTCTTACTCATGTTTAAGACAATTTTCTTTGAATTTGTTTAAATTTACTTTATTTCTGCGTATTTATTCTGACAATATCTTGGCAAAACTCCACGTGCACTGCACTCAATCTCAGTTAAACAAAACAATGACCAGCTGTCAAAACAAAATCAAACAGCCGCTGCAGAAGTTGCCAGATTATTAGGTGGTTGCCACAACGTTCATTTTATATATTGCAGCTCTATTACTGTCTGTTACCTCTGTTCGAGGGGTTTTCTCAGAATTTTCCATACATTAACGTAATTGGCTGAACAAACGTAGTGAAGATGCCATCCTCTTCAGTTCAGTTTCAGAAAACCGGAAAGCAAGGTCAAATTTGCGCCGTTGCCCATGGGGCCCGATGGAGCCCAAAATATTTGTCCTTTGGAGCCTATTATAATCCCGTATGTGTGGGTACTTCAATAAAATGTATTGCAACAGCGATGCCAACCATGCTATTTCTAGGCTTCTCTATCAATTCTAGGCCATGTTAGATCCGTTATATATAATTATCTAAAGGTGTGATTCCGGAAGAAGTAGACATAATTACGGTTATTTCATTTAAACAGTTTGTAATGCCAGAGGTTAATTTTAGTAAAGTTCTTTATTTTTGAAAACTCGTGTTGTACAACGAAAATAAAATATCGGAAATGGTGTGGCAATTTTTATGCAATTCAGTATGTAAAACTATGAGGTTGAATTCGGCCATATGTATGGAAGCTCCCAGAAGGGGTGTTTACATTTTTATCTGTGGTGCTGAGTACTTCCATGCACTTAACTGGGCTTTAAAAACGTATGCCACGCTCTCTTCGCTCACTTATGAAAAATAAAAATTTCGGCTGCATTCATATTATATCATTGCCGATTACTTTGACATACCAAATTGTATCTCTTTGGGGGTAAAAATATACGTTTGCCACGCCCTCCGCCCACTAATGAAAAAGAAAAATTTCGTCTGCATATTCATTTCTCTATTACAGAGTATTGTTTTCGCTGGGGCTAAAAATTATTTTAACCACGCCCCTTCCGAACACTGATCAATATAACAAAATGGTTGCATATTCATATTTGCTTGTATACTGTGTATCAAATTACATTTACACTTTCGCCACGCCCCCTCCTTCCACTGCTCAAGAATAACAATTTCGTTTACTTATCTGTGATGGAAGTGTCGAGTACTGTCTGTGAATAAAACTATCTGTGTATTGAACTATCTTTTCACCATAATGCTGGACAATATAAGTGATAAGTTTTATAAAAATCGAAAGCCATCAAATTCCAGACACTCTCGTCAATAAAACACACATACGTCTGTATATTATTTGAATATATATTTTTTTCTTTATTACGGTTTTCAGTTTTGTTTTTTTTTTCTTTATGAAGTGTGTATAATTTTTCCGCTTAGTATATATGCTATTGCCTACAAAATAAGAAAAAAATATGTGGCGTTGTTGTTAATCATTTTTTACATCTGTTGTTCTTGTTTTTTCTCTTTACCATATTACAATATGGTCTATATATATATTTTGTTTTCGAGTTCGAAATGAGTATATAATAAGTAATTTGTATAAACATTATATATTATAAATACATACTTATGCATATACGGAGAGTTACGAGAGAGGGGAGAGAGAGACACGTACAACATTTATATCACTAGAATGGCTAAATATAGAAAATTAAAAACTGGTTATTGAGTTAAAAAAAAAATTTAACATAATCTTAAGGACAAATAAACTTATATACGATATTTGTTGTTTTTATATCTTATCAATAAAAAAAATTTACAATTTGAATGAAAAAGAGGAAACATTATGTTAAGCCTTTGTATTTGTTCTTTTTATTTATTTTTATGAGGACAACGAGGGCAAGGGAAGTGTTAGCTTTTGCTTAAGCGAAAACAGTTTGTTTTATTGTTTTAAATAAATAGGAATCTTAAAGTGATTGTTTAACGAGTTCAACTTGATTTACGGTTATATTTCAGCATTTTTGTGTGTGTATGTGTAAAAGTGTTGTAGTTGTTGTTTTAATGAAGTCAGTGTTGTAAAAGGGTTTCGCTATTTTGATTACTACCTGATTTAGTTTTTTGTTTCTATTTTGTCTAAATTCAGCTCTTGTTTTTTTTTTAAATATATTTCCGTCACCGTTTGAATATTTGAAATTTACTTTATGTAAGTGTGTGTGTTGTTTGTTTATTTATTGTAAATTCATCAAAAAATCGAGTTGCTTTCTAAGTATAATATGCTTAATATTTAATATTATTGTTAGAAAATCGTTTCATTTGGTATTTGTTTTAATTATTAATAATAATTTTGTATTTTCTTTTGTTTTAATTTCGTTCTGTGCGTTGTTTTCTAATTGAAAATGATGACATTTGGTATTAATGGTGTTCATATTGCTGTTGAAATCTCTGACTTGTTTAATTTTATTTAGTGTATAACATCCCATTAAAACTGGCGGCGAAATTGTTTAATTTCACTTTTAACTAATTTTAAGCCATTTTACATTTAGTTTCCATTGTAATAATCAGCTGTGAAATGGTTCGAAATTAGAAAAATAACGAAATTATCTAATTTTGCTGTCTATTTGGCTTAATTTTTAACAGATAGTAAAGATATCAAATAGCAAAAAAGAGATTTCAGTAGCAATAAAAACGCGGCTTTAACCACACCGCAATCGAAATGCTTACAATATCTTTTACAAAGCGATTTGAAAAATAACGCTATCTTCTAGTAATTTAAAAAAATTTCAGTATAAACAGATCCCGATCACAATGTGTATAAAGTCTAAGATATTTGTAAAGAATGTCGGAGCGACGAATCATTCATTCAACGTTAAGAGATAACAGAGGAAATGTGATTTTGTTTTTAATAGCCAAAAATGTATTATAAATTTCTCCCATTAACTTATTATTGAATGCATGAATGAATATTAAGCCCTTTTTTCAGGCGGACATTTGTTGTTTTGTAATTGTGTGTGAATTTTTAACTGAAACCTCTAACTGTGTGTTTTTTGCCTAGCGTGTTGTATTGTTCTATTATTACCCTTAACTTTTCTTTCTATACTGACATTTTTTTCTATAGTTACATACAAAAACTATAGTCTACTTTTTGGTGCTTTGCCTTGGTTTTTGTTTTGAAGTAAGCTAAATTTCTTCCTTTTGTTCTTGTTTTTTTTTTGGTTTCAATTCAGATTTAAGCTTTAAGCTGTTACTTATCTTTGAATTTTCTTATACTTTACAAATGAGCTGATTTTCATAGTATTACTAATATGATTTCATTATTCACTAGAAGAGTTTAGTTTTTGGTTGTTTGTGTAAGATTTAAAATATGATTAAATAAAAAGTCCAAAAGAGATTTTAGCCAAATTAAAAATTACATAGTTTAATAAACTGACATATATATTATTTTAACATATCATAAACTATTTTTGTTGGCATTTAATGTGCCCATATAATGGATAAACAAAAAATAGTTATTGTTATAATAAAATTATAACTGTGAAAAATTAAAAAGTAGCTCTTCTTCAGAAGTCGTTTTACTTAAAATGAGACAAATTAGTAAATAATGACGAATACAATATATCTAAAAAATTAGACATTTAAAACATAGTTTTGTGTTATATATAATCAATAGCCTTCATTAGGGCTAATATTAACTGAAGTTGCACAATCAGTTTTCAACCAATTAGTTCTTTTAAATTAGTCTTGCAAACTAAAACATGTGTAAATTCTGTAGAAAATGCCATTAACAATATGGCAATCTTACAACGATCTTTTATCTTCATTTTTGGTTTAGTGATTTTTTGTTCAAAAATAATTTTTCCTCTCAAATTGCCTTATACTGCATCATCAATATATACAATTTAATTTTGTTCCTTATATAAAAATCATATCGTTTTGGTATTCTCTTACAGTATGTTATAATTTTTTCATGCCTACTGTTAGGCATATCTTTTTTCAAAAAAGTCTCTTTGTATTTTTTCCTTAATATCGTTGAGTGAGTATTTACAAACGCTTTTGCCTATCCTACTTGATCCTTTGGTGATCGGGTGTACTTTTCAAAATGTCCGGTTGATGTGGATTGTGATGCTGGTGATGATGATTTTGACTGTGCAGAGAATTCAATGTGCCGTGATGGGAGCCAGCCTGCGATCGCGTTCCACCGAGATCACCGCCGCCACCGCTATAGTGGGAGGAACTTAAAGTGTGTGAATGATTTGAGTTCAGTGTGTGCGTGGCGTGAGAGTTCAGAGTATTGTGGGCTGTCGTTGTAGCATTGGTTGACATGCCTGCCGTGGTGTTGCCACACAATGTGCCACCCACCGTAGTGACTCCCGTGCCACCTGGTGGCCGTGATCTTAGAGATCGGTGAGAACCGTTACGTGTCAGAGAGTTCATGTGCGGAGTACCTGGGACAGTGTGGCCTAAAGCGTTCATGTAGTCGGCTATCAGCAACGTGATTTCTAATATTTTTGGTTTCGACATGGCAAATAGCAACTTCTGTTCCTGTGAGCCACAGGATGCTAATGTGTCTTCATTTGAGACTACCAGCATAAAATCATCTTGACAACCACCAAAGGTCATCACCGTTGTGTAGGGGTAGCGGGCAATAGGCGCCATAGAGGACAGTTCTAAAACATTCAAAGCATCTTCGGAGACCGCCAACCAAGCCATTGCCTGATCCGAGTGGCGGGGTTTAGCTTGGAAGAGGCTGGCACCGAAATAGGGCCACTTGCGACAGCAGGTCAAATAGATGCGTACACAATCCAAAGTGCTGCGCCCCTTCAGCAATATCCATTTCGTTATCAAGGACTCTTGGATTTCCTTAAGCTGTTCAGGATTCAAAGCGTCTCTATAACGATATGGATAGAATTTATCCAATGCCTTGAGGCCCACATTTGAGGTGGCACTCTTGGATTTTTCATGCGAATAATCGCCCATATCGATCTGGGCCATCAGTGAAGCCAGTTCCAAAGCTAAATCACGTGACAATGGGAATCGACCCTGGACAATTTGATTATTCGTTTGATAGCACAACAGCAGACGTTCTTTATCCGTTTCAAATTTAACTGTATGTTTCCAATACAGCCGATTTTTGTAGGTCAACTGAATGACACGAGTGTTTTCAAATTTACCGGAACCTTTTTCACGCAACGCCGTCTCCCACTTTGAAATGACATCACACAGTTTGGCCAGCGGATCGAGATAGTGTTCCAAGTCTTTTTCAATAGGATCATCGCTGAAAAGACAGAAACCATTGGACGAATCACGTGTACCGATTTCTTGAGCCAAAGTGCTTTGAAATTCTTCGATAGTGGTGGAGCCATCAAATGAAACGACCTGAAAGTAAATATAAATTTTCACTTTAGGTTGCAGCAGTGACAAAATAATCAAGCATCACATAAGGATGATGTAATTTTTAAAAAAATAAATTCCCTATTTGTGTAATTGTGTAATATATAAATCAATTTTATCTCGTTTATATAGTTTCTACTTTATCACCATATGAAATGTAAAAAGACTTTTAGTTCAATCTGTATTAAAGGACACAAAAAAATTTTCTGCATTTTGTTATTTTTTATTATGTCATTTTTACATTGAAAACTGTTTGCGACGGTCTTTGAAATTCTTTTTAAAGAAATCTTTTCATCTTGAATGCAATGTAATTATTATCTTACCTGATAGGTTGAGTTCATCATGTGAACGGGTATCGCATGAGGCAATGAATGATGATAGGGATTTTTCAGCAATATCGACAACACCTCCATACGTGAAGGCTTCGTTTCACGTCCTCCATTCTTGAGAGTTCTTTCCAGAGCCCTTTCACAATAAGCAGCGTATTTGCCCGTTTCAGTTTTGGAGTCGGCGTTCCGAGACAAATGTAATTTTAAATACCACAACAAACGACTGGATTTGGGAACAAACAAAGAGACGGCTAAGGCCAATAGTTGCCAGCCCTGGACGAAAGAGTAGGCGGGAGGATTGGATTTGCAGTCTATTATGGGAGGAGGTACAGGTGCCTGAAATGAATAAGTTCACATACGGGAATACTATTAGCGTATACTTTCATATTGGTTATCGAAAAAAAAATTACAAAACATCTCATGCTTTTTTGGGTTAGTAGGTTTTTTTGTTTTGCTTATAAATAAGATTCAACTCCTTTTCAATACCTGCAAGGACGTTGGTGAACTGCCATTTGCTTGAGCATTACCACTTTGTTGAGTATCACAGGCAAATAGACTTTGCGTGGCACATAACAGTAGTTGCTGTAAATTTTGATTTGGTTTGGTTTTTTGGATTTCGATTTGAGCGATTTCATTTTTCAATAGGAGATTTTGGAACAATTGACATTACAATTGCAAATTTAATATTTTGGAAAAGAGTAGACAAAAAAACGGAAAAGAAATACGCCAAGAAATGAAAAAGAATGGGAAAAAGTGCATTAAAATTTTGTTTTCATTGAAATTTTGAAAATTAATACATTTTTTTACAGTGTACATGTTTCATTGCTATATTCAATATTGAACGATTCTTGACAATGGTTGGGCAGTTTTATTTTGCAAGATATTGCTCTAATAAAATATAAACAAGTAATCAGGTAAATAAGCGCCAAAATGTTATAAAAACAAAACGACTGAATTGACAAAACTCAAAAAAATGGCTTCAAAACTGAAGAAATGAAAACGTAAAAATTGCAAATGTACGGGAAGAAATATGCATATTTTTCTTGGTGTGAGTTTGGGTTACATAAAATATAACTGAAAGCTATATAGTAAAGTTATCTTGGGTTAACTATTTATATATATAACAAAATTTAACTGTATGGATTACATAAAGTAGAAAATATTAAATGATATATTTGTATATAGACAATATATAAATGCTACTATCTTATATATTTTTTATATTGTATAAACAGTTTTAGAAAAACATTTCTTTGATTTATATTTTAAAAGTACAGGAGGAGATTTTAAAATTTACAGCAATTACATGTATGTACGTGTACGTTTTATGTAAATAACTTTGATTTTCATTATAGTAAATTAAACATTTAAAATTTTGATGATCCTTTGCAGGATCCATTGTTTGTTAGTATCGTGTAAAATATATTTGTGGTAAAGACAAGTGTAAAACAGCATATGAATAAAGATATTGTTTTCAGTGTTGGATGTAATAGCACTAGATAGAGGTTTAATAAACTTAAAGCTGCTGCAGATTTAAGCCATAATATAGCACTCAAATTTGTCGAATAAACTCTACTTTGCAGTTTTAATATGAAATGATAACTAAACAAAGTAAGTGGTGAAAATAACGAAATCCAGAGGATCCTGTTGGCAATGTGCTCTAGATTAAGCTTAGTATAATATATTAGCATAAAAACAGTTAACAGTTAAATTACATTCTTTAAGACTCTTTGTACCATCTCAGAAACCTAATTGCATACCTCGACAATATTTTAAATATAACGTTTTGAAAGATAATATATTGGGTGGACCATAATTCCGTTTACATTTTAATCGGCACCTGCGTCGATCACTCACAGCGCAATGCAGAAGTTCAAAGAGACAGGTACAACAATGACTTAACAACGATTCGGCGTACCTAGAACTTCCTGCAATCCTGAATACGTAGAGCGTGTAAGAGCGTCTGTTCGTGAACAACGTAGACTCTCTACTCGAAAGCGGCCTTAAATGTGCAATTAAATCCTTTTTTTTAATCCTTGAAACATTTAGACTGTAATAACCGAACGAATTCGGGCACTACCAGTCGGGTCAAGCTGTGAAGTGCCCTTCCAAGCCTATCCCAAATCAGGATAGGGAAGGAGGGTGAGATAGAGTCCACATGAGTCTTGCCGCGAAGGCCTTTCTCATGGTGTGATATCCCAATGCGATTGCCTGGGATAGTCCAAACAAGCCTGAGTTATCTACGATTAGGAGTAGACAATTTTGGGAGCAAGCTACCGCACATGTCGGCTTTTTTTTCCAGCCAGAAGATACCAAATTGAGACAGGCCTCTATTAACCAAGGATAGTCTTAGTTTTCCGCTGGTCCCACTGGTGAGAGTAGTGCATGCCTGTAGAGCAGAATCAAACCGTTTCCACCTGTCTAGGTTACTGGTATAAAAGTGACCGTTTTCTGCGGAAGGTGACCAATACTGTGAAGTATGGTTCATTAAATCACAAATTGGTGATTGTAGCCGGTAGGTAGCGTGGTTTCAAGAGCCCCGGGACTAAGTCTCCCGCCTGATCGTTAGGTGGTGGATCACTTGTGTGGGCAAAATATGGGCGGTGGTTTAAATCAAGGGTAGTCTTCGGTCTCGAGTTGAATTGCAACCGGGTGCTATAGACTCATAGAGTAACGTAGGTGAACGATTGGTGAGACAGAAGGAGGCGAAAATATGAGCAGGAAAAGGTCTAAGCAGCAGAAGGGCCGAAACGCTTACCATTGCAAGGTTTTAGGGCTGCGATGACGTTCTGCTGACGTTCACAAGGAATGCATCCGAAGAATCCTTAGTGATTCTGCTTTGGAGCTTCCCCTCCGATTCTCTGGTGGCTACTAAGCCATGTTTTAGGGCAGCGATAATGTTCAGCTCTATGAGAAGAAGAAGCACCTTATAGAGAATCACAGGGAATACATCCGAAGAATCCTTAGTGATTCTGCTTTGGAGCTTCCCCTCCGATTCTCTGGTGGCTACTAAGCCAAATGTTACGGCGAATAAATGTCTAGGTGCTGGAACAGCTGTGGACGCTGGTAATCGACTAAGGCTGCGATTGCAGTGGTTAGTGTGTCAAAACTAGATCCGCCAGCTAAGACTTTTCACCACCCCAAAAGAATTCACTTTCTCCTTGGATACGATGCCACTGATCAGCACGTGCAGTGGGGCGGAAAGGACATACACGCGTGAGGTGAGTCAGTCTTTGATTATGTTATTTAGTAGGAACTTTAGGGTCAAGCTTGCAGCAGAATCAAAATAATCAATGTTCACGTAAGTGTGATGTAATTTTTAAAAAGTAAAACCGCCGTTTTTGTTCTTTCATAATAAACAAACAGGTTTTTATCTCATGTATCCAAATTTTTTAACAGTGTGAAAAGTCTTTTGGTTCTTCCTGTATCTTTAAACATGATATTCAGATATTGATGCACTTGCCTTGTGTTTTCTGAAATCGTAACATCTAGACAATATATTTGTTAAGATATGATTAGATTAAATTACAGCAGCGTGTATATCAGCCAGTGATAAATATATGTACGTAATAATCCTCATGATATCGTAACGTAAATTTTTGTTTGTCTTTTAACTAGTGTGTTACATTCCGAGTATACTTAGGTTTGTTTTTAATACATGCATTTTATCACTACATATATATGTATATATACAAAACATTAAATTCAAAACATAAACTCAAACTACTTTAAAAAAAATCTTTTGTGTTAAAGACATAAATCTCAAAATACTAAACACGGACGTCAACAATTTAAGAAGCTAGTTTAAAGCCGAAGATATTGAAGAAAAGCATTGCCATATTTTATGAACATAAGAACAATAACAACGAAAATGTTTTCAAAAATTAATAAGTAAATTTTGAACAATTGAAATTTGAAAAGTTGTGTTGAAGTAGACAAGAATTATTTTGATTAAATACGAATTTTAAAAGAAAAATTTCCTGGAGTTGGTTATTAAACTTTAATATAAAGATTAGAAGAGTATCAAGTGTTTTTAGAAGAAAATGATTATTTTTACGTTGCTTATTACTAGAATTGGCGGCAGTAGTCTTCAGTTCTTTTTCTTACAGGATAAGAATAATATAAAACGTTACAAATTCAGCTCCTTTGATTGATTCTCAGTATAACTACGAGTAGTAATGCTTTAAGTTACACACTTTCAATCTATTGAAGGCACATGTCTGTTGTGGCAGTCGTTTATAAATTTTTTTTTGCCACATTTTGATTATTGTTTTTGTTAATATACATACATTATTTGTCTTCTACCCTTGACACGTGCAATCTGCATAATTTGTGGCGGTGATTCAGGACTAGCTCCTCATCTCTATGGGTGTGTTAGTACTATTGAGTGGGATTTGTTTGGTATTTTTTGTTTTTCATCTAAACGAAACTAAACTATTTGAACTAAATTGTCCAAACAAAGAGTACAAACACAATCTAAACAAACTAAACGAACAGAAATAAAGCCATTTGCAACTTAAAAAACTTACGCGCGTCTGCTTGCCCAGTTTCTTGTTTACCTGGACGCCAACACTAAGCTTTTGGCCCGTGTGCCGTGATGTTTGCTTAATCAAAATACAAATCATTTCCGAATGCAATTCAGGCATATCGAGACAATGTTGTAAAGCATTTTGGGCTAAAACTACATGATAATCGATGCCAGGTTGATTAACCGCCACGGACATGAACAGTTGAATACTCTAAGAAAAGAGAAATTGTTAATTAGAAAAGAATTCTTTACTATACCGCACAAATTCGTGATAACAAACCTTAAATAATTTAATTGCTTCCGGATGCATGACTTCGGAATGAAGGGTACTCAATGGAGCGGTTATGGGGTCTTTGGTGTGTAGCAAAATAGGATGACGCCAAATGACACAATCTTTAAAGAAATTGGAGATATTAAAGATAACACAATAAATACATAGGTAACTTAAGTAACTTACTAGGATCTCCATCTGTTTCCATTAGCTTCTGCACCAATTGTTCGTACTGTGTACCGGCACTGGGTCCACCACCTGACACTACTGTCAGATGGTACAGCCAGTTGTCCCTTTCCGCTTTACCGGGCAAAATTAAATATGTGGGACCCTGGTGTGCCGGATAAATGGCCACTGTAAGATGAGCTTGACTTTGAGGGTCTTCTCGCTCTTCCGAATCGGAATCAGAGACATGCTCCACTTCTTCGACACGAGCGTCGCGCATATTAATTTGACCCAAGGGATTCTACAATAAACATTAATATTACATAAAGTCCTCTTTTCAAATAATCATTTTCGCTAACCGTTTCATTTGGTGCTTTGAAATATAAAAACATTTTTCCTAATAGCACACACCAACATTTCTTGGCATGACCATTTTTGACCTTGGTTACCCATCCTTGTAGTGTCGGCTTTTGATCCTCTCGGCTCAACAGCAGTTTTGTAGCATTGCGCCGTTGAACATTTTGCAAAACGCGAATCCAATCGTCCATGGTGGCATTAGAATCGGCCGTAAGGTAATAAACCTTTTTACCGGTATCAATTTCGAAGGTAGATGCACCCTCGGCCTTATTAATGCGACACACCTCGTCGAGCATTATTTGTCCTTGGGGCTTACGATTTATATCATGCTGACTCTTCCAATAAGTTAGGGTGCCGTTTTTCAAGACGAACCAACGTTTGCGCCATGTTTTCAATTTGCCGCCCAACTTTGCTAAATGACCAGCCTAAAGTTCAATATTATTAAAAGTGAAGACAATTTTAGTAAAGATATGAAAGGATTATTAAAAATATTTAAAGTAGACAGACTACTTAAAATAAATGAAGGTTTATGGAAGAAATTGGCTGAGGGTTAAGTTTAGCTAATTTTTTTATGGTTATTTTCATTATACATTAAAGTTTTTGCAAAATGATTTACATCGTCTTACATGTATCCCCAGCAGGTGACTTACCTTTTCCAGAGATTCCAATTTCTTACTCGGCGAATCCACATACGATTGACGCATCAACAGTGATGGCATACTTGCATCCATGGGACACGTTGACTCCGATACAGCATCCGGGGGCAATGCATAATCATCGGATAGGCCTGATTCAAATGAAATATCTGAAATTACTGTGCCACGCAATGGATGAGGGACACGTAGATGATGATTGTTGGCAGACGTAGATATTCTATGATATTGTGCTGGATTGGTTTGTGATGGTGATTTGCGCAGAGCTGTGTTATGATTCGTGTTTAAATGAGTATTAGGGTTATGATTGACATGGGTATGGGGTAAGGGCATTGTATGATGATGATACTGTTGCTGACGTTGGTTATGAATATAGTCGGGGGGCGTAATGGAAGCTTGATGGTGGTTAAGTTGTTGATGATTGTGGTGGAGATCTGAATGTTTGTTATTATGATAATGGAAGTTATGAGTGACTATTACGAGCAAAAGGGGAATAATGGAGTTTTAAGAGAGAGAGAGAGAGAGAGAGAATGTGAGCGAGCAAAAGAGTGCTCCAAGGGAGAGTGATAGATGAAGTGTAAGTGCGAGTGATTAAATTAGGAGGTGATGTGCATTTCCAGGGCAATTATGAGTGTGTGTGTTGCGTTCAATGTTAGAATTTAAATAGTATTGTTTAGTAATCCAGTTTATTGTATAAATTAGTTTGCTGAATTGGGAGGGGACGAAAAGAGGGGCTTGAAATGCGGGGTGGGAGTAACAAATACCATTTATTAAAGGGATCATAAATTATAATAAATTAAAATATATATTACACTAATAAAAAGATGTTCGACTGGAAAAACTTTAAAGGGGAAAGTAGTTTGTATAAGGTACTATAGGATAGCAATCAACAAATCACATATTATTACAGTTTCAGTGGGAACAAAATGGAATGCCAGAAGGTGTTCAAAAAAAATTTTATTTCATATACATATGTATAAGGAAAAGTTTACTAACTCAGTGATTTATGAGCGGTTGAATGCTTAGCGATTTGAATAAAATTTATATTTTGCTTAAGTAAAATTATTGTATATATGAAAATCAATGATAGATAAAAGCCAACAAAGTTTCATATAAAATTGGTTACATGAAATTTTACTAAAAAATTTGATAATTCAAGTCGAATGTGAACATTTGGAAAGTGACTTTGACGTAATAATGTTAAGTTCAATTTGATAAATGAGTAGAGATTCGTGTAATAACAAACACACAGCTTTTGATAGAATTTATATTAAAATTCTCATAAACAGTTTTCGGAAGAAGACTACAGTTTTTGATAGCAAAACAAATATTTTATGCAATTGACCTCTGCCAACGTTAAAAGCCGTAGTTTATTATAGTTTTTAAATTTTTACCAGTGGTTGACGTTATACAATTTCATGTATTTCTATTATGAAAGTTATATTGTTTTTCAGAAATTTAAATTTTGCTGTTGAGTGTTTTGGGTATTTCAGCGACAGATGGGAAATAATTAAAGAAATTATGTCGCTTTAGAAAAAGTAACACATTCAGTTCTAGACACTACTCGATATATGAACAGAAGCTTTTTATAAGCAGTAGAGGCTGAAGCGTATAAAGTACTATTTAGGTGGCTAGATCGGACTTATGAGATCTCTACATTTTGGAAATTCTAAAAACATAAAATAAAAAAAGTGTTTACAGTAAAATATTAAAATAAAATAAACTATTTAAATTATAAATAAAAATTACAGGAGTTTTACATAACAAATAAATGGTTCGGGATGTTGGTTGCATGGGATTTTTCGAGTTAACCACAAAAGGTTTACCATAATCCAGGTTATAGTATGTAAAGGAACGCATTGTACTACCAACAAATCATTAACTACGCAGGCAATTTATTCAATATTCATATCTGTTGTAGTAATTAATTAGAAGAGGACAACGAAAACACATACGGAAAGGGGAACAGAAACATTCTGTCACAGCGGGGAAGGCTAAAACATAACACATACCTCGAGCTTTAGTATTTTTAGGACTCTCGGAACCGCTACGCTTTGCTGGACTTAGAGATGATGAGGTTTTACAACTTTTCGAAGGACTGGAAGCACTGCCGGAAGTTGAAGTCTCTGTATTGTCGGTACTCGATGAATTGTGAGAGTTGTGGGTGAGCATAACGGCATGATCCTCACCATCACTGGAGTCATCCGATGAGTCGCCCGTAAAAGGCATGGAACGTATTTGGGAAGCCCGCTACAATAAAAAGAAAAAGAAAATCAAAAATTAATCTCAAACAAAAAAAGTCAGCATTTTGCATTTCATAAAAACCTTTAAAATGAGACATTTTAACAATATTAAACATTTCACCATTATTTACATATTTTTGGGCTTTATTACTATTTGTAAAACTACACCATTCCCAAAAGGCGCACACTTCTTTACTTTTTGCATACAAATGGCGCCCTCAAAAAAAATAAACCAGAAATGTGAGGCTTATATCGAGGAGCATAGGGAAACTCAACAAAACGTTTGAAAGATAATAAAACGTTAAAAAAGAACAACGCTTGCAGAAGAAAAAACTTTGTTTCGTAAATGTTTAAATTAGGCGCTTGGCAAAAGTTTTAATACGCGTTAATAAAATTAGCATATTTATATATATAGCTCATAAAAAATGAATGAAAATATGCGTGAAGGGCGAGGACCTAACTGACGTACTGTTAATAGTTAATGAAACTAAACTATGATAATGATTTGGGTTTTTGTTGGAAGATTTAAAGATCCTTACAATTCTGAAAATTAAAAAAAAAAGTGTTAAGTAATAATTTGTTTAAGAAAAAAAAAACTTTATAAAATTTGATACTTTCACACAATTGATAATATTTCATTTACCGCCACTAAGTAAAGGAAAAATTCTAAATTATTTTAATTTTCTGATTATGTTATGTTATTACAAATTACCCCTAGCGAATAAAACTGGTATAATATTAGAATCTTGGGATTCCGTATCCACCTTCGTATAATTCAATATCTACTTTGCTATAATTTTGTTATGTGCGTCTTTGCTTACTCTTACATGATTTCTAATTAAGCTTTAATTTGTATTCGTATTACCCCTTACAAAAAAATCAACACTTACCCCTTTTACAGTCGCATATACGGGCACTGAAATATCACAGAATCCTCCACTGGCTGTTTGTTGCTGCCTTGACGGAAGTTGCGGGGTACCTGGCGTCGTGCCCTCATGTAACGAAGTAGCAGGTGTATGACGCCCTATATGCCCGGTATTATTAAGGGTATTCGATTGACTATTGGCACCACTGGTAGACTCCTGAATGTCGGGTGGTGGCGGTTGGCCATGACTGTCGCCCGGTCCACTTCCATTTTCTGAAGCACCAGCCAAACCATCATTGGCGACCTGATAGATTTTTGCTTCCCAAGAGGGAAAACGATGCAGGGGCGGTGTCGGTGGTCTTGGCACACCACCCAATTCACTCGTTGTAGTTGTGGTGCTAGTACCACCACTGGCCATTAGTGCTGGATTATTCTTCATCCAGGCTGGCATTTTTTCACAAGATGGCGTGTAAATCTCAGCATAATCGTGTGCCGTATCTGTGTCCGAACTATCGGGCCGACCATTTTTCACAGCCGTTGACGATGAAGCCGATTGTTTTGATATGCTAGCTAGGGGAGCCAGTGTCAGGCCATCTACGGCTGCCACCAGATTACGCTCTAGTTCCGTGGGCTCCATTGAGAGATTACGTCGATGCTGATGATGAGGATATGAGGCGGTCAAGGGACGATTTATGATCTCCTGGGTATCTAGACTTTCGCTGCGACGTCGATTTTCCTTGGACGCTGCAAAGTCTTGAACATCTAAGCTCAAACTATTCCTAACGGGGCCTATGACACTATGTCTATTCGATTGATTTGCTATATAATTTTTCAATAGTTCCAATTGTTGATTGCACTTTTGATTTTGCTCACGCAGTAATTGATTCTGTTCCTCCAAATCACGCAGTTTATTATTGACCCACTCCTTGATTTTGGCCGCCTTCGCTTCTATCTGGCGAGCGTCTTGGAGGCGCAATTGACGTTGTTCCTCTACCTGGATTTCTAGATGTGTTATAACTTTTTCAGTTTCTACGGTTTGTGGAAGACTTGTGGATTGTTGCTGTTGTTGAGTGGCAGTATTTGTTGACGCATTGGCTGGAGTTTGAGGTTGTGGTTGTTGTTGTTGCTGCTGGCCTTGGTGTTGTTGCGATGAACTGGTGCTGTTGGCTGTGGTTGGTGGAGGTTTTGGCCATTCACTCAACCTTTGCTCCATAGCCCGCACCTGAAACAAAAACACAAAGGGAATGGGGGTCAAATATGGATTAAGTTAGATGCTTAAACATGAAACGAACATAAAGACATAGGTAATACATATAATGCTTTATAACATTGGCACGCAGGTGGTAAATTTTTCTCTTTATTGTATACTTTAATAAGTCTCAAGTGGCAACTTTGACAATTGTGATTTAACTGTGCAAACGTTAAATGTTATTAAACCTATAGCACAAATGTCTGGAATGTCTTAAACATATACCACATACATACATACATACTTACATACTTTTTCTTAATATATTCATAGACATGACTGAAAAAGCGCTGAGGCGCTGTTCTTAGGAGTTCCGTTTCCTCTGTTAAATGCAGTAAAAACAACGGAAGTCAATTTTACCACTGTACTTAGAACTACGACAAAATTAAGTTGTAATGCGATTTTCCACACTTTACCTTCCATTGTAAGGAGATTGCAGTTGCATACTTTTAGGGATCTCTAACAATGCGATAAAAGTAATTAAGCAATTTGTAAGGTTCCATGAAACTCTGCGTGCATTTTACGAATTTATAAAATGTGAGTTTCTCAAGTCATAAGAAACTTTTACAGCTGTTCTGAGACAACAAAGAAATAGCGAAAAACTTTATCTCAATGAGTTGGAGATCTTTTGTGTTTATTAACCGCCACGTTCTTGCTATCCCGCTTTCCGTTAAAATACAGTAATTATTATGTTATTCTTAGATATCTGTGGTTTTTTTTTAGCAGAAAATACTTAAAACGTAAAGATAACCACCGTTAATGGCAGTTATTTCTTTTTGGAGAAAGAAAAAAAAACACTTCCATTATTAATCTCCGCACGTAGTTAAGCAACCTGAAAGTATACCACTTTTAATGTAATCTTTTGAAATCAGAAACAGTAAAATGACATGTGTGGAGGGATTCATGGAGGAAAATGTTTATGATTGCAATAGGTATGCAACAGAAATACTCTGCTGCTACACACGAAAGTTTTAACATGAATTTTGCAACTTATGCGCTGTTTGGTAATGTAAGGTGTCACATAAGGAAAATATACAGTGAGTGTTGCATATGTTGGGTTTACACGCAACTCTTAAGTTTTGTGGTTGCTCGTATGCATGGAATGTTTAAAAATCAACTCTAATCAGGGTCAGGCATATGAAAAGCTGATAAGTGGCGTCATGAAACTGTAAGGAGGATATATAAAACATATTTGTAAAAATATTTCTCATAAACAAACACATTCGCCTTGATCTATGCCATAACATTTACACTAAGCTTATAGTTTATACCTTATATACTATTATGGCAACCGCATAATTTTTGCAGTGCAACAATTTATTATGCTCAATACAATATTACGTTATGGTATTAAACCAAAATATGTCTTATGCCAATGATGAAATTGAAGGTTTGTTTCAGTAGGTAATTCAGTACGAACACTCCAATTTAAATAGATTTTCTTATTTCTCTGGATATATTTACAAGTGATATTTGTTATGCTGCAATGTTTAAAAAAAAAACAATGGAAATACATCGAAGCTTAAATTGCACAATATATATGACACACAACCTCAAAAAGTAGGCAACTTGTTTAGAATTTCATGTAACCTTAATAGAACTTACTGCAGTACCTTTGCTGTCAACAACAAAACAAGTCTCAAACTCAGGTTCTCAATTTGTTTGGCGCCATTGCAGCTTTTAATATTCTTGGCATTTTCCTGGAAAATAAGGCCACTTTCCTAAAATGTAGTAGTTTATTGGGTTGTACGGAGATGTGTTGAAATTGTTTGCATTTTTAACAAGTAAAAGACTCTGATTTTCTAAGAATTTATTGCCTACTTTTGGGTATTGGAAAGTAATCAATTTCAATGCATACTTTAAGGAATTGTATTATTGTAAAGTATTATTTTATGTTGGTGGTTGTTGTGTG
This sequence comes from Muscina levida, assembly GCA_964034835.1. NCBI lineage: Eukaryota > Metazoa > Arthropoda > Insecta > Diptera > Muscidae > Muscina > Muscina levida. The sequence goes on from OZ035882.1 coordinate 152,154,944, forward strand.
CCTGAGCAATTGGAAAATATGCACAGTAAATAAAACCTATGTATACAAATACTAATGTGGAAAACGTGGCATACTTTGTTACTACAAATGCAATAAAACATACAGCGAAGGGGCTGTACGTAATTATATCAGATATATTCATTGATTTGTTGTATATTTTGGAGAAGGGAGTTCTCATATTTAAATGGGTATAATAAATTTTTAGTGGGTATGAGGTTAGAATCTGATATAGTTAATATTTAAACGTTTAAAATCAGTAATTGTATGTGCTTTAAGGCGCTATTGTTAAAACACAAACTTGCACTTAAAGCTATATTGAAAAGATAAACCATGTACTGGCTTAATTTCCATTTCTTTTCCTTCAATCGTAGTTTTCCTTTATTGAAATTCCATTTATACTTTTTATGCTTCGGCATCCCGATTTTAATATTTCTGATCACATACCGATAATAATTTGTATGAATTGTGTATTGTTGGATGGCGAAGAATGAGAGAAATGAGTAGAGCTCAGCTGTTTCTTAGCAAAAAGTAATAAACATTGAATAGATGTTGCTTCATAGTTCGACGATTGGTATAAGACAATCTTGCTATATCATTGCATATGTATCATGAATGTTTAACCCATTGAGGGAGAACAAAAGGTTAGAAAGGTGCAGACATAAATGAACAACAATACAAAATATGTTAAAATGAGGCAGAGCCAGCAATGTAAAATACTTATACGAGAAATGTTAATTTTACATAATATTAATGGATAGACTTATGGACTTTTAAACAAAATGTGGAAAAATTACAAAATAAAATTATTTTAATATCTAATATGTTGGTTAGACATTAAATTGATTAAAATGTATACAGACAACCATAAAAATCCAATATGATAAACAATGCAACTCCAATCAAATTGAATATTTTATCCAATATCCCTATTGACTGATCACATGTTACATATACAAGCTTATAGAAAAGTTTCCACGGCTTCGTTTACATCAAAACTAACTCACACTTGAAATAATGTACAAAATTTTCCAACCCCCAACACATTTACGCCCCTCAATGGGTTAACTAACACTTAAATATATCTATAAAAATATGTTAAGTCTACCAGAACCCTAAGATGGTGGGTTGAAAACAAAGAGAATGTGCATAAACACACACACACATAATGTGCATATGCACTAGGGTGATCAGTTCGGTTTTCAAAAACCGGCTACTCGGTTTTTTTCACTCATAAAAACCGTCGGTTTTTTTTAAATCCCTATTTTTCGAATATCGAATAATCCGGTTATTTTTTGGCGAATCTCGGTTTTTTGGCGTTCGATATTTTTTATTTAAATTTATTCATAATTGTGTTAAATGTGTTCTCGTACTTGTTTTTTTCCAGTGTTTCGGAAGAACAACCTAGTTAGTTTTATAAATCTTCAATGTTTAATAAGTCGGCTGAAAAGCGAAAGAAATTACAAATGCTTGTAAAATATCAATTTAATAAGGAGCTTCAACTTATCCATGATGTTAAGCACCACTGGAATTCAATAACCAATATGGTTTCTCAATTTTTAAAATTGCACAAATGTGTGAATCATACTTTATTGGAGTTAGGACTGACACCATTTAGTGAAAATGATATCGCAACTTTGTCTGTGCTTAGTGACACCCTTAAACCTTTGGAAATGTCTATACAAAAACTTTCTGCAAACTCTTCGACTCTAGCTGATGCTGAAGGTATTTTTAAATTTTTACTTTAACACTTTTCAACAATTCAAAACCAATTATCAATAATTTTATATGCAATTTTCAAAAGACGTATATCAGAACGACGTGTTCAAACCCCGAATACTCTCATTTTGTATTTAAGTACGAGTAAACTCCCAATTAGTGACGCATTTCTAAAATATTCAATATTAAACGCCTTGTACACTATAAGTCCAAATAGTACACTGAGTGAAAGGGCATTTTCAATGTCAAGTTTTATAAAAACCAAAGAAAAAAATAGGTATACACCCAAGCACTTAAATTGTATCTTATTTCTTAAATGTTACTTTAGGTAAAACTAAAGATTAAATTAAATTTATTTATATATAATCAATTATTTACAAATGAATTGTTTTGTTTCGTTTGTCTTTGTTAAAATAACAAACTGATCTCACTAATGTTTTGCATTGTAATTATAATTAAACTAAAAGTTTACTTTTTATAGGTATAATTGATTTGTTTTCTGTTATTTTTTAATACAATTTTTTGTCAAAAATTGTGTTTTAATTTGTTATTTGGCATAATTTTAAAAACCGGATTATCCGGTTTTTTGTGAATTTCAAAAAAAGCAACCGGTTTTTTTAAATGCCATTTTTCGAATAATTCGAAAACCGGTTTTCGCAAAAACCCGAATAATTGATCACCCTAATATGCACACACATACATTAGATAAGCTATAAATATGCTATAAAATCCCTTAAAGTTAAATAGAATAGATTCGCCAAATGGAAAATATGGCAGTGATAATCGAAAGCATTAACATTTAGTTTTTTCTTTAATTTTATATAAAAGTTAAGGCTAAGCAAGTTAAACAAAGGAGTTATGATGGGAAAACATTATCGCTTTAAATCCATTTTCTTGATGAAAAGAAAATATCCTTCCATGCTTAAACTTAAAATGATAATATTATAATGTTTAAAGATACACGTCAGCATGATTTCCAAATATGCAAATGTAACCAACAATTCCTTAAGAAACACTACATGTTTTAAACAAAATCAAGGAGATATGCTAACCGTGAAATGATAAAGAAAAACTCTTTATATTAGTAGAAACATTCCACCACTAATGACGCCAAGATGAAAGCATATCATCAAGGCGCTGAAAAAATAAGAATGCAGCAATTCATCTGCAATGTCTTTAGCATATAATTAATTCATAGCAATACTTACAAGTTTAAAAAAAAGATTTTAAGTAAAGTTTTAAGTACTCCCCAAAAATCAATACCACTACTCACAAATCTTAAATCCTAACTTTTCATTTAAAACCATTTCATATGCCAGCATGTATGCTATAAAAAACATAGCGACTGACATTTTTCACATATTATGTTTGTTGTCGCACCCCATAAAATTGACTAGACGGCTACAACACAATATATTCCCGAAGTTAAGTTTGTCTTGGCGCCGTCTTTGCAAACATTATCTCCTTCTGAAGGAGCAAAAAGAAGTCAACTTACAATTATATGCCCACAAAACTAAAGCAATAATTCTTGGATGATAGGAAACGTTGGAAAAAAAAAATTTAAGTTTCAATTTTTTCGGCTCAATCTGGTAGGAGACACATTTTCAACAAACTTAAGCTATTAGGGAAATTTCGAAATAACATTTAAATCGCAAAAGTTTGAGTTTTATTTGTTTGTCGTTTCCCCAACCAGAAAGTAGCAAAATTAATAGCCTATGCTTGGGGGTTAAGGCAATGACAAGAAGTTTTTTGCAACGTTTTAATTTTTTTTTTCGTGTATGTGTTTTACATATTTTATTTTTCAAAGTGTTTTGTGCTTTGTAGGGTAATCGAAAAGTTGGGGTTTCTTTTTGTCATTATCTAATAGCATATGTTGCTAAAATTGACAAGTACAAAGTTTGTTCAAAGTATCCGCATTTTATGAACTCTGGTCACTTGGGGTACTAGTTTCGTTTTAGTGCTGCTTTTAAGTTTGAATATTTGGAAGAAAAAAAACTAAAACATATGCTGGAGGCGTAAATAGAAAACTCTTAATTTGGCATAATGTAAAAAGCGGCAACATCTTATTTTACAAAAGAAGTTATTTTAAACTATTCAACTAAAACTATTTTCGTTAAAGAAAGTACGAACTGGGATGTATATCGAACATAATATAAAGGTTATGGTCACAAGTGACAGAATAAAAACAGATTGGTTATTAAAAATAGTAATTAAATAGTAAACAAAGTGTAAAACATGCCTGTGTGTCAACATCTACTCTATTTTAGCTGCAAAGTATAGCTGTCATTAAGAACTTATATAAGGAATCAAAGGCAAAGATATAGTGTCCCTAAACATATGATCTCTCATTTAATAGACTCTGAATTTTTTTTAATCGCCGTGGCATACCTCTTAGGCATTTACATGTAGTTAAAGCATATTTTAAGGCAATAAAATAATAACTTTGTTTTATTTTCCATGAAAACATACAACTCCATTCCACATATTAAAAATCTTTTAATCTCTCTGCTAAAATTTTATGTTTAAATTTAAATTTAAAATCTATTCATTTATATGGTCATTTGTCCAGTCAAACCACAAATAAGTTACGCTGATATATTTTTTTTTATTTGGCAGCTATAAATTTTATTGATATTTTATGTTATCTGCATTTCGTACGAGTTTTGGATTTTTTTTACTGTCACTGGTAAATCATTGCTCGCCATAAATTATGTTAATTTATGCTTACAAAAAAAAAACAACGGGTGGAGGAAAACAAAATTATGACACTGCATGTCTGGGCATTTCATTCACTGCCAGATTCCATTCATGAAAACAAATTTTAATAAAGAGTCGGCTACAACAATTTTGTTTTGTGTGATAAACGATAATGATCGAAAAACGAGATTATTATGTGCTCTTTTACTGTTTTGGGATTTTCATGGAAAGTGTTTCGTATTAATAATATTTTAGATACGGCCAACAAGATTATGGACAATCACGTTTCTCCAGCTGCTGGTATTCAAAGTGAATATTGGTGGAATTTGGAGTTGGTTGTATGAAAAATATATATTTTTTTTTATGAGTTGAGGTCGCATAGCAGCAATATTTGTTGAAATGTTCTAAAGATAAATGTAATAAAATCTATTTTTATTATTAAAAAATGTTTAATGGTATAGACAAGTATATATATCCCCCGTCCCTTGACTGGGATAGGGGAGACGAAGAGTTTGTATGCACGGAGAGGGGTCCTAAATCCCAAAGATTTAAATTTAAATGAAATGAAGAAGGTTTTTACAACATACCAGTAACAATTGATTTGATAGGCATTAAAATATCGACTCCTGGGGCAAATAAATCATATTAAATACAGAAAATAGCTTGTCTTGTACAGTTATTTCGAATATTCGCGTTTAATGCTAGTGAAACGGTTTGTGATTTTTTTTAAAATACTTCTATTTTCATCTTTCAAACTTTAATTTAAACGAACTTTAGAAAAATGCCTTCATGGCACAAACATTATTCCCGCTACTAATAAAACTTCCACAAATTGGACATTAATCTGGTAAATCTTAAGGGATTTCATTAAAACTGTATTTATTTGAACACAAAACCTAATCAATTTCTTAAATATTTACGTTTGTGCAGCCATCTTATCATACCCTAACATGTATGCTATATATAACTACCAACAACGCATCCCATAACTATGCAATGAATAATGTATGAAAAGGAAGCTTACCTCCAACTGTTGTGTGTGTGTAGAGTAGTTTTACTTCAAATGAAATCAATTTTTAACAAAAACGCAACAATAAATCTCCTTAAATGCTACCCATTTATAAGAAGCTTTTCTTGCTTTGAAATGTTGCAGAGAAGAGGAGAAAGAAGTATGTTCCGTTTTGTTATAAGACATTGAAATGAAATTGAGAAATTGCTTAATAGTACATACATACATATGTATATATATACATATTTTTTTAAGAATACATTTAGCAAATCCATGCTTTTATGCTACACAATCGCACCTAGTCTCTGCAACATTGTGCGTTTTTTTAATGAATGTAGGTATGTATATTATGTATATATATATATAACTTTGTTGGGAGATGATGGAATGGCCTTCGTTATTTTTTTTACCTTGTGGTACTACTGCTGCCTCTTTGAATGACAGCATCGGTGGACTGCTTATGAAACAAATGTCATGACAACAGAAAATTCCCGCTTCCAAAAGACTCACGCACTACGGCTAAGTACTAGGGTGATCAATTATTCGGATTTTTGCGAAAACCGGTTTTCGAATTATTCGAAAAATGGCATTTAAAAAAAACCGGTTGCTTTTTTTGAAATTCACAAAAAACCGGATAATCCGGTTTTCAAAATTATGCCAAATACCAAATTAAAACACAATTTTTGACAAAAAATTTTATTAAAAAATAACAGAAAACAAATCAATCTATATATATAAAAAATTGTTGCAAGTGTGTTGTGACTTCATAACTCACGAACGGCTGGACCGATTTCCATAAATTTTTTTGTATGCATTTGGGTGGCGCCCCGGGTGGTTTATATTTACAATTCGGTCCAATTGGACAAAGGGGCGTGGCACCGCCCATACAATTTGAAAATCAAAAGGGCTGTATCTCATGAACTATAAGAGGTATGAAGATGAGATTTGGTATATATGTTGTTGGAGCAGTATTAATTACAGCCAGTGTGGAAGTGGGCGGTGCCACGCCCCCTTTTCCAAAATCGCTCTAACGGCTTTTCTAATAGACCGATTGATACGAAAATTTTACCAAATGGTACTGTTGACCTGTTGATAGTCCCTAGCTATAATAGATTGTGATTGGATAAAGGGGCGTGGCACCGCCCATACAACTTGAAAATCAAAAGGGCTATATCTCATGAACTATCAGAGGTATGAAGATGAGATTTGGTATATATGTTGTTGGAGCAGTATTAATTACAGCCAGTGTGGAAGTGGGCGGTGCCACGCCCCCTTTTCAAAAATCGCTTTAACGGATTTTCTAATAGACCGATTGATACGAAAATTTTACCAAATGGTACTGTTGACCTGTTGATAGTCCCTGGCTATAATAGGTTGCGATTGGATAAAGGGGCGTGGCACCGCTGATACAACTTGAAAATCAAAAGGGCTATATCTCATGAACTATCAGAGGTATGAAGATGAGATTTGGTATATATGTTGTTGTTGCAGTATAAATTACAGTAAGAGTGGAAGTGGGCTGTACCACACCCCTTTTAAAATAAACAGTTATAACTGTCAAAATTTCACAGCATATTGCAGTTCGCCTAGAGATATGAACAGTAAGGTGGGTCAGTTTTTTTATTCGCAAAAATTGTAACCAAATCTACGATGAATTGTTAGAAAATGTCACCAATAAACTTTGTGTGTAATATCAATTCCTAGCTCGCGCTGGGAAAGCTTAATTTAGTGCAGAAAACTTAAATTTTGATAGAAGTGTCTTAAAGCTGAAGTCTGTACGCTTTCAATAATCATGGAGCAACGAACGTAACTTCTAAAAGAAGCGCAAAACGGAGTAAATAAACGAAAAATCCTTTTATCTTAAAAAGTATCAGCTAGGATTTTGATTCATGTGGATTTTTAATGTACAATTGACCCGCAACAAAACACCATTTACCGTTTTTGTTGCCATTTTAGGTCAACCAATTCGTCATTCAGGCGAGGTGTGTGAAGTGTGATAGACTTTCATTGAGACTTTCTTTGAAAAATCACCATGTAAAGACTACACAAGAACAACAAATCTTGCAAATTTATTTTCAAAATGCGCGTTTTGTTTGCGCTTTGTGAAGTTTATGGTGCATATCCTCATCCATCTGAGCAGCTAATAGAAGCCATCGACGCTGTAGACGTAAGTGTGACAGGGGACTCGAATTTATCGAACCGACGCCGTTCTCAGCAACTCGGTCTCTGCAAATGCTGAGGAAAGATCTTGGCCTACATTCATATATCCAACTGGTAGAAGAACTAAAAGCAGTGGACGATCAATTGATTTTTTATTTTTTTTATTTATTTCCAACACGACGGCGTAAAATGCCATACAGCGCGTGAGATCATCACTTTGTAAAGCCAAACGTTGGTGACCGAATTCTCTCATAGAATGGTAATACGAGTTCAATACAAAGATAGTATTTGGAAATATTCTTTATCCATATGAGAAGCAGACATGGCAAAAGAGGTTTTTATGGCTAAAGGCATGAAGCTTCAAACGAAATTTTCATTTTCGGTCAATAGGCGGAGAAGGCATGTCAAAAAGGTTTTTTACGCCCAAAGAGATAGTTAGACAATTTAAGTGCTTGGGTGTATACCTATTTTTTTCTTTGGTTTTTATAAAACTTGACATTGAAAATGCCCTTTCACTCAGTGTACTATTTGGACTTATAGTGTACAAGGCGTTTAATATTGAATATTTTAGAAATGCGTCACTAATTGGGAGTTTACTCGTACTTAAATACAAAATGGGAGTATTCAGGGATTGAACACGTCGTTCTGATATACGTCTTTTTACAATTTCATATAAATTTATTGATAATTGGTTTTGAATTGTTGAAAAGTGTTTAAGTAAAAATTTAAAAATACCTTCAGCATTAGCTAAAGTTGGAGAGTTTGCAGAAAGTTTTTGTATAGACATTTCCAAAGGTATAAGGGAGTCACTAAGCACAGACAAAGTTGCGATATCATTTTCACTAAATGGTGTCAGTCCTAACTCCAATAAAGTATGATTCACACATTTGTGCAATTTTAAAAATTGAGAAACCATATTGGTTATAGAATTCCAGTGGTGCTTAACATCATGGATAAGTTGAAGCTCCTTATTAAATTGGTATTTTACAAACATTTGTAATTTCTTTCGCTTTTCAGCCAACTTATTAAACATTGATTGTTCTTCCGAAACACTGAAAAAAACAAGTACGAGAACACATTTAACACAATTATGAATAAATTTAAATAATAAATATCGAACGCCAAAAAACCGAGATTCGACAAAAAATAACCGGATTATTCGATATTCGAAAAATAGGGATTTAAAAAAAACCGACGGTTTTTATGAGTGAAAAAAACCGAGTAGCCGGTTTTTGAAAACCGAACTGATCACCCTACTAAGTACACTTGAATCCTTTGTTATATTCTATCATAGCAAACGGCAGAACGCGTGCCATTAATATCAAGACAAAAACGATTACTCTCAAACGACCGAGTGGTGTGAATATAGTATAGTACAAATGGCGACGGTACAGCTCTGCATGTGGAGGGACAACACATATGGTTATGCTTTCAGATTTTGGAACGCCACATTCTAGCCCCCCATACATGACAGTGTTGTAACAAATGGTAAAAGAGAGTTGATAAGCACTTAAAATAATTTATTTGCTGCGGATGCTACTTTTACAAGCAGTTTTTGTGGGGACTTCTTTGGTTTCTTTGTTGGGGGGTTTAGGGGTCGTCGCCATTACACTACTTTGATTTCTTAGTTCATAAAAGTCTTCATGTCTATAAAATCGTACATATTGTATTAGCTGCAGAAGGAAAGGGAAATAAATATGTCATTGGTGATGTTAGTACAACCGCATTCTCCCCTAATATTTATCTCCACTAAAACATATAAATCTTCTTTTCCAAAATTCTTAACAAATAGAAAATGTATTATCATGACTTGAATTCTATTTGTTGATTGAATAGGCGGCAAGCAAAGCAGGGGAACCCAAAGTTTATAAAAAAAGACGATAAAAGTAGTAGCGAAGTGTATTTATACCATCACCCTTAGGGATGAGGGTATATATCATTTTATACAGAATCCTCTAGATTTTGAATTTTATTATTGTAAGACCTATATAAAGTAAGGTATATATAGCTCATACTGCAATTATGCTGCTAAAAACGGACCTAAAAGTTTGTGACAAACTGCGAATTTTTTTAAACTAAATGTTACAAAATGCAAGAAGTGAAAAGAGATTGGCAGCTTCTTCCAAAATAATTATTATTAAAAGCAATCCATTACACAAGTTTAAGGTTTAAAATTTCATCTTGTGTTTATTTCCTTAGAAATCTACTGGTCGCCATTAGCAATTTGTTGTCTGTCGTTATCCTCAACATAGACAACCGCAACCTTTGCAACATTTATCAACAACAATTTATTGATTCTTTTATAAGATATAAATAAAAGAAATGCTACTTAAAGTATGTATTACATTGTGTATATGAAAATTATCAATCATGTCTATTGATTTATTAATTGGCATTTATTAGAAAAATCAAGAAATCTAATACCCTTGCCCATTACATACTTGGGGGCAAAGATAAATCAGCAAACGTGACAGAAATATTAATCGAAGCACTCAACAATATCAGCTATTTGTCAAAGGGCTTAAGTTGACAGTTGACAGTAAATATTGGTTGTTATTGACGACAAGCATTTATAAATGTTGCAAAATAAAAACGACAACTCTTGAGTTTTAATGTGAAACGGAGAGAGGAGATAATTTGAAAAATAGGCTACGAAATATTTCAAATATGTAGCTGTATCACATCACTAAGGGTTTACAATTTAACATTAAATATAATAATTAAATATTATGTATTAGTACAACATTATTATATGAATTTAACCTATTTTATAGCATTTTGTCCATTGTGCCCTAAAGTGTGCTTAAAGTATTGCATCAAGAAATATTGAACATTCAATACCATGTAAGTTAATTTATTAGTCTGAAGCAAGTTCTTAACGTTTTTCTAATTGAGCATTAACATGTATGTTACATAAAGAAACAGTAATATGTGTATGCAAAGTTAATTAAGTTGAAATAAAGGCAAATAAATTTGAACCTGCAAAAAATAATATGAAGTTGGCTACATTAGCCAAGCAGTATGTTGCATAAATTATGTTACATAAAGAAAGAAAAATAAAAGTTGGAATTGAAACAAATAAATTGGAATCAGCAATTTTTGTAGCAAGCTAATGAAAAAATAATTTGAACTTGCCTACATGAGCCAAGCAGTATGCTACAATTTAATGTGAATATTGAAAGCCCATAAATTAACGAACTAAATTGGCAGTTGTTGTCTTGAATTCCCAAATATGTCAATAATATTGAGTAAAGTTATAATAGTGAAGTAATTTAAAGCATTAGAGTAAGGTGCAACTAAAAAATGTTTAAAAAGTGAATATTATGTAATTTACAAAGTCATAAAATATACATAAGGCAAATGTATTTTATTCAATCAACACTATAAACTAATTTTCGGTTAATTTTAAATAGCTTATGTATCCTTGAAAGTGTGCTTTATCTTTTCACAATTTCCGTTAATCGATAAAAAAGATTGTGATAACTTTTCTTAAATTAAACGGAACCCACCAAATGATATAGACCTCACAAACGTTATAAGGGCTTTTTATAGAGAAGGTGCACTATCCGGCTGACATAACCGCCATTTAAGAGATGAGATTGACAGGAATTCTCGCGACGTAACAATTGCGACATATAGATGTCATGCGGAAAAGCAGATGTCATGCGGATGTGGATTTGTAATTGGCCAGAGACACAGACATATTGTCTCGCGGCTCAATCCTGTTAGTGGTCGAGTAGCCATAATCCGGAACAAGGCGTAATATTTTTACATCACGTTGTGGTAATCGAGTGATCCGAAAAAATTGAGTAGAGCGAAAAACTCATATAACCAGTCACAAAAAAGCTGGGCATCGCAAAGCTGAAACCCAAGAGATAGCCACAGCTTACTCCAAACAGTTCTATCAACTACTACGACATAGAGCATTTCATGGCAATAGCCGCAACTACCGTGCTTGGATATAAAAAAACGGGTCTCAGACAAATCCTGGTACGATGAAAAGTGTCACATAGCTTCTAAGGAACAGGATGCTGCTGATAGGGCAACACTACAGCCAATTGTAATACGAGCTGTAGGTTGAGGCACAAAGAGACAGTAAAACAGGTGAGGCAGCTTTTTAAGCGAAAAAAAATTCAAATGAAGGAACGGGAAAACGAGGATATAGAGAAGTACAGGGATTGAGTTGAAGATCGAAAATTCTATCAGAAAGTAAAAAAATTACGGTACTTGACTCCCTTCCTCTGATATAGACTAATCGAGTACATGCCCGATGATTGGAATATAATCATATTATGTCCGGTGCAGGAAAATGGCGATCCAATGTGTGCTTCAATTACCGCAGGATCTGCATTTTACAAATAGCAAATGTCGGGTATGGTGTGTAAAAGACTAAAGCCATTGTTATCCCACCTGATCGGGCCTTATCAGTGTGGCTTAAGACCTGGTAAATCAACAACTGACCGCATATTCACATATTGGCAAATCATATGCAACTAGCGTACGCTGGCCGAAAATTGCGGGAAGTGACTGCAGCCTTAACAGGTATATAGAAGGAATCAGCTAAAATGGGTCTAACGATGTACGGTGCAGAACCTTGGGTAATGACCCAAGCGGATAAATCGAGTGGAAAATACTCCGAAAAAAAATATGGACATGTCATTGCTAATCTATACAAATTTAAATTTTCTTTCAAAAAACTGTATGGGGTCATAATATGACCCAAACAAAGCGTGTGTGAATTTTTTCTAACATAGCAGCAGGGTTAACCGAGAGTATCGACGTCGTATGAATCATGAGCGGTATGGGCTATATGCCACAATTGACGTGGTCAAACGCATCGCGCTTGCGGTCATGTTGTACGCAGGGCTGAAAATTCTCCAGCTCAAAAAGTCTTCTACAATGAACTCAATGGACGAGGGCGACGAAAACTCTGATGGAAAGACCTGGTCTAACTGAGAACATTGCAGAACTTGGTGTGACGAACTTGAGAATAAGAACAGAAGATTGAAGCGATTGCAAGAAAGTGCCAGCTAAGTAAGTAAGTATTTCCTTCATGTCTGTATGTAACTAAGCCCAGGCGTAATATTTGTTAATAATTTACAAATAAGTTTATAAATTAAAATTTAAAAAAAAATTGTGCTTAAAAGGGATGAAAAACTTTTTAATATTTGTATGCCATAAAAAGGTTAATTATGCATAAATAGTCTAAAGAATACAACTAAACAAAATAGCTTTTGTCAGACAGCATTAATATTTATAATACAAAAAAAACGTTGATTAATGTTTTAATATGAAAATATTGACTGAGAATATGGTAATACTGGTATAATAAAATATAAAATAATAAAAAATTAAAACATACAGCATATAAGCCCGGGATGCAGGATTATTAAGCTTTAAATATAATTACAAGTTGTTTCGCAATTATCTTTGGATTATTTTTCACCTTATATAACTTCACGAAAAATCTACAGTACATGTAATATAAAGTGCTGCCAGCTATTAGGCCATTTTAAAATTTCAACAAATGCAATATGTGCTGTGTAACCCGCATATCCTGGCACAAACCAATTAGTCTTTGAAGAAACTACACAATATTAAAAGATTGTGTATTCTAAAATAATGCTATACATTTAACAGTTAATTAAGCGATTATGGCCTCCTTAAAGTATGCTATGAATTTAAAAGTAAATTAAGCGATTATGGCATCCTAAAGGTGGGCTGTACATTTAGCAGTGATGATCTTATTAGCATAATTAAAAGGTTATATAAATGGCTAATAAGGTATTGCTTCTTTACACTTAGGCATGGAAAGGCAAAAGCAAAATTCTTTACCAAAATACAATACATTAACATATAACCCCTGAAAGTATATGAATTTTACAACTGTTCTATTTGTTTTCTTTTGAAATTCATCTCTTAAGTGTTCCCAATTTGTTATTAACAACTTGTATTTTCTGGAAAATTCCTTTGTCCAATCTTACAATTTGTCACATTGTATTTACTTTTTGCTTTTGCTGCTGCTGTTGGTTATGTGAAGGCATTAGAAACTCGAATCTGTCGGATTCCCTTGACATTTTTATTGTACCTTTAAGCCATCAGCCAAATTGGAAAAACTAAAATACTGTATAAACGAAACATTTTTGGTGTTTGAGGGAAGGACAACGATAACTTGGGAAACATATTTATTTTATATCCTTTTAAATTTATAACCCCTATAATCGAAAAGGACATTTGCTTTGTTGAGCTATTTTGTACAAAAAGTTAAGGTTTTTTTTATGAGCTACTTGGGGTCCAGATGGATTTTGTTGGGCATTAAGTATAAAGGTTAAAGTATGAGCATTGGTATGGAATTGACTACGAAGTTAAAAATATCGACGACGAAAGCGGTGTGTGGGTCACAAGGTTGATGGTAGCATTTTCCAAGGAGTTAAGGGGGACAATCTATTAAAATACTATGGCCACCTCGATAGGGTAAGGGAACAATATCCCTTTCCCATATATATTTGCGCTAATTTATATATAACATTAAGCTTATTTCTTCAACACTTACTGAATTTCTTTTTTTTCAGTAATAACATTTGTTATAAATTTCTGTCCATAACCTCACATAACTTAGCCAGGGTAATTAGCTATTTAAGTGAATTTGCTAAAAGTGTAAAAAAGTTTACACTTCAGTTTGTTTAACACTTCTTCTTTTCTAACATTCTCAAAATGCCGTTAAATCTCTGCATTTTTTTCCTTGCTAACCATAAAAAGGCGTGAAATCCACAATACCACACTGCCGGAAACGGAAACAAAGCCGCTCGTTTAAACTTGCTGTCATCATTTAATTAGAATTGCCAGAGTTTTAAGGAGAATATATTCATTAATGCTGTGGGGAAGTCCTTTGCCAGTGGATTAATTAAACATGGCACAACAGCTAGAAAATACCACCACTAGTAAAGGCTTCTTGGCATCCAGACCACGAAATGAAAAGTAACAATCTGAAAGGTCTCCCACATCTATAGCTATGTATGTATTTAAATGGCTTAAACTTTTGCCAAGGATCTCAATGTACGAAGCTCACCAAAGAGAGATTATTAGAAGAGGGGAGACAGCTGTTACAGTGCGAGGATATGTGGGTGTAGGACTCTAAGAGTGAGTATTTGCTTCTCCACTACAAACAAAACAAGAGCAACGGCAAAAAAATGACAACATATGAGTCCTCTTCACCACTAAAGTCAAGTATTTTCAGCATGAGTGAGATGCTGCTTTGTCCTGCAGCCGGCAGCTTTAATGGTGTGGTTTCTGGTTCGGAAAGTAGGAAGCAAGCACTGGCTGCACACACATGTGGGTGTGTGTATTTTATGAAAAGACTTTGCTTGCACAAATGTTTATTTAAACAAAACAAAAACTTATAGAAGTTAATTATAGGGAAACAATTCAAAGCATTAGAATGAAAATATATAGACCTGTAGACAGGCGTTCTGACGAACATGTAGATGAAACAATTTATGAGCTAAAGCACGATTTAATTGAAAACTTAAGTTTTTGTTTGGATCCGATGGGAAAAAGGGTGAAAAAATAAATTATTCTAAGGGCGATTTGTTTTCAATTGTATGTGGTTTACTATGAATGTATGTAAAATGGCTAAGGGCAAAAGTTCATAAATTTAAAAGCAGGATTAATTCAATTGCAGTTTTTTGTTGTTGTTTTGAAAGAATTGAATGTAGTTATGGTAAAGGTTGTCAAACGGCCAAGGGGAATACTTTATGATTTTCTTAAGGAAGAGAGAAGAGGTCTAAATAAATAGTATAAAACAGTCTTTGTAATATACAGGGTGCACCAAAAGTCCTTTTACATTTAAAACGGTACCTACGTTGTTCAGATCAACGAAGGCACCCTCGTTGTTCAGACATATTAACAATGGACCCAATGTCTTTTGAAGAATTAAAAAAATGTATTTGCGATGTAATGCAGAAGATTTAACAAAATATCTGCCAAGCCATCATTGTAAATTTCTGCTCTGTACTTTTATAAACAGTTTTGTCTCATTTAAAGGTTTTTTTTTTTGGATATCATCGTATAAGAACAAAAAGACTTAAGATTCACTCTGTAGTAAAACAGAATGTAGTGGTTCCTACCACAGAAACAGTCTTTAGTCTCTATACAATACAATTCGAATACCAAAAAATAGTATACGAATGTTTTGATTTGTTTGATTTTTAAACCCAAATGAAAAACATACAGAACTGCTACCCCACATTAACTGTAATCGTGTTACCCTTTCAGTTAACTTAAGATTGTATAGGCTTTCAACGACATCTTTATATCAACATTTCTATATATTTAATGTCACCTTTAAACTTATTTGTATGCCCTTCGTTTTTTGTTTTCAATATAAAACTCAAATTTATTGTTCAAAATTCTTCCACTTCAGTGGCCACACATAAGTGCCACCCTTTCTATGTCGCAGAAAACAACAAAACGAAAGAATAAGTTTCAAGAACATTTGTCATCATTCACATTCGTGTACAATTCAAATCAAATAATTAAGACCTTCTAAAATGAAATAAAACAACAACAACAACAAAACCTCTCGTTACGCCTAATTGGAGTTGTTACAAAATAAAGCACGTTTTGGAGATTACAATAGAGGAGAGGAAGAGTCTACACAGTTTTCATTTTGAAATTTAAAACTCAACACAAAGCGTAAAACGACCATGAACGTAAAAGAGTCGTTCGTTACTCGGCAACCTTAAGAATTGGCAATGAACTTCTTTCTAGAACTCATACAATTGGGGACGAAAGGGAAAAAGGTATTAATTTTAATATATTTTGCCAAAGCCGCTTAGACGCTTATTACGCTCTTGATTTTTTCCTTTTGTCCATTGCTGCTTTCATTCATAAAAGCATAAAAATGAAGCAAAAAAATGAAACCGGAAACTTTGTTACATTTTAAAGAAAGGTACTGAGGAGTCAGACCATGTAGCACAAAGTTGGCAAGATAAGGTGGTGACGGCGTCACAGGAATAACTGAAGTAAAGTATATGCTAAGGTTTCAGATGTTGTGAATTACGTCCAAGAAGTTTAAATGCGCTTTTTACGAATGGAATAATAAGGTACTGCGTTAAAAATATTGCGGAGTGGTAACATTTTGGTACAACAAAACTCACGGAGAAGTTTTCATTTTACTGTTTGGGACCGGCAGCGGCATAATGGTTGAAAACTGCGACAATCAAGCGGTTGAACTGAATTCGAGCCGTGTCTCAGCCATCTACATTATATTTCTTTAATCGGCGCCCCCCTCTATATTGTCGACAGTAAGTTTTGGAGTACTTGATTAAGCCGTCATGTCTAGAAAAAACTTCTCAAACAGTTCGGATTCGTCATTAATTTGCAGGTCCTTTGTTTGAATCTAAAATTTAAAGTGTGTTAACTTACACAAATGAGAGAAGATCTCCCATATGCAAAGAGAAAATAATAAGAAAACTAAGCTGGTTGTATCGAAATATACTGCATTTTTTCCAAAACCAAATTCCAAATTATTTATTAGTTTTTTTTTTTTTAAATTGTTATCGAAATTTTGCACTTGTTACATGATTATGTTCATTAATGTTGGATTTAAAATCAATATAGAATATGAAAGTATTAATTATGGTTTATACGCAAGTTTTTTCATATGATTTCCATTTAACGCCGTCCTCTATGCGTTCTCATTGACTCTGATTTCTTTAACATTTACCACTGTAGTCTCCGTGCTTGCCAAGTGAAATGAGCGCATTACTTTAGATTTTGTTGTTCAAAAAGAAAAAAAAAAACACAAACCTTTATGTGTTACTTTTCAGTTTGCATTCTAGTAAAGTGTCTTTTCGAGTCGCGTCATGTTTAATTTACACTTGAATGCACTTTTTGTCATAATTTTTGTGCTGTTCTCAATATACAACAAACAGCAGTGAGTTAAGCTTTTGCCTTTCACCCTCGTCATAACTAGATGTAAAAAATTGCCAAGACCCCGTAGAAAATATGGAGAGGCGCCATAAGCATCACATACAGAAGTATACTGCATACTCTATGGCAATTTCCTACTTGGGCTATTCCGACTGCCACTGTAGCCACCAACAATCTTTAGTTGTTTTTTTACATTCTAAACGTTTTACATTGCCTGACAGTATATCTGGTGGCGCTTAATGTATAAACAATATGACATTGTTCTCCTTAGCTCAAGAAAAAGTGGAAGAAAACAACAACTAAAACTTTTAAAGTACCTTTACTGCACTCTAGTAAAAGTTCCTATACATCAAATGGGAGGGTTTGTTGCAAAAACAACACAAATATATAAAAAAAGCAATATAAAGTCTAAAGCAAAGTGACGAATTGTCGCCGCCATCTAAAGCCCAACAAACTATAAATAAATTCATTTCAAAGTTGTAAGAGAATAACTTGGGTCAAAGACCTGTCAAGGAATGCAAAAACGACTATAGCATACATAATTTATAAATGAAAATGGCGCTGTAAGAACTAGTTAGGGAGACGCGCATTGGTTTTACAAGATATCATCGAACTGCTTTAAACGATTTGGTAGAAAAATACAAGATTTAAGGAAATTTTAATTATTTTATTAAAGGAAATTCAAATAAATTAAAATAAAAGGTTTAAGAAAATTTAAATTAATTTAAATTCTATTCAACATTTGTTCAATAGTCAATTAAATAAGTACAACCCGAAACTAGTCCTTAATATGCATGTACCTTACAATGATTTTGGAAATCCTAAACAATCTGTTAGGTAAAAAAATAACAAGCCATAAATACCGACCCACCCATTTCATTATATTAATTGCTATAACATCAGTTTCCAATGTTAGTACTGATTTCGATTATGTTGCACAGATAACATAATTTTTACACCGCCATCGTAAGAGCTGCAATATCACTATCTAAATACAAAAATTTAACATTTCTAATAAATTCTAATGGAATGACAATCGCATATATGTTGAAAATTCCTTAACAAAATCTGACTTTTAATTTTTTCTGTTCTCTCAGTCGATTATGTGTTTTACGACCTCATTTATACACTGCCATCGTAAGAGCTGCAATATCACAATCTTAATCCATGAATATTACTTTTCTAATGCAACTTTATGGAATGTCATAGTAAAAACGCAAATATTGACAGTTGTCACTATTACGTTTTGTGCATCTTCATCTGCATTCGCAAACGTAATAAAATCTTGCGAGATGCAACAATGTTGCATCCTATATTACCGACCGACTGTCAAAAGGTGAATCTCTACCAAGTTAATAAAAGGGATCAGCATATCAAGTTATGCCAAAGTAAAAAGTAATTTGATACTAGTAACGTACAAGAAAATTGACATTGAATTTGGGATGGGGGGAGGAAGGTGAATGAAGTGTGGTGTCGGCGGACTTGGCAAAGTAACAAGTAATAATGCCAATGTAATTGGGAATTTGATATATTCAAAGTTGAGAGTAGAAAAAGTATCTTTGTGTTGTTATGTCTTAACAAGGTAACAAATATTGTCAGACAGATTTGCTCTGAGCTTAGGAGTTATATGTGTAGGTAATGGGAGTGAAATATTTAAAAAGATTTAAATATCAAATAAATGGCGAAATTTTTACACCAACACACCAAAGTTGAGTTTTAGCAGAGGTGAAATCACTATCAGTTGAATCAAGTTATTTTGTCAATAGGAAAATATTGCCTGCCTCGGACAATTGCCGAAGACAATGTCGAGGATAAGTGGGCTCTGAATTAATCTCTTATTTAGTACAATACATCGTTTAGACTAATACTCTCATTGAAAAATTCGGTTTTTAAGTACTTTTCAACCTTTACCTTAATATACGACTCAATCGATCCTTGTGTTTATTAGTATCTAAATACTCATGTTGGACCAAAGGTCTGTATACATTTGAATCGATAGCTGAGCTGACCAGCCGTGACGGGAAGGGGCATAGTGATTACGAAACACAAGAGCTGCCATTGGGAATTCAGTGCAATGGCCTCATTCAGGACATTAAAGTTCATAGAAACGAAGTACGACTCAATCCATTCAATTGTTTAGAACAAGGGTGCGAAAGATTCAGCAAACAGGTTCAACAATAAATTAACTATGATCCGGACGACCTAGAACTTTAAGGAATCCCGAAAACGTAGGGCGTTAAAAACATCTCTTCCTGAACAACCTAGACTCTCTAAATGTGCCTAGAACATCTTTGAACAGCATTCTTCACATATATGTACTTAAACATCTTAACCAAACTTAAATCGTACTGGAATTAAAACCTCAAAATTGCTCTGTGGCTCCAGTTTGACAGCGAGGGATATTATTGGTCCATACTTTAATGAAGATCAATGAGTAGAAGCTGTTACAGTGAATACAGAGAGGTATACTTATTCATTATTAAAGTTTGTGAATCTGCATGAAAGATATTAAAGGATAATTTTTTAGGTTATTTGATTATTTTTTAGATTATTGAAGCAACTGCATATATATGTGCTTTAACATCTTAACACAACTCAAATCTACTGGAATTAAAGCCTCCAGATTGCTATGTGGCTCCAGTTTGGCAGCGACAGACATAATTGGTCCATATTTTTATGAAGATCAATGTGTAGAAACTGTTACAGTGAAACCAGAGAAGTATACTTATTCTTTATTAAAGTTTCGTATCTGCATGAAATATACCAAAGGATAATTTTTTAGATGATTTGAAATTTCTTTTAAAATTGTTATTTTGGTTAAGACGACTGTTGTCTGATGGTTAGAGTACATATGTAGAAAATGTGCTATTATACGCTATTGTTATATTGAGGGGACGATATGGTATTTTACGAAAGGCTTACAGCGTAAACAGTGTAAGTCAATTAGTTTTTCAATTACATATAAGGGAAACACAAAAATAGCTTTATAAAAACTGGGAAAAGAAAATAATATAAGCTTATATTTGTAACAAAAATCAAACAACTTGCAGCAAATAGGACCGAATGGAAGCAGTTTGTTGCGCCCTTTGTTCTCTCTAGGAACCACAGGACATATATATATTTGACAACAACAATTTGGATAATTTCAGCATACAGCTTTAAAGCAAAGACCAAAGTCATTTTATTTAAGCCTAACTTGTTCATATCTATTTATAACACTTAACCATAAAGCTTTTTTAAAAAAAAGACCAACGTTACTCTATATAGGTGTTACTTGTTTCAATTTATTGCACCCTTGCCCCTATGGGTAAGGGTATAAAAATAATGTACCCTACTCAAATCATAAGCCCAACTGCGAACGTTTAAAGAAAGAATTATCAAAATAGGCTCTTTATTTGTTGAGTTCTCCCATGACAAACCTATTCTTAAGGCCTATTTTATAAATATGCAGTTATATTTATTAATAACATTTATACATTAAAATTGGCAAATTCAAATACTTCAAAATTGTATACGTACATGTCGAGCTAATACGCCGGTTGCAGGTGGTAAAATATACTAACTCCATTGTTGCTAGTTATATTAAATTCTATTCTTCTTAAATACTATTTGAAGTATTTTTTTAGTTTTTTTAAGAAGTAAAAGTTTTGTTATTTTAAATGTTTACTGTATCTGATAAGAAATTTTAGTTGATAACATTACTATTTTTTAATACATTATTTTTTTTATTTTTTTTTTCGTCTTCTAAATCAATTCACTAAACTGTATCAATTTATAGCATGCTACAACAGCAATGTTTATAATGGTGTAGGACTTTTTGAGATTTTCTTTTTCACATCTTTGTTTTCTATTGAAAAACATAATTCCACCCCCATAAAGCCGATCCACATCTGTTTCTGATAAGAGCTGATATGACACCAAACACCCCTTAGCGCGTATTCTTAGTAACAAAAGTGCGAAATGTCCTTTGTGGTTGGTCCACGGAGTAAGATTATGAATTATTTCCAATTAGAAGAAACCGTTTTCCACAAAAAAACAAAAACAGTTCAATGGCACAGCAGGGCAATTGTTATTCTCTTTTGTTGACGCACTTTTAGGGGTTGGGGGTAGTTCTACTTAGGCCAGACAACAACAAAACTGGGGTTTAATGTTCATAACTTTGCTATGACTAATGTTCGGCTAAAATATATTATAGCAATTCACTTATGTTCATGGTGGGGGAAATTCCTTGTGAAACATTTTTGTGTTTCTGATTGTGACATTTTGTCTGGGAATTGGAAATGTTTTCGAATTTGAGGGTTGATTTTTTTTTACAATGTTTGTATGGTAAATCATGTGTTAAAAGCCTGTTTGTCTTTCGTATTAAACAGGGTGAATTTGTTTTTTTGTTTATTTTGAAAAAAAAACACGAACGTGTTTGTGATATTCAATTGAAACAGAACAGCGAGGATTAAACTTTTTAGTAAGTATGGTTATGGTCTATAAGGTCTGAAGAAAAGTATTGAAATGGTAAGCGGAATTTAATCTCAAGGAAAAAATTAAACGTGTTCTGGGTTTTTATTTATGAAATTTGTTATTAATATTTGAAAATCTACATGATAGCTTACATATTATGTATATCTGAGTAGTTACATATCGATCGTATTGAATGTCATACACATACTGTGATGCGAATTAGATAAACGTTAAACCATTTATGGCGATATTATGCTAACAACTACTCATTTAAAGAAAATGAATTTGCATATAATTGAAACAAATATCATCTTCTGATATACATCTTCAGAATACTTTTAAATGGATACAGTTTTATTATTGATACATTTATGATTTCAAAATTAGATTTACGAGGTTGTGAGAAATATGGTAAAAGACTCATAACAATTATCATATAAATTTTTACCAATATTTTTTTAAGCTTGTTATATTACAATCTTAAATAATTTAATTGCTATTCATTTTTAAGTTTGTATAAATTATGATAAACATAAAACAGCACAGTTTTTATGAAAACGTAAATGTTTTCCAACACTTTCAATATATTTGTTATCGGCCTCTAAGTTTTTTACGTTTTTAATATTTTTATTTATTTCGTATTTTTTGTTTATTTTTGAACTTCAATAATATCCAATTTTATTGATGTTGTTTTTAAAACATATCCACTAAGTGCGTATAATTTCAGTTTCTATTTCTGAAGTTTACGTTCTAACACATTTTTCTAATTTGCGAATTTTCTTTCACTTCACTTGTATTGGTTTATGTATTTCTAATTTTTTTACTTCATCTCATTTGATATTTTTAGAAAACTATTTCAAATTTCCTTTATAGGGGCCAACATTTATTATTTTTTATCCGTCATTTTACAAGATTCAACCTTTACAGCTGAACACTCAAATACAGCAAATGTCGCTCACTTTGCTAACGTAGCAGCACCAGCGTACGCACAAAATACCGTGTGTACAACTTCCCCAACTTGGTAAAGAAAGAGAGAAGTTGCTGAAAGGGAAAAAGTATCCACAAGATATGCGGCCCATTTTATGCTGTTTGAGTGTTGTTTATGAGCTCACTTTGTGCTCACTGCTTCAGTGGGATATTTCATCCACAATGAGTTCCCGCTAGTCCACAGACACTCATGGAGGTGTCAGTCATAGCATTCGTTCGTTGGTGGTGGTGGGTTAATGGGAGCAGACAAAGAGGTCGTCCATAGAGCATAATATGGTTTTATGCTATAGAGAGCGATGAGTAGAGAAGGGATATTTTTGTATGCTTTGATATGGGAAATTAAATAGATTTTTAGGATACTTGTTGGGAATGATAGGATATTTTTCCAAACTAATAAGAGCAGAAGGGATATTTAAACGAAAATTCGGTTTAATTCATAATTTTAAATTGCTTGAAAGAGTTTGATATCTGATAACTGGCGCTTGACTTTACTTTTAAGGTATCTCAAAGTAAAAAGTCAATCAGTTATTGTCACCTCTTTTGGATGTATATCACTTTTTGCCGAAAAACTTTGCGAACTTCACATAATAAGTCATTGAAGGTGTAACATTTTGCCCATAGTGCTGAAACCACGAATGGTTATTAAAACCATTAAAACAGTTCTATAGCGCTTGAGAAAAAAACTGACTGTTTCCATGCCCATTTTCGTGAGATGTTCTATGTATGAGATAAAACTGATAGACGCTCCTTAGCGCTCTATGTTTATTTCTAAGTCGACCAGATCGTGATTGATTTATTACACAGTACAACATTTTTCAGCTCATTGATTTGGGACTCAATTCAAACAAAAGAGCCTGAAACGTGACAAATTCCCTTATACGATACATACTAACTACAAATCGATGTTAAATTACTATGGCGTGTAACTTGAAAAAACGAATGATGCAGAACTTCTTCTTTTTGGGGCTACTCTCACCTGCAGTTTTCAGAATTGAGTCCCAAAATCATATCTTGTACTGTGTACCTGTTTTCAGGAACTTTTGCACATTCCATTCTATGCCGTATATTGTAATGATCGCAAAATTTTAATTTCATGAACTTGCGTACGCAGAACGCATGTTGTGTTCCGCTAAAAACGTTATAAAACTAAATTCCCATTTGTTGCTTTTGCAATTTGTAAACAATTCGACCCACCCAGCCATTTCTGCTTAACTCAGCTAAGGATTCAAATGTAAACGGACTATTGGTCCACCTTCTAATAAACCTATTTTGAATGATAGATAGGACTATAGTAGTGTTGTTTTTATCCCGGTATTTTGTAAAAGATTATAATCTATTCCTTACAAGCTAAAGCAAGTTCAGTTTTAATTTATTTAAAATGCAATCATAAGTTTTTAATTAAAAATTATTACAATTTACTAAAATATTGTTAAAATCTATTTTAAAGTCACTAAGACACTATTTTACTTACTCACTTTTCCTTTACATCCCATTAATGAGATTTTAAGACTCATACAACTCGACGCTACACTTTAGTGAAGAATACCTACATCAGCTGTTTTAGAAGCATTTACTAGACATGCCCATCAATTAGTAACTACTTCGAAGTTGCTGTCGACAACATCGAGTGGGCAACTGATGAAAAAAATGCAGATGACTTAGACATGAATCGAACTCTAGAAAAAGGAGCAGCAACCATAAGCGATAATCATCATAATCGAAACAAGAAAACGCGACCATTAAACTGATCTTATACTTCCAGGGTTTAAGCTCAGTGAGACTTCACCCACTCTGGATCTCAACGATCCAGAAACAAGGCGACTGTTAGAAAACACTAGTTGCTGTATTTCCTTATGTAACGGTTGTAGTGTTATCTTCAGGCCAAAATTGAAAGATGATACTGCAGTCTGTCCAAGTATTAAAAACAAAACTAAATTACTTATATCTTCAACTATGAAAATGTTTTGTTTTGGTGTTGTGTTCATATATTATACAAAAATCAAACAGTTGTAGTCAATAAAAAAGACTGATTTTTGTATAAGATGTGAACATTGCGAATAAGAACTTATTAACTTATTTACCGATTTTTACTAACAAATATTCGTTGTATATACTCATGAAAGCGTACTCATTACATTAGGATGTTCTTACTAAATAGTGGGTACAAAATTCTTCAAACATAAAAAATATTAAAAAAAGTTTGAGACTTCGATGAAAAACAGACTGATTTGACAAATTATCTATGTAACTATATATATCTTTGGAAAGGCCGCATTTTTACCTGTAAGTCAAGATTTAAGAGGTGTTTGGGAAATTTCAAAAGCAGATCATTTCCAAGTATTTTTTTGCACTGTGTTATTGTTATGTAAATCAGTTAGTTGTACAAACCCATTATATATTTGAACGTTATGTTATTTCAATACCCACAATATCTAATGGAGTTACAAACCTGAAAGTAAAAGAATAAAATTAAAAAATTAGTAACTATGGCGAAATAGTATTTTTATAATTATGAATATTTTAAAAACTGCATTTGATTTGCTCTTGATTTATTTTTGTTATTAAACTGTAAGGAATTATAATTTCGTTACATAGTTTGGCTTAAGATCATAACTCCTATTAGCAATTAACAATAGTTTTGAAGAAATAATATTACGAAATCATTATTTATTAGTCCCAAATGTTTTCCATCATATTTGAATATTACCAACATTGTTTTTTAAACCATATTCATGTACATATATTGTCATATTCTATCAATGACATTTACAAACCCTCCCATATATTATACAAGGGATGCTTAGAGAAAATAATTTTCAAACTTAAAATATATCCATATATCCCTTCCCCCATATAGAGTAATTTTTAACAAATATGACCACTCTATATGACTAATGATCACATTTTCACATGCCGAGACGCCATGTCATAACATCAATAATGACGTTGTTGATGTTACTGCGAGAAAGTAAGAGAATAATGGAAATCATCCTCAAAATGCTGATGACGATAACGATGATGTTGATGGTATGTAGTTGCTAAAATGCCACTACATAAACCATTCAGACAATTGGCTGCCATCCAGTCTAGGCGTCTGGCTTCAATACAGACCGATAATAATAAAAAGTGACATTACAACAAGAAAACGGGAAGTAAACGAATAAAATTAAGGAGACATTATGGCAATCGGAGATATTTTTGGAAAGATTATGGCGAACTTGAAAGGATTCCCTACAAGTTAGGGGGGCATGAAGGCGTTAGTGATAAAATAAAAAATTAAATATTGCCAAATGCATAAGAGGGGCTACTTAATACCATGCGATAAATGAAATGCAGGGAAAAACATTTAACAAAGTCTTTTTGTAAAACAATAAAGATATTATCACATATGGTAAGGGTGATATAAGGAATAATATTGATATCGATGCATCAAAAAATTTCCTTGAAAAGTTTTCATTATCTAAATTTTATATGTCTGCTATAAACAGTAGCCTTCTTAATGATAAAAAAAAACTATAAAAGCAAACTTTTAAAAGAAATTATTCGATGTACACAAGACTTTCCAGCTTCAAAATAAAATATATAAAATTTATTGCATACTTTAAGGATTTTGCAAAATCATGTGCATAGCATAACAAATTCTATAAAATGTTTCAATTTTATAAAATTTTTAGGACTGTTTTAATTGTAGCCTTCTTAATATTGACTTGAATTTTACGACTCTTGAATTGGGAAGTGAGTTAAGGTTGTGGTGGCCACAAATAAAACTTATCTTAACAATGTATAAATGGAAACTATTTCAGGAATCTAATCAACATAGTTAATATTTGGAGATAATGGCGTTTCCAGTTCCGAAATAAAATATCAATATATTGCATATTTTAGGATTTTATCAAAAACTTATGTGTAGCATAAACTTTAGCATGTCTGCTTAATTTCAGAAATTGTACATCCACCTAAGCCTAAATGCAATATCATTAAATAATAGATTCGTGATATGCTGTCAAAGTAAATTTAGACTTGATGAGGGTAGTTCGTAGCTATTCCCCAAATATACTGAAATACGGAAATACATATTATAGTACATAAATATGATTATGTGCACATTAGGGGTATAACCAAATTTTGGCCCTAGCACCACGCGATGACGAAGGTTGTGTTATTCACGAAAAAATAATTTTGGAGTCATTTCGGATAAAAAACCTCACCCACGAAAACGATTTTCTAAAATCTCCCAAAAAAAAACATTCATTTTAAATAAAAAATTTTAAATACTTTATTAATAAAGTAAAATAGTAAACTGAAAAATGTTGTTTAATTATTAAAAGACATAAACTTCAAATTTAATGTGCGCGTTGTTTTGCATAATGAATAAATGTCCTGCATTACTTTAATACCGCGTTCTGCGCTTAAAGGGCTTCTTTTAAAATCCATTGTTTTAAAGTATAAAACACAAACTCAAAAATATAATTTTCTTTGAATAATAAAAACAATTAAAGTACATGACGTAATTATTAATGACATACATTCAGCTTCCTAAATACTTACACAAATGTTAAATGCATCTTGATATATTGATAAAAAAAAAGTTTTTAGCGCTTTTTAGCTAAATAAATAAAAATAATCATTTAAAAACTTCACCGCGTTTGGTGGGTGAACTTTTTTGACATCTGCGAAAAAGTAATACCATTTTTTTATATAATTTTCAATGGCCTATTCGACTATGCTAGGGCCATTTGGATATTTGCAAAAAATTGCAAAAAGTTATATCCCTAGTGCACATAGACACAACACAAACTTGCTCGCACAAACTTGCTCTGACGTATTAGCCGTTATGGATGTTTTTGCTATTCTAAGACATTTTATTTATGTTACATAGACATTTGAGTAAATAAAATAAATAAAATATTAAGATGTTTTATAAATAATGTACAAACACACATTATATAAACAACTACATTCAAATACTTATGTTCCTATACAAACATTGCACGCACTTCCGCCACAACCACTGGTTTGTGCAAAATAACGAGGTGCGGCAAATAAAGTTATTGGGGGAAATATTAAACACTAATTATTTGGTAAAATGAATGGCAGGAAAATGACAAGATTGCGAAATAAATTTGATCACAAAGCATGGAGGGCCACTGAGTCAACCTGGGGCCGACTGTGGCATGATGATTAGAACACGTGACTATCATCGATTTCTGTCTCGGAATCCTCGGTTCCTTGATGATGTCGAAGGAATTTCGCAGTTGTGTCAAGTCAATCGGCAGTCTAGTAGTCTAGTTCTCAAACAGTTGAATTCGTCGTTAATGTGTAGCTCCCATTGGCTGAGTCTAAATATATAACCATATCTAATTCATAGGATTCAAAAGGCAAGTAAATTTTATTAAGAAAGTCAACCTATTTCTCTACACTTTACCACTTTGATAAACTTCCACAGCCACCCTCGCTGTAATATTGCAAGTACGTTGATAAACGTGTGTGTATTTCCGTCCGTCTGTCTTAACCAAACATGAAAAATGAAAAATTACATTTCATTTTGGGCCCTCTACATTCCCTTCACACTACCAAAAGTTTTGTTGAATTTCATGTTAGGGAAAATTTCCGTTTTGTCATTGAGTATGTCCGTCTCTCTCCATGAGTCTCTGGGGTTTAAAAACCAAAACAAAGTTTTTATTGGGCGAAACAATTTTTTTTTGCTATGGTTACTTTATGTTTTTTTGGTTTAGTTACTGAAAAAGTTAAACAAAAGAATTTGGAAAGTATATTGTTTATCTTCTGTCCGAGATGACTAACTTAGTCTGCATGATTCATGCAAAAATGTCTAATGGATGGCGCCTGCTGGTATGCTACATACATTTAAAATGGCTTCAAGTTAAATAATCAATTAGTTCAATCATGAATCAGGGAATAATAACGAATTTAGTTAAATATTCATTACATTTTTAATGAATAAATTAAGGTATTAGAAGAAAAGACAAATAAAATAACCTTTGTACATAATAAAATGGTAATTACCAGAAAATTTCAATTAAGACATCTAAATATTTTAGTGAGGAAAGTAAGAGCACCTAAAAGTATGTTCTGTTAAGTGTACCTGAAAGTATGTTATAATGATGTGTAAAATATTGAAATGTTTCCAAAGTTATTAGAAGAAAAGACAAATAAAATAACCTTTGTACTTAACAAAATGGTAATTACCGGAAAATTTCAATTAAGACATATAAATATTTTAGTGAGGAAAATAAGAGCACCTAAAAGTATGTTCTGTTAGGTGTATCTGAAAGTATGTTATAATGATGTGTAAAATATTGATATGTTTCCAACGTTAACATTTACCTAAAAGAATGTTAAGATGATAACAAGATTAAAACTGACGACTCACCGAAACATTTTAGGCAATTTTAAGGATAAATATTTCAAAGAAAGTTAAGTTACAGTTTAAAAAATTATTAAAGTAATTTATTTAATTATTGACACGAAGGAAATATTGTAAGCAACAAACAGCTATATGTGTATAATGTATCCATTGTATTTTGACACAAAAGTCCCTTCATGACGTACTGTATATACACACCATATAAACTTCTATTAAATATATCGCATAACATGGAGCATTTAGATTGTAGTGTATGTCCTCTATCGCATTCAGAGGTAGTTTAAGACTACATCATATTTGAAGTGGCATTATGGTTAGAACACACGACTATCATGCGGGAGACCAGGATTCGATCCCTGCCCCATCTTCTACATTTCTTAGATCGACTGCCCTCTCGAAACTCTCGCATATCTCATTCATGGAAGGCAAAGGAAAAATAAGTTTGTAAGTGTATTTGACCCGACAATTTAAATTGCTGCTGCAAGACAAATCGCTATTTTAATGTGCGCCCTGTTTAGCTTGATAGACAATTTCTGATGAATAAACATAATTAATTTCTAAAATGTCTTTCTGCCTTTGAATCCTCATTAGATTTATGTTTATTCAGTTTACACCAAGAACAACAAACAATTTTATTATTTTCCTTCCACGCCATCTAAAGTGCAAAAAAAACGACCCGCCAAGAACTATTTCTTTGGGCTATGTATAAGTTATTAGGCGCCCGTATGTACCATGACGTTACGGCGCGTAATCGCATGTAAAACTCATGAGTGACTGACTGAATGAGGAGCGTTTGATGTTTATGTCTCAATCGCCCCCAGTCAGTCAGACATTTGCTCGCGTAATGACGGATGCACGCTTCATTAACATTTTGTTGAAATGTGATGTATTTAATGAAAATCGCGTTGTTTTGTTACAATTCTACGATTAGTAGTAGAAAATGACAAAACAAAAAAAAAACAAATGATGAAGTTTGGCGTCGATAATGTCTTGTGGCGTGTAATGGAGAATCATTTAGAAAAAAATTAGAGTATTTAATAAATAAATTGTTATAAATCTGATATAAGATTGATATTGATATTTTTGCATATAAAGTACAGCTCAGGCTTTCGTTGTTTATTTTAAAAAGTGTCTCATTTAAAAGGTATTACAACTATATGTACTCGTAAACTAGCAGTCATGTTAGTAAACAATTCATAAATTAATAAGGCAGTGCGAGGCAGCCCATAGCCTCGCGAGCCCGGCATTAATCGTATTTTTCACACTGACACAATCAGCAAGTCACACTTGCACTAAGTAATGATTGATTCAAAGCAATCAGACTCTGCTTAAGCGTTGTTTTACCTTCACATACACTAAGACATATTACACTGTGAGACAAATGGTAGGGGTCAGTGATCGGAAAGGGTTCAAACTACTGGGGAAAGTTATATTGATAAAAAAGAAGTTATACATGTCCCGGCGTTTTGCTGGGTCTCGTGTAGGAATCGAGGTATATCGATTTGAAGTTAGTAACTATCATATAGGGGAAATTTCCTTTTTCCCTTCATCAAATGATTTTGAACTGGGTTTATTTTGTAACAGTTACAATAAAACTGTTGTACTCCGTGGCGTATGATTTAAGTGGAATATTACTTATGATATTCATACGCCACCATATAACAATATAACAAATGAGCCTAAAACGTGAGATATTCCCCTATATGATAGTTACTAATTTCAAATAGATATATCTCGATTCCTAGACGTGACCCAGCGAAACGCCGGGCCACGTATAACTTGTTTTTGGCCGATATAACATATCCCGTTGGTATCATCCCATTCCGATTTTGACTGTCGCATAGTGTTATTTGTGTGTGCGTGCGTTTCGTTTTGCCTGACACTGGCTTAAGGTAATACCGTAAAGACAAGAGAGCTATAAAGAGTTTGAAGAATGAACACTTCTGTATGATTTTGAAACTAATAACTACATATAAATAAATATGGATGTAAGTTTATAGACTACGAAGTGCTGAATATAAATCTATGCTAAGGCCAAAGTTGAAAAGATAAACCCAAAATAGCTGAAATGAGTTTTAAATCAAAAATTATGTATGATTTTAGCTTGTAAGTAGATATATGACATTGAAATGGAGTCAGCGAATAAGAGTAGATAGCCGGATAACTCAATATCGGATAGTTTTATGTCTACAATCCATCTTTATAATAATTTGCATTGGCTTTGGCCACTGGCGTTGCTATCAAGGTGTACACTTTATCATTTTGAAATCCAGGAAATTCTCTTTTATTTATTAACCCTTCTCAATAAGTGCTGGATACTGCAAATTAGCCACAGAGATATTTCATTTAGAAATATTTCATCTATTTGTTGATTTTGCACTTTTCAACATCATTAAGTATTCCTATGGTTTTTGCTGTTGTTATGCCCCTCTATCGCCTGCAATCAATCATTGAAATGCATTCAGCTGTCAGAGGTTTTTTCTTCTGTTATGCCACAAACCTCGTGCAACATTTATTACTGGCTGCCCTCTATAAGGGGGGGATGCCACACACAGATGTGTGTGGGAGGTGGCGGCAGAGGCAATAACAATAATCATTCAACACTTAAGTAATGTAAAGTGTTGTTGTTCTTGTTGTTTTCCCTTTAGATTGATTGTTAATTAAAAAATGTGAAAAATTGAAAAGAGAAAAATCGACCAATAGCCCCATAAAGTGGGACAACATTCATTAGGAGTTTGAGTTGCAATCAACGTGGGTAGGTTGCTGTAGGATAGAACGCACGGACAGGGCTACATATAGAGGAATGATGGTATTTATTGTTGCACCCCCCACCGATTAAGCTGAAACAGAAAACAATATTGCTTAATTGAAAAAACTACAGGAGGCTAGAAAGGGCATTAAGCTTTTGAGGCTTATATTATAGGAATTTTAGTTATACGACAAAAGTGATAGGCAAAGCATATAAATCTGCATTTGAGTGGATAATGAAGTTATAATTTTAGATCAGACAAGTTATATATATAAGTATATTTTGTAATCTGCATATTTCTCATATGTTGTCAGCTGGACATTGTCTAACAGTGCCCGATATTCCATTAATTTTAAATATTTGGCAACCTCTGCAGGTATAATATGTTTAATATAGCTCAAAATCTGTTTGAGGCCGGCCATGGCTTTATGGTTAGAATACGCGACTACCATGCGGGAGATACATGGTTCGAATCCTATCTGCAGTCATCTACATTTACCTTAATCGGCGGCCCCCTTGATTTTGTCGACGGCAACTTTGTAGGATCATGTCGAGTCAATCGACATTCATGGGGTGTAAAGGAAAATTATTTCTTTTGTTTTACGTTTTTGTTCAAATAGTTGTTTAGATGTCTTGCGAGATTGTTAAGCCTGGTGGGTTAAGGCGACATCACTGAAGAATTATTACACAGATAAAGAAATGTTGGAGGTACCAAGGTATGATCGTTACTACTCATTTTCTCTTTACAACTCATGAAAGAGATATGGCAGGGCTTTTCACATTTGTGTGGTTAACACGTTGATATTTTAAGACTCACACAGCCGGACGTATCGTTTAGCTAGACATGCCGATTGAAGCTGCTGGTGGATCGCCGATGGCTGTGACCAGTGATGGTATATTTGACGAATTATCGTCATTGTGACGATTTTTTGTCCAAAAAAATAGAACTGACGTTTTGACGATTTCACTCCTTAAATGACGATTTTTACAAATTACAGATTTCTTTTCAAAGCTTGGGCTTGGTAACCCTTTCTGTTCAAGTTCTGAAACGATTTTGAAAATAAATTCAAATCATGAACCTTAATGAATCCGAATGTATTAATAAATGGTCCAGAACAGTCTTTCTCTATTATTGTAAAATAGTATCAACATTTTATTCAATACTATGAACTGCAAAATTTAGACTCCGAATTCCGCGGAGTATCCCAGTTAGAATTTAGAAATATATTTAATAGTAACAACGAAGAGTTGTTAAAATTTTGAAAAACATTCTGTGAGCTATGACGTGCGGACTCTAAACTACTTTTTCCAGTTTTAACAAAATTTATCAAAAAAAAAAAAAAAAAAAATCGCATACTACCACATTCGTCGGCAAAGGTGGAAAGAACATTTAGTCAAGTTAATTTAAATAAAAATAAATAAAGAAACCAACTAGAAAGAGATTCAATCGAAGTTCAGTTTTTGTTTGTTTTTTCAATGAATTATTTTATTTAAATTAATTAATCTATATATATAAAAATGAAATGGTCCACGTATGTCATAACATCACTTGAGAACGGCTGGAGCGATTTGGCTGATTTTTTTTTTATTCGATTCGAAATTTTCCGTAGATTGTTTGTATTAAAAAAAATCAAACCCAGGTGGCGCTAGGGTGGATTTATATCGAAAATTTGAATGCATGTACCAATTCAACTGAAATTTAGAATGGATATTCGTTTGATCATGAGAAAACATTATACGTACAAATGGACCCGGTAGATGGCGTTGGGGTCGGTTTACAATCAAAACTTAAACGAATGAGCCAATTTAACTGAAATTCAGAATCCATGTTTGTTTGATCATCATAAAAAATTGTATATACAAATAGACCCGGTAGATGGCGCTATGGGTGGACTTATGTCGAAAATTTGAATGCATGTACCAATTTAACTAAAATTTAGTATTTATGTTTGTGGAACATTGAGAAAAATTTTTTTGTATAAATTGACCCGGTAGCTGTCGCTATGGTGGAATTATAATGCAAATTTTAACGAATTAAACAATTTGACTGAAATTTAGAATGTATATTTGTTTTATTATGAGATTTTTTTTTGTATATATGACCCGCAGTTGATTTGGCTGGGGTTGAATTATTTCGAAAATTTATATCGATTGTCCGATTTTACTTAAACTTAAAATATATGATTTTTTTGGCATGAGAAAATTTTGAATATCGATTGTCCGATTTTACTTAAATTTAAAATATATGATTTTTTTTGCATGAGAAAATTTTGAATGTATGTTTGGAACCAGTTGCCGGTGTTTAGCTTATGATACACTTAACATCATAGTTATTATATTATTTTAACATCATAGTTATTCAGAAGTCTATATATATAAAAAAGATGTACATTTTGATGTTACCAATAATTGTGAAAACTGTTGACCCCATTTGTCCCAAAATTTCAGTGAAAGTTAAGGATTGGCTGTAGATGGTCACCCAGATCGCAAAAAGGCTTAAAGATGAATGACTAACTTTTATAATGGCGCACTTCCTACTGAATTAGAGAGCTTCACAAAGTGTTTTTTCCCATTTCAAAATTTTAGGGGACAATTACGAAAATAGGAATAACTGTTAATATCACCCAGACCATATGGCTAATGGGGTTGCTGAGCCTAATGAAGGCATTTTTGGAAATTCGTACTCCTTAGGATAGAAAGGTACAGTCCTCCAGTACACCAGCGCAGAAAGTTATATGTCAGTCAATCGGCTTAAAAATGTGGTTTTAGAATATATGCCTATCAAGAAGTAAGTTTTCATCACATCATGGATGACACTGCTGATCCGTTTTAGCAATTCTTATAATAATACTAGCTGGCCCGGCAGACTTCGTCCTGCCTCCAAATTTTTGTAAAATATGTTGAGTGTAGTTGAAATCTAAAAACTATTGGTTTATTTTTTTGACCTCTAAAATATTTCAGTTTAAAGGGCGAGGTTTTCCCGGACAAATTTTGTTATTCATATATCTTAAAGATTATTATATATTATTATAAGAATTGCTAAAACGGATCAGCAGTGTCATCCATGATGTGATGAAAACTTACTTCTTGATAGGCATATATTCTAAAACCACATTTTTAAGCCGATTGACTGACATATAACTTTCTGCGCTGGTGTACTGGAGGACTGTACCTTTCTATCCTAAGGAGTACGAATTTCCAAAAATGCCTTCATTAGGCTCAGCAACCCCATTAGCCATATGGTCTGGGTGATATTAACAGTTATTCCTATTTTCGTAATTGTCCCCTAAAATTTTGAAATGGGAAAAAACACTTTGTGAAGCTCTCTAATTCAGTAGGAAGTGCGCCATTATAAAAGTTAGTCATTCATCTTTAAGCCTTTTTGCGATCTGGGTGACCATCTACAGCCAATCCTTAACTTTCACTGAAATTTTGGGACAAATGGGGTCAACAGTTTTCACAATTATTGGTAACATCAAAATGTACATCTTTTTTATATATATAGACTTCTGAATAACTATGATGTTAAAATAATATAATAACTATGATGTTAAGTGTATCATAAGCTAAACACCGGCAACTGGTTCCAAACATACATTCAAAATTTTCTCATGCAAAAAAAATCATATATTTTAAATTTAAGTAAAATCGGACAATCGATATTCAAAATTTTCTCATGCCAAAAAAATCATATATTTTAAGTTTAAGTAAAATCGGACAATCGATATAAATTTTCGAAATAATTCAACCCCAGCCAAATCAACTGCGGGTCATATATACAAAAAAAAATCTCATAATAAAACAAATATACATTCTAAATTTCAGTCAAATTGTTTAATTCGTTAAAATTTGCATTATAATTCCACCATAGCGACAGCTACCGGGTCAATTTATACAAAAAAATTTTTCTCAATGTTCCACAAACATAAATACTAAATTTTAGTTAAATTGGTACATGCATTCAAATTTTCGACATAAGTCCACCCATAGCGCCATCTACCGGGTCTATTTGTATATACAATTTTTTATGATGATCAAACAAACATGGATTCTGAATTTCAGTTAAATTGGCTCATTCGTTTAAGTTTTGATTGTAAACCGACCCCAACGCCATCTACCGGGTCCATTTGTACGTATAATGTTTTCTCATGATCAAACGAATATCCATTCTAAATTTCAGTTGAATTGGTACATGCATTCAAATTTTCGATATAAATCCACCCTAGCGCCACCTGGGTTTGATTTTTTTTAATACAAACAATCTACGGAAAATTTCGAATCGAATAAAAAAAAAATCAGCCAAATCGCTCCAGCCGTTCTCAAGTGATGTTATGACATACGTGGACCATTTCATTTTTATATATATAGATATAATAATCTTTAAGATATATGAATAACAAAATTTGTCCGGGAAAACCTCGCCCTTTAAACTGAAATATTTTAGAGGTCAAAAAAATAAACCAATAGTTTTTAGATTTCAACTACACTCAACATATTTTACAAAAATTTGGAGGCAGGACGAAGTCTGCCGGGCCAGCTAGTTTTAAATAAAACATTTAAAAAATATTATTTTTTTGTTTCGTATACCATCACTGGCTGTGACAGAGATCGAACCCACTAGAAGTGTTATAAATAAGGCATAGGCAATCAACTGAAACAAGGTCGTATCCTCCTACTTGCCCTATAAAAATTCGGCTACATCTTCGCTAAAGGGAGTGAAGTTCAATAAATTTTTAAACTACGCTTAGCCAAGATATTTATGATATTTCGGCTTAAGAAAGTTAATATCAATTCATATAAAGCAGTATATAAAGATATTTATCAAATTTTCCTTAAATATTTTACTTTCGAGCTATAGTGAAAATATGGAAGCGGATGACTCTTATATATGATATATCCAAATTCTATTTTAAATCAAATATATATCACAAAGTATATGCGGTATAAATAATATTTAGTATTAGTATATTCGGGGTACTATACTGACCGCTACGGGAGTTGGTCAATGAATTTCCTTTGCATCACGCCATAGCCCGATGGCAGCACATTACACCCATATATAGGATATATACCGATTCTGTTTCAGATCAGAAATATATCCGAATGAATATGCGATATAAATGATATTGGGAATTAGTATATTAGGGGACCTTGATTGGCCACTACAGGCGTAGGTGAATAAATGTTCTTTGCAACACGCCAAAGTCCCTTGGGAGCAGATAACTACCGTATATAGTGGTATTCGATAGCTCAGTGGAAGCGACGTAGATTAGCAAACCGAAGGTGACGCGTTCGATTACCGGCCGGGGCACTGGCTTAATCAACATTGGTGAAAAATTACTTTTCAAATACTTTCGAGTTCTCCAGCCAACAAAACTAATCTTAGATGCTAGATGGATAAAGGTAATGATTTATCAAAATCACAAAATAAATCAACAAAAACAGCTGGCGCCATCTTTGAAGGAATTTGGCGATTAAAACTCACTAAAACATCTAGCAATCCCTTGACACAAACCTTGTTATCTACAAAGTAACAAAGCAGAGTTGCCAATAATGATCGTATGATAATCGGAGTACATGCCCGATCAAATGCCGATAAACTGACAAAAAAAAATCGCTATAAAGAATTATCACCCCAGCTACTTTCTCCAGCTGTTACAACAACAGCTATCATATATAGCATATATCCCGATTCTGTTTCAGATCAGAGATATTTCACAAAGTACCCACCGTTTGAAAAGTAAAAAAAAACTTTTGATCCATTCTGTAAAAGAATCTAAATCGCAATATGTCGATCTTAGGAAAAAAGGGAAATTAAGTAAATCGATATTAAAAATTCTTTCTCTTTCTTCTAGGGATACATCTATATCTTATATCATAGCAGCAAATAATATTCTACAACTTGTTAACTATTATATTATTTTATAATACCAACGATGATTTAGAATTTATTTCAAGCTCAAGACCATTGAAAGAAGTTTTTTTTTAGCAAAATGATATTCTCATAATGCCCTGGTAGTCTGTACAGCTGTTTCGGATCCAACCACGAATCCTCATCAGCAGACTTTGGAATAATGATTGCAAAATGTTTATCATGTCTTATGCACCAGAATTCACAACAAAATGAGAATTCTTTCTTGAGTGCATAGACTCGAAAAACTTTGCAACCATTCACTATGAGAAACCATTTGCTTAACTTCTTTCTTGTTTGTTTATGTTGAAAAAGCCGTTGGCTTTCAAACAACATGTTTTTGTTGTTGGTTTCGCAACCAACAGATTTGCCATAAGCATTGTTTCAGCTTTGCGGCCCGTCGTGCTCTACGTCATCATTGTTTTTGTTTTTTGTTTTTATTCGGTCTATTGAATTGAACATTGATTTAGAATTTATTTCAAGCTCAAGACCATTGAAAGAAGTTTTTTTTAGCAAAATGATATTCTCATAATGCCCTGGTAGTCTGTACAGCTGTTTCGGATCCAACCACGAATCCTCATCAGCAGACTTTGGTATAATGATTGCAAAATGTTTATCATGTCTTATGCACCAGAATTCACAACAAAATGAGAATTCTTTCTTGAGTGCATAGACTCGAAAAACTTTGCAACCATTCACTATGAGAAACCATTTGCTTAACTTCTTTCTTGTTTGTTTATGT
This sequence comes from Muscina levida, assembly GCA_964034835.1. NCBI lineage: Eukaryota > Metazoa > Arthropoda > Insecta > Diptera > Muscidae > Muscina > Muscina levida. The sequence continues at coordinate 152,193,688 of OZ035882.1, forward strand.
TGAAAAAGCCGTTGGCTTTCAAACAACATGTTTTTGTTGTTGGTTTCGCAACCAACAGATTTGCCATAAGCATTGTTTCAGCTTTGCGGCCCGTATGTTCAATGTTCAATGTTCAATTCAATAGACCGAATAAAAACAAAAAACAAAAACAATTATAATACCAACAATTACAAATAGTCATATCTACAATAATTTTTATATATGAATCTTAAAAATAAAGCATTATAAAATATTTTATTAATATAATAATTTTAAATGATAATATCGAAATTACCAAATAAAACTATACACAATTTCACCTATTCCTACAATTACTCATATTGCTTAGAAAACTCACTAGCCCTTCATAAAATCCAATTCCATATTATTATGGTCCATAATAGCTTTTTATTTTTTTGTTTCGTGCCGCCTCTGGGCTTCTTCATAAAAACCTTTATATCTATTTATAGAAAATGAAAAAAATAAAAATAAAAAATTGCATTTCCATTGAAATAATGAACGCAGTAAAAAGTACCCAATATAGTTGAATGCAACAACGAGTGGTGTCTGAATGGCACCACAAAACAAAACCAAAAAAGTGAAAAATAAAATAAATGCAAAGTGCATTATGAGACACTCATAAAGTGGAGGAGAATCTATTTTCATCCTCATAAAGTGACATCGCAAATGAATTATGGCCCCATCAACGGAATTACACAAGAAATGCGCACAACAAATTCTAAGGAAGAGGTGAATATATATATATATACAACATCTCTTCATTTCATTTATTTCACATAAAAAAATGAGAAATAACTTAATTTAGAAAGATAATGATAAATAGAAGACGAATAGTGTTTTGTTGCACAACAAAAAGTGGCAACGATTTTAATGGAGCCACAAAAAAAGTGAAATATTTGTCCTCTAAAAAAATCTGGTGTCAATATATATTTTATAGATTAAAATAACGTTTACATTTGAACGTGTCTGTGGACAAATTTAAATACAAAAAAATTAATTGTTAACAATAAATAATATTATAGAGCCATAGCATTTGACACATGACGGAACTAGTTGGTGATTAAAGAATAGAATACAAACTATGGTGCGGCATATAAAAAAATTTAGTCTTATATTAGGCGCTGCATGTATGAAATGATGTGCTTGCAAAAATTTACTAACACAAAGTGGGATTTTAGTCACCTCTTAACTCTATAACTTTGCAACAGAAGTTTCGATTTAAGATTTTTGTTACACTTTAGCTACGAATGAAACTTAACCTCTATAGCCTTAAGATATGCTTTGTTTTATAGAAAAATGTAAGAGTTTTGGTATTCACTCATATTTAATAGTGAAACCTTGATATTTATATAGTTTCGAAGACATTCATCAAAAATATTAGAAAATTGCTGATTTATCACAAAAAGGTTTACGTGAAACTATATTTTATATAGTCAGTTTTGCACAGGAAAATTGCCACTATATGAAATGTATACTACTATTTACAAGGACTTCTATGACACTGTAGTATGATAAACTGTACACAGAGCATACAAGAGTTTTCAAATAATAGATTTCACAAAATGTCTTCAAATCTTTTCATCACTGTGTTAATCCTTTTCGAAAGAAATAAAATTTTCCTTTACTTTATACCGTTATGCTTTATCCTGTTGTTCACATATTCCTTTGTCGTTTCCATACATATATATAGTACACAGTTTTGTATGACAAATTGTTATCGGTTCACCGCAGTGTCATTCAACTTTAACACAGAAAAAATGTTATTGATCGATTGATTTTTCTGTTATTTGATGTTGTTGCATTTTAATGCCCATTGACCAAGCAGTCACAAACAAATGACGAAAGCAAAAGGGAAACAACAAAAATGTTAAATGTTTTAGATACCCGGAAAAAGCTTACACACAGGATATTATGTCAGAAATTGTAACATTAAACCTTAAAATATGATTTATAATTTATATTAGATATTTCTTAACTAAAAATGTATTATGTATTGTATTTTATTACACTTGTAATTTTACCCACCTTTTTCCTATAGTTATCCATTCATAAAGTCTTGTGTTATTTCTTCCTCGGGGGTGTTTTCAAATCAAACCAAAAAAAAAAAATGTTTGCGAAAGTATTCAAAACAAAAAATATTTTAAGTATCACTATGAAATTCTTTCACACACACACATACGTATATACACATGTAGTAAACTACACATTTACAAATGCATTTCAGTTGCTGGTTACGGCTGAAGGATCTGGAGTTTCGAGGTTTTTTTTTTGTTTGTCAAGGTTTACACTTTTCCTTCGATTTATTCATTGCGATTTCCGTTTTCTCCTTAAATTTCACCATGTATTTAAGGATTTTGTTATTTTTATAATGCTGATGGACATTTTAGTGCACTACACTGGCTGAATTCTGTGGAAAACAGTAATACTTTTACTTAACGTGTTAAATTTTACAATCACTTTTTTTTGTTGTCCCATTGACGTCTGTACTTTTTTTCGTAAATGGTGTCAAGAAGAACTTTTATTCATTAGTTTGTTAACTCGATAATAAAAATATAAGCTGGCAATGCTGTAGTCAAGACATGCGCCGAGAGAAGCAGAGCAAAAACAACGAAAAAAAAAACAAAATTACAACAGTGTAAACACATTTTAGCAATTATGGAGCACAATCAATGTATTACAACATTTTTAGAACATTTTAAAATAAAGGCAACATTTTTTTGTTTATTAATTGTCACTTTGCATATTTGTTATGTTATTTCTTATTGGAAATGTCAAAAACAGCTGTCATATTCCGTTTCATGCTTCACATAAATATGTGTGTTTTACGTTAAATTATCTCACTGTCGTAGTTTCTCTATATTTCCTGAGTTCTCTCTCTCTCTTTCTCTTATACCGTGTTGTAAGTGTTGGTGTAAATGTGTTGAGTTTTATGTCAGAATGCATATCCTTTCTCTCACTTTCTTTTAAGTAAACTTTGTTCATTTATGTCTTAATACAGCTTTGTGGGATAGCACGCTAAAGGCAGTCAAGTTTGTTGATAAACTAATATGATAATAGGAGGTATTTATTTCTCTTTTAAAGAAGATAAACAACTGATTTGGTTAACGGCGGATTCCTCCCTTCCTGATTTCCATTTCTACTTTCAATTCTTTGATAGTGAAATCCTTATAAAACCATGCTTGTTTCATAATCGCAAGATTGTAACATACTTTTAGTAACTCACTGAAGAAGTAAATGCCAATAAAGTTGCATACTTTTAGTTGCTTGCCGTAACTGCCGAAATAGAATAACATGAAGTACGTTTTTAGGCAGAACACCCTTACCTAATCTTACAAATGATCAACAGAAATTATTAAACAACAAGGCCTCATAAAATTATGTTTAGTTTACATTTACTGGCATTATGGGCTTTTTACATCTTTGTCAATTGTGTTGTATTTGTCAATTTCTTTTCAGGAGAGCCAAAAAATTTTTTTATTTTTAAACTTTTTTCATATATTCTACACTTTATTGATCTTGATAACTTCGAAACCAATCAAGGTATCGCGAAAGGGATTTTAGGGTCTATCGGTGGGAGCTTTAAAAAATTGCAATAAAAAAATTTTAAAAGTGACGCATAACTGATTTGGTCGGCACAGCGACGATATGATGTGACATCTGTATCAGTATCTGTTTAGTTAATTTCTACTTAACGCTGATGCTTAAAACACCTCATCAATCCTATTATTTTTAGTTATAACGGCAAATCGCCGCTCTCTGTGTAGTTCCACCTAAATGTCTGCTACACCAGCTACACAATTTTCACTTCACTCCGACTGTTACGGAAAACTATTCATTAAGTTATACTTTATGACACTTTTTATGACATGCGCCATAAAATGACAGAAAAAAACGCAACTGTCAAATATTTACATACAACAATAAAATACAACTAAAACTGGCGTGGTGTGGAATGTGGATGTAGGCTGTGATTGTGGATGTGGATGTTATTGCTTTGGCAAATAAGAAAAACAGGAATTTTGCAAAATTATTTTAATTTTTTAATTAGACTTAAAAAAAAATTTAGATTTTGTAATTATTTTTGTTAGGATTTGTTAACGTTTAGTTGTAGAATTTATGGTAGTTTGTATAATTTTTAGTACATGCTTAACTTTGCCGTCTAATTACTTTGCGAGTTTTCTTCATAATGTTTTCCCCTTTTGGTATTTCTTGTATTTTATACAATATTTTTATAATTTTCACTAAATTTCATTTATTGCTATTTGTTGTCACTATTTTGTATTAATTTATTTCTATTTAATTGTGGTTATTTACAAAAATGTTGCATTAAACTTTATTTTTCTATTAAAACACGACGTGACGCGTCTTCGTTCGTTGTATTGTATTGTATTTTTTTAGTTTCTTTGGATTTCTTTAAGTCCTGTAATTTCTGGTTTTGTTGCCTTTGTTGTTGTTGGCTTTACGTTTTTTTTCTATATCCTTTGGTTTATTGGTGTATTTACCCTGTGCTTTGCAGTTGTATCCCTTCATTGTGCTGGGATTGAAATTTACTTCCCTGTTGTAGGGAAACGATAAAATCCACCCCATACAATTGTCAATTCATCTGTTGTTGGTTGCTATTTCCTTTACGCACATCATTTATTGGCGTTTCTCTTTTGTTGCTATACTTCTTCGATGCGAAACGTAAAAGTTTGCTAATGAATGAAAATACTCAAATCTCTAAATACATAGGGCAGTTTAAGGCTGAAACTTACACAGCTACATTTAAAGAGAATCTTGATGAATCCATTTTGCAAGAGGTTGCCACCTTAGTGTAAATGGAGTAAAAGAGCGACTCTTGAAATTGAGTAATATGCAAAAGAGTGTTGGCAATACAAAATTCTCAGAGTTTGGCAAACACTCAACTCATGTGGGAAATTTTCTCAGACCCTCATATTGAAGGCAACCGGTATAAGAATAGGATTCTCTTGTTAATTTTATAAACCACTTGTGGAAGAATCCTTGATGTTGTAATGTTTATATCAAAGGACTAAATACCTAATTTGTCAAAATCTATATTATATTTAAGGCCGGCATTAACACTGCATAACTAATCATATAGTCATACTAACATTGTTTAACCAGGGTTAAGAGGCATCATTTGTAAACTATGTATATTCTAATACAATTATGTAATTAGTACTACTTTAATAAGCAGCTCCACTTTTGTTGTATACTGTAGAGTTCCTAACATTGAATCGCTTAAATTTTTAAATAAAATGTTAAGATAAATCTTTATCTTAAAAGGGTACACACCAAAGTAAAGGCAATTAAAATGTATGTAAAAAAAATATTGAAATTACCGGGTGGACCAAAAGTTGGTTTACTTTTCAAATGTTGATAAGAATAAAACAACATAAATGATATTAAACCTATTTATTTATTATGAAAGTTAACAACTGGGGATTTTATTTTTTAAATAGTATCACCCATATGTGATTCCTGATTGTCTTGACACTGATCCAACCATTAGTGAAAATTTTCAATGTCAGCTTCACAGGTGTTTCATCAAAAATTTCTAGGTTTACCTCGCGAATACTTTCCTTTAATTCCACAGGAGACACTGAGTTGCTGTTGATAACTTCGCCTTTGGGGTCCCAAAGAAATAAGTCCATTGGGGTTAAGTCTGTGTAACAAGGTGACCAGTGAATGTCACTTCTTTTGGATATCACTTTTTGCCCAAAAATTTTGCAAACTTTACTATATAAGACGTTAAAGGGATGGGAACAATATGAAAAAAGTTAAGTGCAGTTATCTCCTAAGTCCAGAGTCCAATCGCGAAAAGAAGTATAATTTATGATCACCATACAAAAGTTGGGGAATCTCCAAGATACAGTTGGGTTATCATCTTGAAATAGGCTGGGGAAAAAAATCTTAATTTCCCTTTACACCCCATGAATGAGGTATGGGATAGCTTCTCGCGTTGTTGTGAATTAACATGCTGTTTATTTTTAGATTCACAACTAACGGCACCTACTTGTTTACCGACGAATGCGAACGCCACTATTTGAAAAGCTTTTTACTAGACATGCCGATTGACTCGACACTTATACTGCAAAGTAGCTGTCGACAACACCGAAGGGGACGGCAATGAATGAAAAATTTAGATGACTGGAGGCGGGAATCGAACCCAGGATCTCCCGCATGGTAATCGCGTGTTCTAACCATCATGCCACAACCAGGTTGGAATCTCAACTTAAAATGGGTGGAAAACAGTCGATATTTATATTTATATGAAAAAGTTTTAGTGCCTCTATCTCCTAAATTAAGCGTCCAATTTTAAAAAGGAAGTTTATTTATGATCACCTTACAATAGTTTGGAAATCACTAAAATATAGTTGACATCTTATCTTGAAATTGGTTGGTATCTCATATCTGTAGTGCTGAAGCAAAAAAGTTCTAACAGCCTCTCCCCTTTGGCCTTTATAAAAATATGTACCAATAAAACCCCTTGCTGCCAAAGCTGCAATTTAGGATTCGCGTCACTCTAATACCTCCAATTTTAGCTGTTTCCCCCTAAACTGCCTTCTCTGAGAAAAATAGTTGGTAAAGCTGGTGAACCTATCTAGCATTTTGTAAGCAAACTGGAGTCTGTGAGCATGATCTTGAGGCTTTAATTCCTGTACTATTTTAATTTTGTAGGGGTGCTAATGTAAATCTTTGTCAAGAATACGGTTTAAATATGTTGTGGGCACCTTTTAAGACACAAGACCGCTTGCGAATAAAGAGTATAGGTTGTTGACGAACAAACTCTCTTTTTTTCTTATCAATTGAATCAACAGAGCTTTATTTCTGTGATGTATGTTGTGATGAGCTTAACATTTTCATTGCGTTATAGTCGTAGAAACTTTGTGTTGATAGTAATCGCGTAAGCAGAACATACGTTGTGCTCGGTTAAATAACGTTATGACATTTAATTTCCATTGGCTGCTCTTGCATTTCTTAAAGCCTCCGCCCCACCCTGCCGAAGCTGCTCGTCTCAGCTATCGATTCGATTGTAAGCGTTCTTTTGGTCCACCCTGTATGTGGCCGCTTCTGGCTGTAAAATTCTTGCTCCAAATACATCTATCTATCTTTGAACTCAGTGTTCCTAAAGGCACTGACAAATATTAAAGTACAGTAACTGTTTCCCAAGTTGAAATTCTAAATATACATTAATTCTTTCTTTCAATGAGTTTGTTTAAGCCGCATTTAATTCACCCTTGACTAAATTTCCTGCCCTCCTAAACAGCTTTATCAAAATAACTTTCTCCCTAAAGTATGAACCATACTAAGAAGAATGGAGATTAATACTTATTGATATGATCATCCGTTGGGGTTTAAACTCTCTCATGTAAAAGTTGAACTACCTCGAATGAAGTTATTCGCATTCTCGCTAAATTTTGTAATCAATAGGACGTAATTTTCTTCTACCCAACATACCAGGTAATTAAGGTCCAAAACGATTCTGAATCGGATTCAGTGGGGGTAAGATTGCAGTTAACCCCCACAGAATCAGATTCCCCGTCTTTCTCCCCGCCCATTTCTTGGTATGCATGAGTTTTTACTAGATTGGCTCACCTCCCGTACAGAGTTCAAGACCACAAAAACATATAATTACATTAAAAGTGAAATACCCTTCCATCCCCATCTGAAGGATACATACGTTTAGAATAGTCTCGATCTTTTCATTAAAACTCCAATGTAATGTGTAAATAATACAATTAAATGTTTATGCTAAGTTAAGGTACTCAATTATCCGCTACTGCTGTGTTTAACATTTCGTGATGCTTTTCTGTTTCTTATGCCCCTTTGTTACCAAATTTGTATATCTGTTAAAACTTTCAGTCATTCATAAGTATTTGAACAATAACTTCTTAGATCCCTTAAACAAAAAAAACCTGAAAAAACTCATTAACAAAGCATTTACGACGTCAAGTATGAATGGTTGGAAATTACAAACCAAACAAAACTTTAAGAAGTCTTACAAAAGAACCCTAAGACAAAAAAAAAAAAAAAACTAAAGAATGAGAAAAAATAAAATTGAAATTCTAAAGAAAGTAATTTCAGAAATGAACAATTGCCAAAAAAAAGGGAAAATATAAATTGGGGAAAATTATATGAAGAGGGGAGTAGACAATAGGAATGTATAGTTGATTTGAATAAAATTTCAATAAATGATAAAGTAGAAATTCATGATAAATAAAGAAGATGCTGGAGTTACGAACACAAATTGAAAATAAGCTGCAATAACAAAGGGAAAGGTCAAATTTTTCATGGTTTTCTAAGGTTAAGGCACTAACTCATTGTACAACTATAATACAAATACAACAAAGCCTTTGAAAGTTTTGTTTTAAGAAAATTAACTTTGTATATGGAAGGTACAACAACAATTTAAAAGAAACTTCCACTATACAGTCTCATTTCTGAAACACAAACTGTCAAACCTGTGTTATTTCCATGTTTTTGTCCTTTTGCTCCTTCGTCTAGCCAGGTTAGAGGTAATCATTCAGTAGAACTTCAAATCAGACTCATAATTATCCAATGCACCATTATAATCATAATCATCACCAATACCAACCATCTCTGCCACTAATGCACCTTTATCATTCCATTCGTGTCTCAACATTATGACACTTTTTCCACAATCATTAACACCCCTTCCTTGCATTTAGCACATCCTTTAAAAGGATAACATAAACCAAGTGTCTGCCTGTGCGTTATCTGGCTGGCTGTAAATGTAAACATTTACTCTTTTTGTTGTTATTTATTACAACACAACATTGGGTGGCAGGACAACAAGTCAATAGCTTGCCAAAGGACCTCATGTGAGTGGGTGCGTACTGGCGGCAGATGCAAATGGCTTTGGCTGTAAATACGAGTGCGGCTTTCAATACCTCTATCTCATCTGCTTTTGGAGTCTGGATTTAGAATATCAACCCTTTTGGTGCATTATATCAACTCATATCTTTGTGTACTTAGTTGCTTTTTGTTGTTTCGCTTCCATTGAAATTTATAATGGTTTGAGCTTATTTGTGTGTTTGTACATTTGTTCATTTGTATCCTTGTTGTTAAATAAAGCCAAACCGGAAATAAACATTAAACAGAAATTGTATATTACCTACAACCCACACCAATGCAATGACATGTTGCTAAATACTAGAAGGACAGTGATATTCCCTACAGGGCATCTCTAGTGACAACTTAGGTTATATCCATATAGATGGAAAATAAGCAGGGAATTTTTGCTTAGGAAATCGTTGGGTTATTTTGTTATTGTTTTTATAACTCTATGATGAATTTTTCCGTTAAAGTTAACTTTAAGTTCAATTCAAACACGTGTAGTATCCAATCATTCGAGATCTTTTTGAGTATCAAACAAAACCCGTCACCAGTCTTAAAGATATTTCATTTTCAACGAAACGTAGTGAAAGTGAATACTACATAGAAGATGTGCTTTGCAGATGCTTTCGTTGTTATGACTACGTGTGTCAGCATAATGTTAGGGGATTTTCCCAACAACAGCAGTGACAGAAACAACAGCATACGTAACTGCAAAAAAGGTACAATCGAGTTGAAAACATTGATGTTTAAACTCACATTTGCTTGCGTTAACACATACGCACCCTCGCAACAAGGATATCATATCTTTGTTGTGGGCAAAACAAACCCATTGCCATGCAATGGGGGAGTTATGACATGAATTTGTATCTTACGTTTATTAACACGTCCCCAGGGTATATTTGAAACAACAACAAGCTTATATAATGAGAATAATGTATACTGCATACTTCTAAACGGCTCGCTACTGTATTGCATACTATTAGGAGTTGTTGGGTGAGATTCATGTGAAGTGGTTTGGTCGTGGTGGTGGTAGTGGTGGGTGGATTTAAAGCTTTACCAGAGAGTGTTAGAAGTATAAGGTATGCGCCGGCATATGAGTGTTTGGGTAAGCCCCCCTTTAATCCAGACATTGTTGAGGTATGTTTGCCGGATATGATTTAATCGTGGAATTCGTAATACTGCACGTTCGCCTAACGGTCTCTTTGCATAGCATGGGAAGCTTAGATGTACGACCGCCGTAACAAATTCAATTTCAACATTATTTAAAAATATTTGCCAACTTTTGTACCTTTTATCTTTGGCACAAAGATGAGTGACTTTGCAGATGGCTATGTGTTGTAGTGGACTGGAGGATATCACCGTCAGTAAGGGTGATGGTAATGTTTGTTTGTGAGTCATATACATGATGAAGCAAAATTTGTAAAAAAAAACAATGGTATTAGAAAAGGGATTTGCCTGAGGATTTATAGGAAATTTACTTAGATTCATGTGATATACAGCAGAAGGGAGGGTGGTATTGTTAAATAAAATTAACTTGACTTAAAGACACTGGTTTATTAAAGTTAGGCAATTTAATTACGAGTGTGGGAAAGAGTAATTGAATTTAAAGAAGAACAATTATGAGGTAAAATTCAATGAAAGATTTTAGAATTAGGCTTTTGCCAAAATGATACAGATATACTAGGGTATTTAGGGATCACATCCTCAGCAGTTTACTTTTTCCGATATTAGGTCAGGTATACTGAAAACCGTTAGATGCCACTGCAGCCTTCTCCAACATTGACAAAAGAGGGCCTGGCGATAAATCAGGACATATCAATGCTCAGTAATGCTATGTGGATGTTGACAGCTACAGCTTTGAAATGACAGAAATGGTTAAGGAGAATATTATTGCAAAACACTGTATTGTGCCGGGTGAACTAAAAGTCTGTTTACTTTTAAATCGGTAGCTTCGTCCAACATAAATGGAGAGTTGGGATGGAGGAGTTTACGAAATGCAAGAGCAGCCAATGAAAATTTAGTGCCATAGTGTTATTCAGCAAAGCACAACGTGCGTTCAGCGTACGCAAGTACTGTCGGTACAACGATTCTTCGCAACGAAAATTTTAAGCTGTTTACAACATATGGCTTGGAAATGAAGCTCTACAAATCAATTGATTAGAAAATGTATATGTCCGTAATTTTATGAAGATCAAAGATGGCATGATGTACAGCCTTTTATTGTCATGTTACAGAACTTTTTTGATCCAGCGCATTAGGGTTTCAAGGGTATTTTTATGAAAGATCTTGATTTAGGAAAGTGATATCCAAAAGAGGTGACATTAACTGGCCGATTGACTTTTTTTCTTTGAAAAATCCTTAAAAGTAAAGTGACAAAATATTAAAGGATAACACACGTTTGAAGTAAGTTGTATAAGATCATATCACTTTTTATGTAGTTTTATACAAATTTAAAGAATTTTATCTTATGCATTTAGATTTTTTCATCATTGAAAGTACCAATTTTTTGTGGTTCATACTATAATATACCGATGTCCTCTCACACTGTTTTATATATCTTTTATTGAACAAGTCATTGACCAGACAAACCATCAACGAGTAGGCAGCAGCGGTATTAAAAGTTCGCCTTAACAAAAACTTTCACTTGAACAAGTGTCCTTTGCAAATATTAATTAACTGTAATATTGTAATTCTTGTTGCCAAAACAGTCATTGACCAGACTGACTATCCCACAACTCTGTGTATGCAAAAACAAAAATCATTGGTGAAACGACGAAAAACATTGTCATAAAGTTTTTTTATAATCCTTTCAAACTTCTCCAATGAAAATGCTAATATCTCTTTTGACAAAGTTAAGTTTGTCTTATCAAAGGAGTTTTGTTTAAATTACGTTTTAAATATTTCTTTTTTGTTGTGTACCACTGCTTTTGTTTTTTTTTATAGGAACGACACGTGTTTGTCTTTGATTTTTATTACTTTCCTGTACCTAAAGGACTTGGCGAAATTGTGCATATAACAGTATAATCTTCGTCCCCATCATCAACATCGTTATAAATCGAGTCGTAAACTGAGAATCTTTTTGGAGTTGCAGCAGCACAAAAACAGTATATAGAAATCAACTACAGGATTTTGAACAATGTGTTAACAACTTATACACGCACGCATGGAAAAGAAATCCCAGCAAAATATTAAGGTAAGGTGGGAATAAATATGATATTTTTTTCAAACATTTCTTAGGGAGAATAACAAGTGAAAGCAAAAATTGTGGAAGAGCTTTTGTGAGTGATACATATAAAGGAGTCACAAAATTTGGTGTCGCGCAAAATTTTCAAATTAAAAATCTTTTCTACTTAATTAAGTATAGTAATTCTTAGCTGGTATGATACTTTAAGCAGTGTCAGGCTAAATCGAATGCACGTACCCATAAATATTATGTATTATGTAGCAAGCATGCCTGGTGTTGCTTTCACAATACTCAAGCATAGACTGGCCATAGAATGACTGCTTTGAATCAAACACAGCTTCCTCTACGTGTCAATTGACGATCAGAGCTGTTTAAAAAAACCACTATTATTTCCGGCCTCGAGAGGGGATGCCTAGCACTGCTATAAAGTTTTCAATTCCCAGATAAATCAAAATTGTGTCGAAGTTATATTCAAGTTGCTAAAGGTTTTTACGACTACGGATTTGACGGGGAATCCTTATATACGATTTAACTTCATTGTATACAAGTCTTACTTGTAAAGTTAAAAGGGTTTGGCTTTACATACTGCCTCATATCTAAACCATGGATTAAGTGGCAAGGTGTCGACTCCATTCAGACTTATCACGGCTATGCATAAGTACCTGTAGTATTGTTTAAATGTTATACTTTATTATAATTATTTCTTTTCTAATTAATTCATTTTTATTTTTTATTATTATCTGATTTTGGTTTGTACACCCACTTATATTGCTGGGTTGCATGCTCTCCCCATCTGCTCTGCCGCTGTCTCACTACCACAATAACGATACGGAAGTTATACTTTTTTGCTTAATGTTTATCACATTCACTCATCTTCTGTTTTGTGCCACTTAATGGCTTATTTATGTATTCGCCTTTTAACCGGAACCTCCGCCCACCTTTACATAGATTTGGGCGGCGTTACCCCACAAGCTTTTGTTATTATATATTAACCATTAATATAGATAGAGCTTCAGTGCAAACTTACCTTATCTTCAGCTTCCTCAGCTCTCTCCTCGGCTTCTATCACTCTTTGCTCCAACTCCAGCAGCTATTAAATGATGCATTTAGAAAAAAAAGTGGAAGAAAAAAGAGAGAAAAAAGCCCAACGATAATGATGAGTGATTTCATTGTTAGCAAAGGATTTCATGTGGAAAGTTTAGATAAAAATGGTTAATAACTGAGTAAAGTATAATAGTTTATGTTTTCATAAAGTTGACTGCAGAAGAAAAGGATGTAGTCGGAGAATGATTTATCGAGCGATGATAATGGAGGTTAATGGCAGAGACATAAAGGTCATTTGCAGGGATATTTAAAAAGGCACTGATGCCCTAGGGCATGTAGAGCATGCCGACTTAAGCTACGGTATTATCGGATTTATCTTAACGTAAATTGAATAATGATTGAAAATATTACGGATTTGTTTTAAAATTCTAAAATAATCATATAATCTCTAGACAAAACACCATTGTTTGCAATTCAGCATCAACATAACACATAGGACAGATTATAGCATATAAGAAGTCCTTTAGCTAAGACACCAACCTTACGCTGTAGTGTCACTATGCATGGCTAGATGGCGCCCAAAACATTTACGTCCAACATTTAATAACTGCACAGTTCTGTGGATATTTCTTATACCACTTTTTCCACGAAGTATGCTCTTGTTTTTAACCTTTACAGCCTTGAAGTATGTTATGAAAATATTTGAATATTAAGATACCTAATTCTTTAAGTATTTAAAAAAATTTTACAAAGTTTTACATCGCAACATGGTATTAATAAAAATTTTTAATAAAATTAAATTTGCAATTTCTATAAGCACTAATACAGGGTGGCGCTCGAATAATTTGTTTGGAAATTTTCGTTGCAGCTCCGCCATAACCGGTGTGGCTACTGGTGCTGTTGTTCCATCTTGCTGGAACCAGATGCTATTGAAACAGATACGTCTTCGACACATTTATGGGTAAAAAAACTTCTTCAACATCTTTAAATAATGGTCCCCATTGGCTGTTACTGTGACACGAAACACGATTTGTGCGCCACCCTGTAGTGTTTTTTGGTTTCTCCATTATTTTGTGGATCTTATAATACTTAATATATGTGATGCTAGTGGAGAAGACACAAAAAAGGGTGCTGATGCGATAGTTTGGCAACTTTCGAAATAGCCATCAATTTCACACAACTCTTGTTAAACAAATTCCATTAGCAACAATAGAATAGACCTTAAACCGAACGATGAAATCAAATTCATAATTCACAATATAGACCAATAAAACAAAACAAAATTAAATTTGCACTTAAATTTCTATTGGTATGTTGTTCTGCTTATTAAAAATGTTAAAAAATTATTGACAGCATATTAAAGCATATTTTACTTTTCATTATAATAATTAAAAGAAGAAATTGGCTAATCCTGTGATAGGCTTAAATGGAGTCCTGTGTCTCTTATGCAGAAAAATAAAATAGTTTTACTATTATATATGGTATGTTGATAACACACCCCAATAGTTCTAAATTTATTGGTATCTTAAAGTAAATTTGTCCGTTATTTGTTTAATAAATAAATAATTTAAATATAAAATTTGGCTAATCCTGCAAAAACAGCCTTTGAAATTTGTTTGATTATATATGTGTACTTTTATGCATATCATAAGCCTTTTTTATTTCTACAGCGAAAATTGATTAAGATTAACATTTTCCAGTTGAATAAATGTTCAAACATAAGTTTTCTAATCAATCAATTTGTTGATTAATTATAACTTTTGTGTCACTAACCTTTCGCACACGAGCAAACACACTTTTCAAGTTATGTTCTCACGAAAATTTTATAGCATACCTTTTGGTGCTTACACTCGCTTAACACTCACAAACGAAGGCTATGCGAGACATAGTTTAATACAGCTCCACCTTGATTATCGTCGATAAACATCAGGCGTTGAAGTGAAAGTGTATTTAAAAGCCAAGTAGGCACGCAAATATTAAATTCCCTTAGACGTAGTGTCTTGGAGAAGTTCGTGCCTCAAAGTAGACACCATGCCAGAGTTGGAAGCGTTTACATGCTTAGCGGAAATTTGTTTTAATTTAAATTTGCGTTCAACGTTTTGTTTATGGGCAAAAAGCATGTTTAACATACTTTTTTTAATCCTCTTAAAAGTCTCGACATTTTTTTCTGCTTCATGTCTTTATGGCCGCGTATAACAAAAGTTAGTGGCGCCTGAAAGTCTACTCTTCTATGCGGTACTGTTATACAGAGTTGAAGAGTGCGGTGCTGTTGGTTTGTCGGAAGTTTTAGGCAGCTGAATATTAACTTGACTATTAACATGCCAATAAAGGAAATGCCTGTTTTTAATGTCTCTAAATATACGACGAACCAGAACAGCAGCCATTGAACCAACGTTGATGTCTACTCAGGCAACATGCTGGCATGGTAAATTGCTGCAAGCTCAGCCATCAAATTCCGTCAATTAATCACTCAAATGCCAGTCATATAGAAGAACGCGAAAAAGTGTATCGATTAGCTTGCTACCACCTTCTACTCCCTCTTAACTCCTAAAATATTTAATGTTCAAACTTGCGCCTTGAAGTATGCTTCAGTTAAACTCTGACAACGACAAAAAAAAAAAAACAACACAAAACAATCATGAATTTGGATTTGGCTTGATTGGTGGGTGTGTTGTGGTAATGTTGGCCCATTGACTCCCTTGATATCAATCGATGGCAAAAGTTGTCTTGTGATATCCTGCTCTCAACTGCAAAATATTGTTCATTTGTATTTGCTGTATTTGTTTGTTGTTGTTGTCGTATAGGTGGGTGGGTAAGTTGTTTTTTGTTTAAACTGGATTTGTGCCGTGACAGATAATGGGATCACGAAGAGTGCTGACAATAAAGAAAACAATACCATATATATATATAAATAAGTAGAATGATTCTCGTTATTTGCCAAGTTTAATGAATGAACAAAATATTTTGCAATAAAAAATTATACAATGTCACAAAGAGTAATGCACACTTTAAGGGGAAAATTGATAGCTACAAGGTATGCAATGTAGTTCTACGAAATGTGACATGAATATGGCAAGTTGTGGCATATAAATTTGTAAACAATGGCAGAGAGTATATAGGAATAAGGTTTGCACTTTTGGCAGTTCAGTATAGATAAATTCGCATCAGGAAAATATAAATAAAATATTTATATCATATTGCACCAAAGTTGAGTTTTGTCAATAAATTCCAACATTTAAGATATTTCATAGATAGTGATTTATGTCAACCGCAGTTCTCAATGTATAGCAAACTTGGCTCTAACGCTCAAGACAAAATGACAACAATTTTGTAAAATGTGATTATTGGCAAAAATCGTATAATTATATACCTAAAAATTTTAAAATTGTGGTATACCTTTAGGACCATTCCATTATTGAACAGTCATATTCATCATATCATCATATCATATTGAAAACCGAAACCGTTGACGATTTGTATGTGTAAACAACATCCTGGCGGATTTCTGAATATGTATTTCTTAAGAGCTCTTCACAAGAAATGAATATTCATTATTATTTCTATACGTCAAAATAAAAGCATATTTTTGGGGATGTAATGTCATAGCGAATAATATGGGCTTAAGGGAATTTTCAGTAATTTGTTTAAATAAACAAAAACATCTTTCCTGCAAATGTAAAAGGCGAAAGGCAACAATATTAGAGTCATCATTGAAGACCCAGTACTGAAGTATACCCAGCTGGCTGGCTGTGGTACCAAAAGGAAAATGGATGAATTATTTAAATATGTTGTGATTTCATAAATTGCTAAAATTCGTCATAAGTGCTTTAGAGTGTATTACAGGTGCACGTGTTCATTAAAGAGGGTTACAGAACATAAACGTTCAGGTAAAGCATGTCATTAAGTTAAGCATTTGTAATTTTAATAAATGGTTGCCTATGTTTAAGCATAAGCGTTTAATAAAAACGATTGCATATTTGGGTCTATGGGGATTTAGAAGTTAATAAGAAGTGTATGAGTATTTTTTTAAGGTTTAAAAATGAGACTAATATGTCTCAGAAAATGTTATTATATTTCCATACAATATGTTGTGTTATATTTCCAGAACAGACTCAACCGACAAGTAATAACAGCAAACATAGGTCGCTGCAGATATGGCAAGAGTGGGTTTATGAAAATTTAAATGAAAAAAGTTGTCAGATCTTAGTTTTTGATGTTATTGTTAACTGTTAACGACTTTTCATATTTCTCACAGTAATTTATCAATATTTTAATGAGAAAAGTTGTCAGATTTTAGTTTTTGATGGCCACTTAGCGAAATATTGCATACCTTTGAACTAAATTCTACTTATTTAAATATAAACAATCCGGAAATTTTAAAATATCTCTAAAAATGCATTAAAAAAAGGTAAGGTGAACTATTTCTTACTCTGGAATACTAATAACAAAAATAGTACTCCAACAATATTGAATAGTATAGATTTAATAATTAAAAATATTCTTAAATTCAGGAACTTATGTAAAACATTCAACTACATGCATTTGTATACCATTAACCTTTGGTGTTATGTTTGCACTTATGCGCAAACACATATATATATGTATGCAACTCATGTAACTTTGCCCCAGCAAAATAAGTGTCAACAACGGATACAGTTTTTTTTCGCATATCCTTAAATAAACAAAATTGCTACAATGCCTACAACTATGCAATGCTAAGATATAATATAAGAAATACATAGCCTGCGGCCAAGTGCAATATCTTACGACGTAAAAAGTGTACTGTGCTATTGTGAGGTTACGCTGAGAATGACATCCTTTTTGTGTGATATTTTTTTTAATGTAAAACTGTAGTATGGGTAAGAGAGACAGAGAGAGAGAGTGTAAGAGGTGAAAGAAAGAACTTTAGAAATCGGTGTCAATTGTTGGTTGCTTGTTGTGTTTTTCATCATCTCAACTGAACTACATTCAAATGTTTGTATGAAAAAAATAAAATGGAAGGAGTAGAAAACAAGTAAATATAACTTAAATATTTCATAGTTACAGGGTTTTAAGCCAATGTATGCTGTCGGTGGCAAGCAAATGCTGCCTTATGCTGCCTAATCCAAAACTAAAAATATGTGTCTTAAAGTAAACATTATTCTTCTGTAGCAATAATTAAAGTTATAATTTCAAATCGTTTCTATTTTAAGCCAATGCATTGAAATCACTTATTCCATTGATATGAAAGACTATTGGAAAAAATGTTTGAATATAAAATTGGCATACATTTTAAGGTAAACCCTAGATTCTACCAACATATTCATATATAGTGTATATAGTGCTTCACAATGTGTTTATAGTGCAAAACCTTTTTTGCCACCAAAAATCTTTTTAAATTTTAAATTGTATACTCTATATTTTCCCTTAACTCAACCCATCCACTGCTTGACATCTGTACTGTACATACTTGACATTTTAAATATGTTTACCTTAATTGAGGCCGGTTTTTTTTTCAGCTTGGCATCTGACCGCATGAGGTTCTCGGCAGAACAACATGTTGGTAAAATGTTAAAACAACTCATGCGGTTGAGAAAATTTGCAAAAAGGTATTTTTACAGTAAATGTGTTACACAAGTTTTACATTTGCGGCTGTGAATTTGGTACGAGTGGTGCCCTGGGGGGAGTTAGGCAGAAATCAAGGCATATTTTAAGGGGTTGTTAAAATTAGTGCATACTTGTGGGTTGAAAAGTTGGTAAATACATAGAATACAAAGCAAGAAATACATTTGGAAATAGCAACATTATTAAAAATAATTTTAATGAATTTTAATTAAAGTTATACATAGAAAAATTGAGAAATGTCGACTATAATGAAAATATGTTAAAACTGGTTTAAGTTTATAATAGAAAGTGCATCAAAATTAATGCTTTGATTTGTGTTTTGACAAGTGTAGAAATATAAAAATAACTTATTTAATTTTTATCAAAATGTTATGAAGTTAATTTGTGAGAGAAAAGTTAATAAATTCCATATTTAATGTTATTTGGTCATAACGTATAAGTAATATTAATTGATACAATTTTTGCTACAAATTCTATTAAAAAAACCTTACTTAATGTACTTTTTATTATTTAGTCTTAAAGTAGTGATTATTGGCTTACAGCTTATTGTAAATTTCTGTTCCAATATTGTGATCCTTTTAATTTATTTCTACCGCATAAGTAATATTAATTGCTTTAACGGTTACCATAAGATACTGTTCACATATTTTGACTATGTCACAGATTTTTCCAACGTATTAGTAATATTAATTACTATAACGCCTTAAAGAGTTGCTGTAACGAATATATTGGGTAAAAGGACATTGTTTAATACTCGAGCTTAAACAAATCGTAAATACTAAAAACATCCACATAACTTTTCACTCTCTTATCAGTTGGCTGGTATTTTCAGCAAGTAGGTCTCAGTTGGGTTCTCTCTTAAAATTATAACATGTTCTTGTTTACTATTTGAGTCGCTTATACTCAAACACCTGATCTCACATATTGTTGTCGTCATATCTGCAACCAAAACTACGTTATATCATATTTCCTTTGGTGGCAATATCTTCCTGGCCTTAAATAATCTGTTTTTAAAATTGTTTAAAATATTATTTTTTTTGCTGTGTTTTCTATGCCATCATAAAAAATTCAATTATCTTTGCATTTTAAATGAAGCACTTTAAAAAGTTTTTCTCCAGACTGTTCATCTTTATAATCTTCAAAAGTCTTTATGACCTTTTGTTGTATAAATGTAAAAGAAAAAAAAAATGGTGAACGGAGTATTATTAGCAAGATCTATTATTCTTATATGAACAATGAATTATTCATAATATTTCTCTCTTTTTGTTGCGAGTAATAAATACTCACTCAGCTCCAAACAGCTTTTGTTACTAAAATATAGTCAACCTACCAACAAAATGTGCTACAGGGTGGGGGGTATATTTTATAAAGAAGTTTACACATATACAATGTGTGTGTGTGTCTAACGGTGTGGGTGTATGACTATGTGTATTCTAGTTTATAGATATGTTGTATATTCAGCTAAATAGCTGGCCTATAAACAAACTTATTAAGTATTCAGTTTTAGTTGAGACTTTAAGGACATCAAAAACGTTGAATGCAAAGTGCTGGAACAGTTGATGACTGACAAAAGGTTAAAAAGGCAACAGAAAATATGCCAAAGAGTCTGGTACTGGTGTGTTTGTATAGAATTTTGATTTAATCTTGTGTTTATAATGTGATATACATAGATATGAAAACAATTTTGCTATTCCCTTTACTAGACAAAAAGGGGGATGTAAGAACTTCAAATACGAATGAGGGCGATAAAGATAAAGAAGGGAGCACAGAATAGTGAGTAATGAACATGTAGATTATTTAGAACGGAAATGCTTTATGAAAATGAAATTCAAATGGAACAGTTCGTCCTACTTATGTGCCATGTTTAAACTGAAAGCTGTGAGTTTAAATCAGCCATATGCATTGGCTGCATGTATTTATGTGTGTATTCATGTGCTGCCACTTAAAGTTTGAAACGTTGGCTTTAATTGCCATGTAGTGTTATTTGAGTACAGTTTTTCAGTGTTCAGTTGTAGAAGCTTTTGTAAAATTATCGCTTAATTGTTATTAATCATACGCAATGAAGTTAGGCAATTACATTTATGGATTTAATTAACATTGTGTGGTAGCAAAAATTAAGTGGAAATGTTTTAATATTAAACGGGGTTTAGGTGTTTTTATTGCATATTAAACTGTTTAAAGTGACTTTCAGTTCATACAACTGTAAGTAAAATTTTAATTTTCAAAATACCACAGAAAAACACCGAGACACCCAAACTTAATTTTGGGCCATAGAACATAGTGGTATACTCGGTTTAAAAAAATAGGTCAAAATCAAGAAATATACCATTTGTAAATTTGTATTATCTCTCAAGCTATTTTATACCATATGGCATTAAAACATTCTTCATTAAGACAAACGTAAATGTAAAGTAAAAAAAAATTGTGTTAAATCTGTAAACAAATACACTTTGTGCCTTAGTTATTACACAATGCCAAATGTAAGCTTTTAATTGTTATCAATCATACGTCAATCTGAAAAAATACTATCTCAATTGATAGCATTTAATTGTTATCAATCATACGTCACGGAATCGCTTTTAAATATTCAAATATATTGTTTTGCATTAATTTTAAATGAAAATTTAATGGTTAGACCCTTTATAAATTTCTATGGAATTAGAGAAAATCACACTGTTGTGTTATTAACTATAGTACAATCTGAGTTGTTGGCATTTAATTGTCACCAATTACCAATGAAGGACTATTTTAAATACACAGTACAACATTTTTTAGCTCATTGATTTGGGACTCAATTCTGAGAACTGCACGTGAAAGTAGCTCCAAAAAGAAGAAGTTTTGCATCATTCGTTTTGTCAAGTTACATACATGCCATAATCATTTAATATCGATTTGAAGTTAGTTTGTATTGTATAGAGGAATTTGTCACGTTTAAGGCTCTTTTGTTTGACATAACTCGAGAAGCGCTAGTCCGATTTAGCTGAAAGAAATTTAAAAAAATTTGGAATAACTATTACTTTAATCTGTTCATATAACGTTCCCTACATAAGCAAAAGTTTCACTTTTCCATTCATGAAATGATTTTGAACTGTGTTAATTTTGTAGCAGTAACAGTAAACTCCATGGGGTATAGTATTTATGTTATGTCAAACAAAAAAGCCTAAAACGTGACAAATTCCCCTATGCGACACTTACTAACTTCAAATCGATATTAAATTATTATGGCATGTAACTTGACAAAACGAATGATGCAGAACTTCTTCTTTTTGGGGGTACTTTCACGTGCAGTTATCAGAATTGAGTCCCAAAATCATGTCAATCGTTCGCATTTAATTATCATCAATTATACGTCGCAGCTTCTCAATGAAGGTCTATTTAAAATAAACAATTTTATTGTAAAGTATTAAATTAATAATGACAGAATACGAATTGTAATTTATAAATTTGAATAGAATTGTTTTTTTTTTATAAAAAATATAAATCAATTGATATTTAAAAAACGTGCTCATAATATTGTGGTAAATAACAAAAAGTTATCATAACATTTCTCTAATGTTAGTGCCTATGGACTAATTTGGAGGCCTATCCTTTCGTCTTTTAGTGTACTTTATTGCTCTTATTAATTAAATTTTTTTTGTATATTATTCTCTATACACACATTGTAAACTAATACCAGCATTTGTAATAGTATATTCTCATTGTATTTACACTCTCCTTTTATATAATTCATAAACATTTGCTCTTCATTATTTTGCAATAATACTCAAATGTTTATTCTTTCCTATTGTCGCCTGGTGTCAGGGCCAACAATTACATTACACACATAATAAATCAATGTTAAATTAAATATGCAGTAAATGCAATTATATGTACAACAACATGGGTATAGTTTGCTCATTGTAAGCCAATTAATCATGCAATAAAATTACCATTAAATAAATTCAATTTATATTACAAAATAATTAAACATTTAAACCAGTATTAAATACACAATATTTTGTTTACATGCAAAACCAATGGCAGGGCCATAAAACATGCACTCAGCTACAGCAAATAATGCACAAAGGGACTATCCACCCGTAGGCAGAGAGACCAAAGGATTACAAACTCTAATGAAACATGACATTTGAACGTAGTGCACTTTAATCATAATCATGTTTTAATTACACATGACACAACCAATTTATTTAACAAAAAAGAAAAAAAACAAATGTTAAACATAACAAAGGAATCTGTTTGTAGTTATAATAAAAAGAGGAAAAAAGTTAAGCAATGACCACGAATTACAGATTTTGCATGGTTGTCACACAGGGTATGCATGATTAATATTAATTATGGAGTTCTTTGGTGTATTTAAATCACAACATTTGGGGTTAAAACAATGCAAAGGACATTACAATACAAGACTTTAGGGATTTTGATGTTTTAATTAGCAATTACCATGACCAATGAATTATTATGATTTGAGTTTACTTTTTAACCAAAATTGTTGATTTTTTTATTGTTTTCAGTACTCAGCTGATTTCTTGTTTCAATCTTCTTATTATAAACACTTTTAGTTTATTTCCTTAACACATTTAATATCTGCATCGCATAATTTCTTTAATAAGTTTTAGCCTCAAAACATTCATTGTACACTTCAACTGCATTTCAAAACTCAATTAAATCTTCATATCCTGTTACAGACAAATTCGCATTAACAAATTCACAAAGAAATGCTCACCTTCAGAAATTTTAGCAAAATCAAATGTAGCTTATTACTTTAGGCGTTGACTTATGCAATTAACTTGTTGGTCTTTGACATGCACTGGTATGCTAATTACAGCCACAGAAAACCCACTTCCACATACCCATACACAAACACACACAAAGAGAGAGGGAGAGAGAGAGAGTAATTTGGTATAAGGTCGAAATTAAACTACAAAGTTGTGGTCATCCGTAAAAACAGGTGGGAATTTGAGGTAAGTGAAAATAAAACCAAAGTAAAATGGAGTTTGAACAAAATCTTGTAATGTCAAATTAAAATATTTTGTAAACAATTGATATTATATAAAGCAGACGGCTGTAATAATAAATATAGATGATCAAAGTTGTGTGACGTATGATTGATATTAATTTTATTTATATGTATTTTAACTATATGTAGTATAACCGACCAATTGAGAGGGGCTAAAGTGCAAGTGACAAATAGACGAAAATTTAAATAAGTATGTAGTTGTGTTCCTAAACACCATCTTTGTCTACTAGCATGAGATAAGATCAATTTTTATTAACAGTCATGATGTAAAGCGGAAGAACATCTCAAGTAATACCTGTATTTGCATTTCAGTTTAAAACTTTGAAGGCTCGAATATAAATTTTTGTCACTTGCACCCCTTTGCTGCTGACCCCCTCAATTAGTCTCTCATCCCTCTTGCTTAACGTTTTGAAAAGATTGATTGCTATGTATGTAAGGATGTTTTTAAACCTCACATTTTGAGCACATCTCAACATGCGTACATCGCTAGAAGATCTGTCGAGAGTGCTCTTTATGATGTGATTGGTCTTTATGAAGTTCAGGTGACTTTGCTTAAGCTGCCTTTCTGGATATAGAAGAGTCTTGAAACAATGTGATGTGGAGAATGTCATTGTATCAAGACCCCTAGTCGTCAACTCAGAACTTGGTGGAATCTGTGAGAATAAGATAGCGACTAGAGGAACACCACAGGGGGAGTCCTAATCGCTCTTCTATGCCTCTTTCTGATAAACGGAGAACTTCAATCATTAAAAGAGGATGGTACGCAAATACGATTTGTGTAACCTTGTGCAAACTGCCCTTGGAACCTGCTACGATGCACCATAACCTGTGGCCGGGGGGTGAACCTTTAGCATACGGGATTGGTTCTATTTATATAAGGTCAAGGACTTCAGGCCATCAAATTGTCTTGAGATAATCTTGAAACGTAGGGGGCGTCCGCCACAACTTTTTTTTTTGTATGGGGACCGACCCACATTATTGTACACTATGTTAGGGAGGGCCTAAATAAGAATAACTTAGTGAAAATGTTTGTCAAGGTAACTGCGACCAGAGGATCAGACTGGAGATTGACATTAGTTCTCATATGATCATGCGAATGATATGATTTTTTGACGAAACGTGTGGATTTTCGTAAAGTTGCCGATGAAATTCCGAAAGGATCGGTATGAAAATACGGTAGGACTTTTTATAGTTACTTTATTCTACATCTACTGATGAATCGAATATGGAACATGTCACGGATGATGGTGTATACAGCGAGGACATGCAGGTAAGCCTTTTTCAGGCTACATAATGAATGCATAACGAATTGATAAAAGCAGGCGGGTAACCCTCTGTGTGCATAGCCAATTTGCTATTACTGAAAGGAGAAGTTGGAAGGGCATCTGTTGGATGGGCATCTCTGGATGTCAGCATCTGTTGGGTGCGGGGACATTGCGATATCTTTGGGAACGACTTACCAATTTTATGGGCTAAAGTAGGCTGTACCATGACTGACTCTCTGATAGATTTTCACCCGCCCTTTTGAAGGAGTGAAGGAGTGAAGAGTGAAGAGACATTGGATCTCCAGTACCGGCTGTATAACTGCTTGATCGCTGTGGCCCGAATATAGTAAATCCCGATCGAAATACAGTGTTAGCCTGTGTAGCACTGACTCGAGACTGTCCTTTGTAATTTTAACTGGTCACTGCAATATGAGGCACCTAAAGGGCAAATGGGATAGGTCCGCACTATATATGGACTACTGTGAGGACCAAGAGACGATGGAACATATTCTTTATAGCAGTCCCTGGTCCGTAGGAGGTTACATAGAGGACATAGGTTTCATGGGGTGCCTTCTAAGGTTAACTAGGTCAAGATCATTTACTAAGGGACTTCTTGTTTTCTCGTCCTTCATTATCTATACATACACAATTCTATCTCTATACTCCTCGTTTCATTTTTCTGTCTCTTCTCCCTCCTTATTTGACAATAATAATGGATCAATAGATTACAAAGTGTACAGTGAGATCATACGAGTCCTAAATCTAACCTTACCTAAATTTTGTATTTTTTTTGCTAATGTTGGTATTGAAACGAAATAGAGCTGTACTTTTTTTAATATTTTTTATAGCACAACACTTTATTTTTTGTCTTAGGGCCCCGCTCTATTGCCACACTACGACCCTGACTGACGACAGGCAATATGTTTCAATTTACTATTTACTGCAACGCTTGCATTTAAATACCAAAGGTTGCAAACATGCATTGGTTTCTAACAACGATTGGAACACTTTTACGCTTCATCTAAACTAGTGCTTTACCATAACCATGCCAAAGTCGTTTTATACATACATGGCAGATTCTTGCTAATATGTGTGAGTGATCCATCTATATGGGTAGTCTGTGATGGTATTAACACATTTATGTTGCTGTTTGTTGCAAGGCTTTTAATTTGGTTGGGTATAGCGTTAATTTGAAAAATTTTTCAAAAGGACATTGGTTGGTTGCTTGTTGATGGATTTGTAATGGTTTTATGTGTTTGTAGAGGCGTTTAGATTGGTTGGTTTTTCTCCCATGACAAAAATGACCAAAAATTGATTTTGGCATTGATTTGATGGGAATTTGTTAGAAATGTTGGTAATTTTTTGTTTTACGTTATATATCCTCTGTAAATGTTAACTTTTGTATTTGTGCAACGGCTTTGCATGATGTGGCGATGATTTATTATAAATAACATAGTTTTAGTTGGCGCATGGGTAATGCCTTTTCATCAATTACAGTTTAACAATTATGCTGCAATTCAATGAACATTTGTGGCTATGGCAACTGGGCTCATTGCAATGTTGTGGAAATTGTAAAACGAGTAATGAAAAATCATTTAAATATCCAATGAAATTTTATTTCATCTAAATAGGAAATGTTCAAATATATGAAAATGATTGAATTGAAAGCAATTGTACTCTTTTATTGTGATTTTAGAGGGGCAGCGATGGGAATGTGACTGTGTTGAGAACCGTACATAAATGTTCAACATTTGTATTGCCTATATTCTGCGTTTCCTTAAAGTATAGCTAATGGAAATTATCCACGTATGATTGATATTAATATGTAGTACTGTATGGGAGATTGACAGAGTTAAAATCATTATGAAATGAATTAATGGTTTCGTCTTATTCGGAGTGTCAAACTGATTATTACTAGTTATTTATAAAAATTAAAGCCAATCGCAATCTCTTTATATTTCTTTAACAAAGGCAGTGATTGACATTTTCTCTCTCTCTCTCTCTCTCTCTTTTTCTTTCTGCAATGAATAACAAAGCTTAAACTTTGCCCTTTTAATTATAGTTAAATTAATTATAGTAAAATCCTTCAACATTTCCCACAATTGCACGAAATTAACAAATTGAAATTAATCATTCGTCCTATGGCCTCGTCTTGCATTAATATCGATCATACTTAAATTACCAACAAACCGGAAAAGGAAATTAATTTATTTTTGATATGCTTCAGTTTCATTCAATGGCAAATATAGCTACCACTAGATTTTGGCTACAACAGCAACAAAGCGTTACTTGTTTCCGAGAAGTAGGAGAACAAGAAACTGAAACAAATGAAAACCATTAAATGTTGACTACAATTTGTGTCATAACGATAAAACGCCGCTAATGATAATGGCGCCTGGTAAATGGTCCTTTCATGTTTATCCTGTGTGTGTGTGTGTAAGTGGGAGAGAGTGCATTTTTAAGTCTGCTCAATATAATAATACAACACATTAAGGGCTTCCATCTATGATAAAGACTCGAGACAGCGCCGAGTGGTTGCTGGCATTGTGATGTGGTGGAAAGTGGTAAACACTCCACTCTTCATTTGTAACTTTGGTTGCTGCCATTTAATTACTACCATATGTGATTTTTTTTGCCTACAATTTCTGTGAAAGTGCAACAAACATTAATTAAAAATTAAATGGCCATGAGCTGGTTTATTATGAGACAATAAAATAATGGTTTTGCATGTGTGATGCTGCAAATATAGTCGTCTGTAGTGGCTTCTTTGTAGTAGTTGCTGTCACCGCTGAGTCTATTGTTCTGACTGACTGTCTCTTGCTGTGTGGTAGAAATTACGTTTTTTTTCTGTGTGTGTGTGTGTGACGAACAGTTGTCATGGCAATTACAATTATTGACAGCATTAAATTGACAAGCCACAATGCACATAAATGTTGCAACACTCCATCCACACTTTGTTGCTGTAATAATAACCAAAGTTATATATGGCAGTCATCAACAATTAAAAGCGAGCCAACACTATTAATTTGCAACAAAATGTCAACGCCAAAAGAAATCAAATTAAATTTTCTTTAAGGCCATAACAGAATTGGTAACGTTTTGCAGTAAAGCAAATTAAATGAACCATTTTTTTGTTTGTCTATACACACAAATTTGACTTCAACATGTTTAGACATTCACAAATGGCCAAGTAACCCGACATTCAAATAACTTAGCCAACCTAGAGGCCAAACCTTCGTTGTTCCTCAAGTTGTGCCATTTATCACCTATTCGCCCTCCGCCCCCCTCTCCGTCGCCCACACACCTAAGAGCAAAACATGGAAAAGGCATGCCAAAGAGCTCATATCAAATTCATGTAATAATTTATCATTGTCATGTAGACTTTATGTAGATTTACAGATGTGTGAGTGTGGGTGTTAGTCATATGTAAGAGGGTTGTATGGAGGAACGTATACGTATTGTTAGGTGCGTTTTTGTTAAACAGTATCGCATCGAGATTTTATGGGATCGACTAAGAGATATAACAGCTGTTGGCATCATAATTATATTGCTTGAAAATACAATACAATTTGATCGTATAATTAGTTAGTTACTACTGTTAATAAACTAAATGTTTTTATATGAAAATGCTTGTACAACCGCCGTAAAGTTCGGGTGTCGGTAGTTTATTGTAGCTGAAATAATTTTAGATTTGTTAATAGTTAACAATAATGTGTGAATCTTAATTTTCTACTGCAATTTTAATAGCGCATCATATTCGCTCGTTTTCCGTTTTCTCTCTCAAACTGCTTGTAAGACCACGATTAAGTTCGAGTTTCGGTAGTTAAAGCCGCTAGAAAAATTTTAAATTTGTTAATTGTGAACAAAAATATGCGAATCACAATCTTCTACTGTAATTTTTTACTGCATCATTTTCTCTCATCCCTTTTAACTCTCAAACTGCTTGTACGGCGGCGATAAAGTTCGGATTCAGTAGTTTACTGCAGCTGAAACAATTATAGGGCTGTTATAAGTGAACAAAAATATTAGAAGCTTAATCTTCTACTCTAATATTTATACTGCATTATTTTCTCTCATTTTCTATTTCCTCTCTCAAATTACTTGTACGGCCGAGATAAAGTTCGAGCTTCGATAGTTTACTGCAGTTGGAATAATTGTAGAGCTGTTAGTTCTGAATAGAAAAATGCGAATCTTAATCTTCTACTGTAATTTGTATACTGCATCATGCCCTCTCGTTTTCTCTTTGCTCTCGCAAATTGTTTATACGAAGGCGATAAAGTTTGAGTTTCGATAGTTTGCTGCAGTGGAAATAATTGTAGAGGTGTGCACACAAAAATGCGAATCTTAATCTTCTACTGTAATTTTAGTACCGCATTGTATTCTCGCATTTTTCGTTTTCGCTCTCAAACTGCTTGAACGGGAGCGATAAAGTTCGAGTTTCGATAGTTTATTGCTGTTGGAACAATTTTAGAGCTGTTAATTGTGAACATTAAAATGCGAATCATAATCGTTTACTGTAATTTGTATACCGCATTATATTCGCTCGATTTCCGCTTCCTGTCTTAAACTGCTTGTACAGTCCCGATAAAGTTCGGGTGAGGGTAGTTATCTACAGTTAGAGCAATTGTAGAATTGTAGAACAATTGTCATATGTGAACAAAAATATGTTCCAAATTGTTTGTACGGCCACGATAAATTTCGGATGAGGGTAGTTTACTTCAGTGTAGAGCTGTTATAAGTGAACAAAAATATGCAATCCTCAATCTTCTACTGGAATTGTTGTATTACATTATTTTCTCTTGTTTTCCCTTTCTTCACTAAAGCTGCTTGTACGGCCGCAGTAAAGTTTGGATTACAGTATTTTAAAGCTGATTAGAAAATTGTAAACAAAAATATTAACATTTTCGGAATTTGTAATTTTTATACTTAATCATGTTCTCTTATCTAGATAAGGTAATCATCGTACGACCTTCTGATATTTGCTATACACTGAATTAGAGTGGCTTGATTTTTTTGGTAAAATAATATGTACCATAAATTGTACATTTTGGTACCATAAATTGTACTTTTGGTACCAACAACTGTCATTTTTATTACAATAAATTGTACTTTGTGGTACCATACATTTTACTTTTTAGTACCATAAATTTTATTTTTTTGGCACTATAAATTTAACTTTTTGGTATCAAAAATTGTATTTTTTAGTGCAATAAATTGTAAATTTTAGAACCATAAATTGTACTTTGCACTATTTGGTAAAATAAATTTTACTACTTGGTACAGCAAATTGTACTTTTTGGTACAATAAATTAAACTATTTTTGAATTAGTACAGCGGGAAAACATATCTGCAAGAGTTGTACTGTCGTACACTACTTTTGTATGGGAAAAATCTACTACTATTTTACAACTATTGTACAATGTACAACTTTAGCTCATACGACACATACGACACATAGGACACTCTTGTGAACACCCTAATACGTATCCAAATTTATAACATACTACAGATATCTTAACTATCAGCTTTACATTGAATGAAAAAAAATGTTGTCAAAAGGTGTCCTATAATCTTAATTTATCAATATTTTCAAAATTTTAAAATAGCCGATTTGTTTAAATATTCAAATAAACGAGCCACTACTGTATCATACAACCTTCATATACCTTTGATTATTTATAAGCCAAGATATACAAAGAAAACATCTGTGATGAACTATTTTATTTTAGAATATATAAAAGTTGCTGTATCAAAGAGATGACAGGCAAATACAACAAAAGTTTATTTATTTTAATTAAGGTCACACATTATTGTAACATATCCTCCTTTATACAAATGCATACGATACATAACTTCAAACTGCAGTTATGTGCACATTTTCCAAAATTTCTAACATCAACTTAACAGAATATCCCACTACAACTGTAGAATATCTCAAATTTCTATTAAAGACTTCAATTTGTTGAATTAAGTTCAATGAACACACACACATGCACATACACGCAAACCTATTGATCTTATTAATGTGGGAATGGTGGCAATGTGTTAGTATTACTTTTTACTCTCGTACATTTTGTTTTAACCCTAGAACTAAGAACAAGTGGCAAGAACAAACTCTATGCATGGCCTTGTCAGCTGCCAAAGACACACTTCGATAACTGCTCCAGTTACACTTGTCATTCAATTTGTGGATTATAGAAAAAGCAACAACAACAAAAAAATCGTATAAATTGGTTGCTAAGTTTGGCTGGATGGCAGGAACTAAGTTAGCAGATTAGTTTTCTTTTCTCTTTCAATGTGTGCAATGTTCATTTAATATAATATTACACATATATATATAGAAATATATAGATATACAATATATAAGCTTAATTTAATCAGCAGACATTAGCAAAGTACGAGGGGTGTTGTCTGTGGCTCTATTAACACTTAAATATTCACTCCTTCCAAATGCCAACGCCTGCAATCTTTGCCTTACAAATGTAAACAATGAAAATCCGTTTGTAACTGTCACACAAGCAAAGAATTACAATTTTAGCTTAATTTCCTGAAAAAATTTGCCTTAAACCGGAAGGAAACATATACTTAATGAAGAATACATAGCGAAAGAGAGAGATGGAGATGGAGTAAGCGAAGGGTTTAGAGAGGGTGGTACACAACAAACATAAAAACACAAAAACTGAGACAACTGAAGTATTTGGGCAAAATGAGACAATGATGTTTATCTTTGTTTAGTCAGTTGGTTGGGTTAGAGTAGGGTTAAGACAAAAAAGTATTGTTTTTCTAATGAAAGTTAATTAATGCGTATGCCTTGTGTTGTAGCTTAGGGCTGCAGCAGCGGAAATGACAACTAACGAAACGTATTAATGTCAAAAAATTATGTGTTTTGCTATCCTTTTTAATGTTTATGAAGTGTAAATGTTTTGCGTAGCATTGCTAAAGTTTGGGGGAGTGTTATTAAAAGAGAGAAAAGGAATGCAAAGAAATAAAAGATTGTTGTTTTTAGAGGTTTAAGAGGGATATGTTATTGTGCTTGTAAAGCAATATCGAGATTTGAGGGAGTACGAAAGTAAGCGTTTGGTGAGTACACAATATATTTTATTACTAGTTTATAAAATTCCAGATTTTGTTGGAGTTTCTCTTATATTCAATTAAAAAGTTGATTATATTTAAAAGCGACTTACAAAAGAATCAAATTGTAAAGTTTGGTATTGCGTGGGAAGCATTTTCTTTAATGTTAAATATTTGTTTTTAAGACTCTTAATCTTTTGTAAAGACCAATCATTTTTTGCAGCAATAATATATTAAATAAAGTTTTCACATTTGACTTTTTATGTTTTGCTAAGGAATATTATTATCATTATAAAGTAGTTTACACAGCATAGTATAATATAGAGAGGGACACCCATCCTCTTATGTCTAACTATTTTAAAACTTTGTTAACAATTATCTTTGCCATATCAAAGCTTAATCTTAATAATTGTATTGGTTATATTTGCGCAAAGTGCAGCAATAATATCCCATCCCAACTTATCTTTAGATATGTAAAATATCGACTTTATTCACCCCCACCCACCATTTCTTCTGAGCTCCCCCTCTACATCATTGTTCAACTTCTACTGATTTTAAAGCACACTTTTAGGCTTATCGTTTATGCTCTTTTTTTAATATTTATTAACATGTGTTTTTGCCAAAGTGCTTGACAAGTTAATTTCGTTTGGTATATTATTTATTATTTATAATCATTGTGTACACAAAAACCTGCCATTCATTCTGTTTGTCTAATTGATATTATACGAAGTAGCCTTTTAGGCATTACATTTGATTTTTGATTTCTTTGTCATGTTTGTATTAATTCCCTGTAGTAATCATCACCAAGTACAATTCATTATTAATTTTTTGTTGATGTTGTTGTTGTTTTGCTGTAAGGAGTGCGTATTACAACAATGAGTACATTTTTAGCGGCAAGGTCATGAGTTTTGGCGAAATCTTGAGCTCTGTGTGTTTTTCTGACACATAAAAAAGCCATGAATTAAAAATGACAACATAATATTCTAACTGACATTTCAGTGTTTTTTTTTTTGTTTCTGTCTTCATTTTGGGTCTGTGCGTCATATAAATCAAGATGGCCTTGAAAGAGAACACACAGCCATGCGTCTGTCGCACACACATTGTAAGATAAAGGTCCCTAAAAGTGGGCAATATGCGAAGAATTATAAAATGAGCACAACAAATAGGCAAGGAAATGCGAAAATAACCCCAAGTCAGCAACGACGTGCACGACGCGGCGGCTTTGTGTGTTAAACATACAAGATGGCTGATTATAAAGTATACTTTTGGGGGCCATGTAGCATATTATCCAAGAATTTATGTTATCTGCTGAAAGAGCACAGATTTTGCCTTTAGAACGCAAAACTGTCTTGAATACCAACATGAAATCTCTGGGAAAAAATCTTAACGCAACAAGACATAAATCACCTTAAATAGCCAGCCTATTTCCTGTGTCGGCTACTGGCCGATACAGTAGCTCTTACATTTTCCCAACATTTAATAATATTTATAGCTACAATTAACTTAATTAGGCGGACACACACAACACAGATAACTAAAGCGCAACCCTCATTGCAAAGATACAGAACAGTTAATCTTTGCCAAGATGTCTCTATTCGCCAATACGAAGAAGAAGGTAGCCAAAATACACGGACATGGCATTTGACCCATTTATAGGTAGAGGAATAAATGGAAAGTGGCAAATTCGGTAAAAACAAAAATTAACGCTTATTGTTGTTTTTCTAGTGTTTCACTCAATTTGAAAATCCGTTAAGCGGTGCTAGCAATGATGATGCTGAGCTAAAGTACTGCAGAAGAATGTCGAATGAAAATGATGATGAGGTTAAAGTTTGGCGCGCGCGTTGATGTTACATCACACGGATGAACTCGCTCTGATTTTAGTTTTAATTAACTTAATTGTTGGCAGTTTACGTTAATTGAACGTAAGAGTTTAATACGAGTCGAGTTATTATACCAAAATACTCCGTTGGGCAGTTGTTTATACGGATGAGGGTGGGGGTGATGAAGTGATGAGAATGGAGCTGGTAAACTGAATGTTTTGAGTTTGGGGGAAGTAACACAACTGTTAAGAACGGTGTTTTGTTAGGCAAAGGTGGTGTAAACTACAGCGATTGAGAAACACTATTGAGCCAGTATTTTTTATAATCGTTGTAAGTTATTAAAGTATGATAGACATATTTACTTAAAAATATTTGTTAATCATACGCACTATTGATCTTGATTAACTTTTAGTATTATTATTAATCATACGCTTTATTTAAAGTTGTTGTATTTCGTTCTATAAATCGTCATAAAGGATTTGTGATGCGGCTACGGGAAGTAACAAAACTGTTCACAATGGTATATGGAGTAAAATGTTTATGTATTATAGTATATTGAGGCAAATATCTATTTAATAGTTATATGGTTGTAAACTACAATGATTTGGCAGCACTTTTGAGCTAAAACGCTTATTTTCTTTTCTTATGTTTTTAGTTTCTTAATTTTTCAATAAGAATCTGTGAGTTATCAAAATAACTTAGTATATCTCAAAACAGTTTATTAATCATACGCACCATTGAACTTCATTAACATTTGATATTAATATTAATCATACGCACGTTGTGACTTCATTTAAAAGTTGTACAATTCCTGTCTAGAAATCTCCATAAATGATTTGTGTTGCGTGCAAAATATTTGAAAATTTTCCATTTCCTTTGTATATGAACGTATACGGAATACTAATGTTTATTTTATGAATTCTATATAATTTTGTATATCTCAATATGTTGGTATAATAAAGAGTCGAAAGACTATTTGTTGACGTTATGTTGAGAGGTGGATTACATGATGGAGAAAGACAAAAAGTAAAGGAACACATTGACAAATCTTAAAATCTCAAAAAGTTTAGATTTTAATGATAATATAGATAATCATAACTAAATGATTGGATAATATAAAGTTCAATCGAATACTTTTTATAAGTGATGACTGTGTTACCTAATACCCTTCCTTGGGCTGATTAAATTAAAAAAAATTGCATGGTATTTTTTTAAGTTTTTTACCAGTCTTCGACTAGAACTACGATACATTAACAATATGCAACAATCTGTGGTCTTAACATTAATTTTACCTTTTTAATACATTTTTAATTAAGAAACTGTATAATCTGTAGATTATATTTAAAATTAAGCTGATTCTTAATCGCCATATATTTCTATTTTCTGCCATCACAAATTACATTATTAAATACCGTTTCCAAAAAAAAAACAGCAAGAATATCATAAATTGCAAATTTTATAAACCAAAACAGTATTTGGTCCCACACTACATAAAGCATAAAATTTATAGTTTATCGCAAAAGCCAACAAAAACAGTGCTGCGGGTTCATAAGTAAACGAAAAAAAATCATAACTTCTTTAGCGTAAAACTCTTAAGGAAAATATTACTTTTAAATCCCCTCGAATTATGCTGAACTAAACAGACTAGCAAAGGAATGAAACGAATGTGAAAGACAAACACACACACACACACACACACAAAGAGAAAACAAAAAAAATACACAAAGATACCCGTAAATACGTTACACAATTCCCAAACATGTTAAGCTTTAATCTATGGATTGTACAATGAACCAAAGTATGAAACGAACCCGAACCCAAACCCTTAACTCCTCGAGAGACGAGTAATAATGACATGAAACCACGGCATAATCTCAGACTCTCATATCCGACCCACCCAATAAACAAATGAAATGAACAACTAACTAACTCAACTCGACTCAACTCGATTCGGCTACACATTGAACTGCAAAATTGGAGGTGAAGCGAAGCGTTCTCATGTACCAGCGTCATGGCAGCGCCAGGATACATTGTGAATTGTGGGAGAGAGGGGAATGTTGGAGCAACGGAAACGGTTTTGGCATTAGCAAAACAACACAAACAAAAGCTTTAGATTAATCTGGGTAAGACATTATCTATGCGCACGTGAGCAAATACCTACAATAGTACGTTGTTGCGAAACGCTACGTTTAGCTATTGGCTGAACATCCTGTGCTGAACATCAACTGTAGTCATATACCCAAACAAACGGCGGGTTGCAATTGTTGCCGTTGGAAGTGGTAGTGGCGGCGGTGATGAAGCTTGTATTATTATTTTGCCTAAAAGCACGCTACAATTTATTGCGTGCGAATTTATGTAGACGCACACACACACACACGCTTACTCACCTTAACAATGGCAAATTGTAAGCTACATTATACTATCGCATCCTTCTCTATTGAGTTGCTTTTGTGTTGCCTAACAAATTTCTCAGAGGGTTTAAGCAAATGTTATTACGAACTTTTTCTCTTTCCCTCTCTCGCTGTTTCTCTGCTATATTCACGTTGCGGTAGTTTTCAGTCGCGTAGCAATCCGGCAATTTTATTTTTCCGTTTCGCTGCGAAATGTTTAGATTTACCTGGGCATAAAGTTTTGGCTAAAAGCAATTTTGTTTTTGGTTGAATTTTTTCGCTGCTGTTGCTTTGTTGTTGTTGTTGTTGCTGTTGTTAGATTTCACATGTTTCGTCGTTATTGGTTATAAAAAAGGAATTTACGTGAATATCCGTTTTTATTGTTCGCAAATTCTTTGTATTCCTAAACTGTAGAAACCATTACAACATTTGCAGACATGTTTTGGTGTAGAACGCATGGCAAAAACAACAACAACAAAATACAAATAAAGTACAACTAAACGCGAGCACAACAAATGTAAACATTTATAACTTTAAAGGAATTTTTTGATTAAAAGCTAAGAAATGTGGCGAAATCATTTGAATTTTTAACAAATATACGCAACTTTTTTAGAACTGTCAGCATGGACGCAGATAATTTAAATAAGTATTTGGAATTTACAAATGTTGCATAAACTAAATTTAAAAAAACATTCGTCAGATCAATAAAAATCCCTGAAGAAGCTGGAAAATACCAGCGAAACGTCAGAGAAAAATTAAATAAACAATTTTTTTTTTACATTAAAAGACAAGGATCTTGAAAGACCAATTAGATATATTACACAGCACAACATTTTTCAGCTCATTGATTTGGGACCCAATTCTGAGAGCTGCATGTGAAAGTAGCTCCAAAACGATTGTGTTTCATTTCTACTCGCATTTTAATTCTCTCTTTTCCAGTACTTAACAATTATCATAAGTAATATTTCACGTAAATTATACGTCACGGAGTAAAGCAGTTTAATTGTAACTGCTACAAAATAAACCCATTCCAAAATCATTTGATGAATAGAAAAGTAAAACTGTTGCTTGTGTAGGGAAACGTTATATGAACAGATTAAAGAAATTGTAATTCTTATTTTTTTTGTTAAATTTGTTTCAGCTAAATCGGACTGTTGGTTCTCGAGTTTTGTCAAACAAAAGAGCCCTCTATACGATACCTACTAACTACAAATCTATATTAAATTATAATGGCATGTTACTTGACAAAACGAATGATGCAGAACTTCTGCTTTTTGGGGCTACTTTCACGTGCAGTTCTCAGAATTGAGTCCCAAAATCATGTGGAATGAAATAAACCACATATTCTCATATTTAAGGAGAAGGAACTTGAAAGCCCAATATGAAATATCTAATAAAACCAATCTAAATAATGGAAAATGGAATGGAATTATTACACTTCGAAAAATTTATATCAAAAATATATTAAAAATTGCAACATTTAAGTATAAATTATTCCCGCCTGTTTTAAAGCTTTCCTGGTTTAATTTAGCAATACCGTTTAATTCAATCATACTTGTATCCATTACAAAATTCCATGCTATCAATAACAACTAACATTTACAATGGTGTAGGGTGGAAAACAATATGCATTACATACATATATACACATAGTTGCACACAATGTATTCTCACACAAAACAAAGTAATTTAAATCTTTGCCGCATTTTTATTTTCATTTCCATTTCGATCCCTTTCATTTCCTGCAAATGCTGCGATAGATTTTAATGCGGCAAATACACCATTACTCTGAGAGTCCTTGTTACAGGATGAGGGTATGTATTTATGCTAATCACCTCAGAAACAGTGGAAATTAATTAAAAGTAAATTGTATACATCATTATCAATATGATTTGTATATGTATGTGTACACATACGTATAAATAAATATATGTAAATGTGCTATGCATATGGAGGCCATATTACAGATTGGGAATGCAACAATGTCGGCAAACACAATGACATTTAAAATGGAAAATGCGCTCTTTGTGAAAAAGTAATGGTCATGCTTTATTATCGCATTGTCCTAGCAAAGGGTGTGCTTAGTAGATGTTAAAGTAACTTAATGCAATGAAGAGTAACATTTAAAGCAAAAGATGCCTTCTGTCTTAAGGTTTTAAAATTAAAAAATACATAAGTAAAATTGAAATGACAGCGACACTTTTGGTTAACTTTTAATACCGTTATATGTATTAGTAAATTAATTTGTTAATTATAAAAATTTATAGAAATTAATTTATAATAATTCAATTTCAGTTACCAATCTACTGTAAGTGTTAAACTTCATACAAATACGATTGTG
The DNA here is from genome assembly GCA_964034835.1 of Muscina levida. Lineage (NCBI taxonomy): Eukaryota > Metazoa > Arthropoda > Insecta > Diptera > Muscidae > Muscina > Muscina levida. Next base: position 152,232,286 of record OZ035882.1, read on the forward strand.
CATAACTTTGAAGAAAGAGCTATCCAATGGTATATTGTTTTCATACATTGAATAACATTAAGCATTTTTAAGTGGTGCTACAAAAGTCCTACTGGTCGTGTTGTTATTATGATGTTTAAATTAGTTATTTTATTTCTCTACTTTGCAATGACCATCACGCCAAAATCTCCCATTCTGTTTGTTAACTTTCCCCATTATTTTTACGCATATTATTTGCATTCTAAAGTAAATACCATTAGCGTTTTCCCATGCATTTATAGTGTATGGACCTAGTGCACACATATTTGCAAATGTAAAAATTTATTAGTTTTTGTTTTGGTTGCTCTTGTTGTTGTTGTTTTTTCCAAATGAGCACATAATGTTGTAATGAACTTTTTATGTCTAGTGCTGACATGTACATGGCGGAGAATTTCTATGAAAAATAACTTCAAATGTTAAAATGTCCTGTTTATGACATTTCAGTTAACGTACGGAATTGCGTTGCGAAAAACTTTTCAAGGTATTCAAAGCCATGCAGTTGGTTTTATGGCAAATTCAGCGATGTGGAAAAACATTTGGGTTAAGTTTAAATTGCAAAAGGGTTATGGCTTGCGACTACTTTGTACTCATATGATGATGGTTGAAAATTTATTGTGCTGTCGCAATAATGTATTGCAGTAAATGATGGTTGTTGATAGCTAATGGGTTACTGTTCACATTAAAAAGTAGTAAAGTTTTTAAAAGTGAAATACAATTAAGTTTGTGTGGTACAAATGATAATTTTATAATGTTATCATTGTATATTTCATTCTGGGAATTACAGCTGGTATATGGTATACAAATTAATCAATAGGATAACATCATTGAGACGAAGCAGCGCTCACCGCACTCCCTTTATACGCCACGAGGCCATGGAATCACAAGGACTATGTTAATGCCAAATTTTTGGATATAATTATATTCCAGCATATAACAAATTCGAACCATTAAAAAATATTCAATGATTCTACTAGTAAATTCCACTCTATGATTTAAAAGTCGCCTAATGCTATGCAGTACAATTCAATTCAATTGCAGCGCCGCAACATGTTTACATACAGTTTTTATTTTACCTTTACCTTTCACGTAATACCTATTCCACTCAAACAAACATAAGAAATCGCTACAAATGCATTTGCTACGTTAAAACAATTGTAAATTGTTACATTACGATGATGATCCTGCAAAAGAGCATAATGGCAAAGGATGTATGTGTGGTGGTGATGGTGTTGTTTTGTGGTGATGTTGTTGCCGACTATAATTATTTGTAATGGCGTAATTAAAACACATTATGTTCTTGTAACGGAAAACGGTTTTTTTTGTTGTTGTATATAAAAATGGTGCTTTTTATAACTAAAAAGAACAAAGTACGTGCACACGTTTTGCATAAGCATAAGTATACAGGCAAAAGGATGTAAAATAATAAACAAAAAGATACAGAAAAAAGTAAATGGGGGATAAAATTGTATTTGGAAGTAATTTTTAAAGGCGATAGAAAAATTTATAAAGTGGTTACTAGAGACAGACGAAGCTGTACATTTTGTATACAATTTTGTTTGAATAATGCCAAAATTCAAATTATTATGAAGAAAAGATTGACCTGTATAGTATAACACGTGTTGTTTTTGTAAAATGTGATTTTCTAGTATTCCAAAAAAACATTAGCAACACTATTGTTTTGAGTTAAACAACGTGAGCTAGATACACAACTAAATTTTTATTACAATTATTCTTGTCATGTCACTGTTTATTCTTTCCGCTTTCACCTCAATGCCTTGATTTCCATAGAGAGGATTCAATTTCAATCGCCTGCTTTTATTGCACTTTCGTGTTTTTATGCCATTTACCTTAGCCACCTTTGGTATGGTCTAATTTTTGCGGTGAATTTCAATTAACTTTTGATAGCTTTTTTTGCATTCTTTCACTCAAATTACGAAGTACAGCTGGGGAGCAACGGCAAAGATAGAAGAAGTCGGGAAAAAACACACACAAAGTGGAAAAGTTCATTTCTGACATTCGATTAAATTCAAAATGAGTTCCTTTCATTGGCCGGGATTTGAACCTAGAGGTGTTCGACTACTTCACTTAGACTTCGTCGTTGTTGTTGTTGTTCAGTGTTGGTAAATTGGTTTTAGTTGCGCTGTTTGGTTTTGTGTGTTTCTTCCGTTCTTTACTTTGTTAAATACTTTGGTTCTTGTGGCTTATATATGGTCTTAACATTTAACGCCATTTGTTCCCTTATGCGCTCTAGCTGGCTTACCTAGCCAGCTAGCTATACCCGTTTAAGGTAGATTAAGTTTGAAATTAATGTTTGTTTTTCGTTTTTTTTTTTTCGTGTCTAAGTATCCTGGTTCTGGTTCCTTGGCATTCGCAATGTTAAAAGTGTGAAATTTTTTCTTTAATTTGGTTTTCAGCACTACTCGACTATTTTTGGGTATTTGTTGTTTCTTTTAGGAAATGGGAGAATGAAAAATGTTTACTATGGCATTTCATTGAAGGATTTACTTGTTAGTTTTTGAATTGCATTGCTGAAGTGAAAATTTAAGGGATAATTGAAAAAAAAAAACGAAAAAATCTACAATGTAATTTCGGTTGAGAAATGGTAGTAACGGAGGATTGCAACAACTTTTGCTTACATAGTATTAAGGAATAAGTTGGCAGATTGACAGATAATTTTAAAAATGCTGAATCGTATATAAGTGCGTAGGCGGCGGGTAGAGATATAAGATATTTCTTAGCATGATAACATAGCTAGTCTTAAGATTGACTGGTTGGTATAGAATTTAACGACTCTTAGTTGTGTTAACATAAGATTCGGTGCATGTACAATACATCTAGACAAAATACACTGTGGAATATATTCGGGGTCATTGTCTGGGGGGCGAGAAATTCCAAGTCAGGGTGAAGGTACTAGGTCAGTATAGTAAGAACACATATGGCATATGTGCAATGTGTGCGTAATATACATTTTATGCGTATTTTATATTATTCATACGCACTTCATTCCAATACGGTGGATATATGTTTTAATATTAATGAAAATTTTTAGAAGATCTGTTTGGTACAATGATAGTACTTTATGGTATAATAATATTACTTGATGGTACAAAAAAGTACTTATTGGTATAGAGGAAGTACTTTTTTTATACAATTTAAGTACTTTTTAGTACAGAAACATACTTTTTTAAAGTACTTGTAAGTACAATAATAGTTCTTGTTAGTACAATAAAAATACTTTTTGATATTATAAAAGTACTTTTTGGTACAAAAAAAAAACTTTTGCAATAAAAGTTATTGTTGAATCAAAAGAGGTAAGTTTTGGTACAATAAAAGTACATGTTAAAATACAAGTTTTTTTTTGATACAATTAGAGTACTTTCTGGGACAATATAAGTACTATTTGTGTACAATAAAAGTATTTTGTGCTACAACAAAAGTACTTTTTAGTACAATAAATGTACATGTTGAAACAATACGAATTATATAAAAGTACATTTCTGTACAATAAAATTAATTATACTGACCTAGTTAGTACATTCACCTTGATCGGAAAATTCTCCCCCCTCCAGCCCTGTTTAATTGTTGAACAGTGTTATTATATTATAATATGAAAATTTCAGGAAAATATTGTAAACTATCCATTTTTCCGACAAAATTTAGATATTTTTCCCTACAGGACTGATTTTGTCCAAGCCAGTTCATTAGCACATTAATTATTTTCCACGTATCTACCTAAACGTTTTACAATACTCTATGTCAACTCTATTGATAGCACATAGCCTAAACAATTTTACTTCATAAGCAAACTTTCAAATATCTTACCACATCCCAAGAGATTTACAAGTTGCCACAAACTCACCTGCAAATAAACAGAAAATATATTATTATTTAAGTAATGTTACTCATTTATTTCCTCCAAAAAAAAGGTAAAATATTATAATTTAAATTAAATACGAAAATGTCTCATTATTCTTGTTTTATATTAAATTTATATGCCAACAGCACCAGCGCACATCAATAAGTCCTACATAATGGTGCATAAATGTACATCATAAACCTTACATTTGGCAGAATTTTCATTAGCTGTCGCCCTCGCCTCCAGCCGAAGACAAGGGGTCAAAAGAAGGGCGTTATGACACAACATGGCCTACATACAAAATGAACAAACAAACAAAAAATAGAAAGAAAAATGACGAATGAAAGCAACACAACTGGGGACAGGGGACCTTAATGAAAGGGTTGTCGTTATTTGTAGTAATAAACATTGTAATCATCATCATCGTCAGAGGCACATGTTGGCTTTATGCCTTTGCTTCAGCGGCCATTTGCCCAAGCTTTGGCTTTAGTTATGACATGTGAACTGTAACGCCTTCTACATTTGTGAAACATCATTTTCCTAAGGCGCCTATAAATATGCTTTAAATTTGCTGTGTTTTATTGTTCATTTTTATTATAATCAAATTTGAAATTGCTGTTTTTCTTTAACAAAACGCACAGATAGGCAAAAGTAGCCAGAGGTCATAAAAACGTTTAAATTATGGAATGGGGTTTTTAGCAAGAGACGGGGAGAGAGATAGGTTAAGACATGGACAAATTGTTGTGGCAATGTATAACCAAGCAGGATGTCCGATAAAGCCAATCATGGAAACCATTAATATTTCAATCATGGAATTGGGATAACAAATAACACAGTGCTACAGTCTATCTGGGGGTGAGAATTTTCAAGTCATGGCAAAGGCACTAGGTCAGATTAGTAAAATCTTCCAAAGGGTTTGGCTTTCTCAGGCCAGTTATTTTTTTTTTGCCTTTATTATTTTTTCTATATCTTGCTGTATGTTCGCTTAGTTTTTCAGCTATAACTTAAGATCCATTAATGATTTCTCATTTCATTCTTCAGCAAAATTGAAGCTATGGCTCAAATAAAAAAATTGTTTTATAAATATATGCATTTTTTAAAGATTTTATTCGAGAAAATTAGTCCATTCTCAAAAGAAATTTTTAAAAACAAAAAAAAATACAAAACAAAAAAAAAATAAATTTTACCCAAAACTTACAAATTTCTGGCCATATATAGGCTATATTATCTGTGATACGTAGATGATATTGCTGATGATATTGAAAACGACCCTGATCAAAGCAATGTACTGTACATATGTACATATGTAGCGAGTTTGCATGTGGTACACCCTAAATATGCATGTACAACGTATGAAAATATTGACTTTGTGCGGATTTTATATTAATCATACGCACATAGTTCAAATATTGTGGATTTATGACTTAACAACATAATGCAACAGCCAATCTTGGGGTGTGAACAGTCAGCACGAAGGTATTAAGTCAGTATAGTAAAATTCCCAATGGGTTTGGGGTCCTCTATAATTCTGCTGAATAATGAAATAGGAGATAATCAATCTAGCCAATTTCAAATATCCCCCAGTTTTCCGTTCGGAAGTTGTTGAATAAATATATATTTTCCAAAAATAGGTCATTTTGTTTGGAAGGTACCAGAAAGGGTCAGCCGATGTATTACATATTCATCCATGAGTCAAATTATCATAAGTTATATATGACGAAAAATATGACTGAATTCAGTGTACTTACAAAAAAAAACAAGCATGTATGTAAAACTAAAGGCGTCAATTCGGTCATCTGTATGGGAGGTACTTGGAGGTGTTGGTAAACGCAAGATATTTAACCATACTTAATTTTAATGTCCCCCAGCTGACCGTTTGAAAGATATGGGAGATATAGATTTTCCATAAAAACGTAATATTGTATGTGAGGTACCAGATGGCGTTGGGCTAGTCTGCATATTTATAATTCCATTACTTTATTTAGATGGCTTTGCTAACATTAACTGAAATCAGAAAGTAAACGTGAAATAAATACAATTTTCCTAAGAACAAGTTAATTTTAAGATAAATTAAAGATAATTCGAGGTAATAACATCCAGCCTTTGTCGCAATAAGCTTTGTTTCAACATTAAATGCCTGTTTTTTTACGCCATGTCTGAAAAAATCGTTTTTTCATACAAAGACTGTATTGATACTCACACATTTGTATTCTTTTGCCAAAGTAAATAATTAAAATTATGTATAAGCAAGTTTTACAATTGCTACATATCCTCAATCTCAATGTACCTATATGTAGACATAATAGTACAATGTCCTTTTTATTTTTGAAACCATACGCTTTATTGTTCATATTGCTTGAGTGTGTGTGTGTGTCTGTGGGTGAATGAGTATATCTGTGTTTCGCCACACATGTGAGTGTGTGGTAGATCATTCAATTCAGCGCCTTTTTTTGTTTCATTAAGCAGAGCTCATTTCCGTTGCCGCCGTTGTTCTTTCATTGAGCTTTTGTTTATCCATAAACATTTAATTGTTATTTTTAATGTGTAAACGTATAAGAGACTGTGTACAGATATGAAAGAATATCTGCAAGGATATGTGTGTCTCTGTAATTATATGTATGTGTGTGTAAACTGGTCCGTTTATTGTTTTCTGGTTTCCTGTAGACTTTTGTATCATATGCACGTTGGATTTTAATGACTTAATTTTAATATTCCGGTTTTCTTGTTATCTGTTTCGGGAACAAATTAAATGTTTTAATTACAAAACTTTTTGCATGTTATGTAAATGGTATTGCCTACTTTAGGGCTAACGTTGAAAGCAACTGGAAACAAAGATGCGGAATTACTGATTTTTTTTATTATTATTAAAAGTAACTAAAATGCGCGAGCAAAAAGTGTCACAAATGTTTTTACACTGTTATTTTTTAAATTGTAAATTTTTTTCTAGTGTTACATACTTTAAGTTTTTTTAATACCGCTATTTGTTAAACTGTCACTAATTTTTAAAAGTGTTGCATACCTTTAATCTTTCTTACACCGCCATTTGTTTAGTTGGATTATTTAGCACTTTTTCGTATAATACTTTACTTCAAGTTAACTTTCATGCCTAATAAACTTCGAGCAAAATAAGTTATTCGTTTACATTGAGACACTTAAGACACCCCTGAACTGCCTACAATCCTAAAACTATTTCATGTCTCTATAGCTATTGTACATTCCTGTATACCATTTGCAAAACTAACTTGTACTATGCTGTGATAACATCTTCGTTACACTAATTAAAACATAATTTTCACAAAAATTTCATTGGTATGTGTCTAGTTTCCTAATTAGCCTAACTTTACACTTTCTTTGAACAAAACTCAACTCGTTTTGTACGAATTTGAAAGAATTTAATGCAATATTAAAAACTTTCTCGGTTTTGCAACTGCTGTGTTATTGTGGCAAGTTAAGTTTTGGCAAATTCCACTAAATGCATTATTATTTCATTTTAGAACAGCAGATGGGTTAATTCCGGCAAGGAATACTAAGAAAGTATTTGCTGTGTCTGGCATGCTATGCAGGAAGTGATGGGGAATGAAATGAAAGATGAACTCAGCATTAAATATTTTTCAAATCATTCACATATGCTGTGGCTGGCATTTAACGTAAAAGCTGTAAGCATTAGAAAATGTGTGGGTTGATAGAGTGGGTTTGGCGTACTCCTAGAGTTCGATGTATAAGAGAGGTTAAAACAGTTGCTGCATACTTGGAATGTGGCAAACAATGGGTCTCATGAGGTGGCAGTGTGTTGGGAAAAAGCAATGCATACTTTGTGGAGCCATTTAACTTGATGCCTGTCATTTGGCTGTACTCAATTGTTATATTTTTTAAGGTTTTCGTATAGCTTTATTACTTTATTTATTTTATCCTACTAACAAATTTACTTGTAATTTTAAATAAATCTTATTATTACCAAGATTTGAATTAGGCTTATTGTATTTTCTACAAATTCTGTAAGAGTATGAAAATTTCTCCTCTATAATATATTGTTATGCCATGTCACCCACACTCATTTCCCAATCATTTACTCATCCCACACTCCATTAAAGCTTTAGCATTAACATAAAAATAACATTTAGCATAGACAATTGAATATTTGCTGCATATTGAAGCCTGTAAGTATGCTACAACTAACAAAAGCTCTGGCGCAATTCCCTAAGTGTTTATTTGCCGACAAATGTGTTTTAAAGCATTTTGTGCTAATGCGAAATTAAATTGAACACACAGGGCTCACATACGCATTGTGTGCAAGATGTGTACTTTCAATTGAATACTTCTAACCGCTGTCGCCAAAATGCGCCTCAAAGTATTTTAAGATTTTGTAGATTACATTACAAGTTCAACAGCTGGGAGTCGCAAGCGAGCAATTCGCCAATATGTGGTTTGCTAATATTAGATATGAGAGCAGATGACATCAGTCGGAGGATTTTATTGTTTTACAATTTGGTTGTAATCTTTATATGCACACAAAGCATATCTGTGGGCTAAAGGTTTTATTGAAATTTATTACATTCTCTCAATTACATGTAATAAATATTGTATTTTTAAACAAATAGGAAAGTGAAGTGGGAAGATTGTAAATTAATGTATTTATGTGATGAACAATAATCAAATGTAGTCAAAATTGAAAGTTATTTGCTTGTAGTTTCATTAGCATATAGAAATTATTCCCGAACTAAACAAATTTTTGAAGCTCTGCCGCGGTTTGAACTTGCCGCCTTCCGTTATTTGAACCAACAACGTTCCGCCATTATCGTCTCACAAACTGTTGACCGATATATTAGATTTCGTAGCGATCTATACAGAGTAACTTGTAGGGAGCATAATAATTTTCTAGAGAAATAATTTCTTTTAGAAATTGTATCTATTTAATACATATCAAACTATTCCATGTTATATTTTTACATTTTGCGAAACTAAGTTCATTTGCAAGAGCATATAGTACAGCATAATTATAGGCTTTGTCATAAAATGTTGTTAATTTTTACATGTTACAATCAAGTGCGAAAAAATGTAGATAACATTTGAATTAGATTATTGAGTCTCATTTTAGTATACAACATTTATATTGATATAAAATTTGAACGTCCACTTAAATCAAAAGGTATACTTTTGGGATGAGTTAATGTTCTTCTTTCTATATTGGTGTAGCATACGTTAAGGTTTTGTCATAAAATGCAGTTTATATGTTGATATTACAATCAAAAGTTTTAATGAATTGTGAGCAATGTTATTAATAAATGTTGAACATTTCTACTTAAAAACGTCTCCCCCAAGAAAAGTATACTTTCAGGATAAGGTTAACAAAAATGATAATATAATTTCCTGGGCAATGTCGACTTATGCCGAAGACGGTCGATAGAAATGACGATGGAAATGAAAGCGCATAAAAAACATTACCTCCGCATTTCCTTGTAATTTCCGCAGTTGATGCGTAAGATGATGCTAAAGTAAACAATAAGTGAAGCATACTTTAAGGAACATTACACTAGCTACACACAAACACACACACAGTGTCTCATCGTTCGCTGGTTTTAATAAAACTTGTAATGCTGATATAGCGAAATAATAATGAAAACCCCGGCAAATTATTAGCACAGCCATCACTAGCGTTGAATACTACGTTTTTTTTTTGCTCTCTTATGCCAAGAAGTTTATGATGAAAACCTCCTATAAAATCATGCAGACCTCTCTTTAGCTGCTGACTGAAGTAATGATGAAGTCCATGAAGTTACTCACCCCCACCTAACGCACACACCCACACATACAAAGGCAAAGACGCGCATCAAGTTACATTTTAGCCAGCGCAATGAAAAATTTAATTAAAATTTTTTCCTTAACGCATTTTGGTAGACGTAAGGAGGAGTCTTCAGTTGATTGTCCTTTATATCCATTACATTTCCATTGTCTGCAGTCGCTGCTGTGGTCTTTGTATTTATGCGTTGGGTCTGTTGTGCTATTTTGGCCGCCAGCAAAATGTTCATCATTTTAACACTCATTAATATTATAATGATTGAAGAAAATGAAAGACAGATTAAGTAAATTAAAGGCAGATAAGATTAGAGTAACTTTAGAATAAGCCAGCAGCATAGAAGCTAGAGAACATGTAGTTGGATAACTCGATTTTAAGAGAGTTTATCAAAACAATTAAAAATATATAGTCTGCATTTGAATTTATATGAATGCAAGATGAGTTTTACATTTTTAAATCGTAGTAATAGAAGTTAACTGAAAAATATAGTTGACACTGTATAGTTAGAGTAGACATTTGGTCACTTCTGACAACAAGGCTTCGCAAGTCGGATTTTTCTTTTTATTAGATGTGAAAAAACTAATTTTCTTCGAGAAAATCAAAATCTACTTAAATAAAAAGTTACTCTTGCCGAAAAGATGCACAAAAGATTACTGATGCAAAATAAAAATTCATTTTCACATTAGTATTCCACACCCAATATTGACCTTACTCTTCACATTCCAAATGCCTTTACTAAGAGTCAACTTTGGATCATCACTCCTAAAATCTTTTGACTTCAATTATTTACTTCACGTTTTTTGCGCATGTCGTCAGTGATTGTTTTTGTCAGGAATCTTTATTCGATATTACCAATTTTTAAGCCATTTCACATGTAAATAACCGTTTTTGCTGCCGCGATGTCTCAAATACGCACAAACAACTGTTACAGAGACACACACACAGAGAGAATCCAAACCAAGTCAAACAATATTGCAGCAATTTCAGGCCCCTTTTTTGCCTCAACACGAAATGAAACGCAAAAACATCCGTTCCAAGCAAAAAATCGCAAAGCAGTTGATAGTAAAACAATACGCTTGAATTGCGGCACATACCTGGAGTTAAATTATAAAAACACTCACAGCGCCGAGAGCAACCGAAAGGACATCGATTGGAGAACAAAAAAAAACACAGCAATACAATCGAACTACGAGAAAATGTAATGAAATTGCTTGATTGCAATTTTATGAGTGTCATTTTGTGATAGTTTGTGTGCGATTGGCAATTTTGTTGTTCTCCCTTACATACGACGACGACAATGTCCTTGTGTCGTTACGGAATTCGTAAAGAGAGAATGAAAACCGAATACAAATATTTGTTTCAATTTCAGGGCACAATGTTACACAAAAGGTATTAAGCTCAAAAAGGACAAATGCAACGAGGACCATCTAAAGGGCAAAGGGTAAACAGTAAAGAAGGCGAATTAAAAATACAAGGGGCACTTGAAATTGCTTGAATATTTTAAGTTTAAAACGTTTACAATATTTTAATTTTATGATTTTTAATTAAAACCAAATATTGTTGCGAAAACATTGCATATCAATTTGTCGTTTGTTGCAGCAGCAGCAGCAGCACTTGCATGTGCATGTAGTAAAACATTAATTGCCAAAGTTTCTTTTGGTTGCTTACTGGCAGCTTTTTAGCATTCTTCTTGAGTTTCGATCGTTATTCACAGCCCTGATGCATGTAACCAGTTACAACAAGGAGAACATGTTGAACTTTTCGAGCGGTGGGAAAAACTTTCTTTTAGTGAAATAATATTGATGGACAGTGTGTAAATACAGGTGAAACATTGAATATTGTATTTGTATTGGTGGAGAAAATGAAGAGATGTTCTTAAATAAGAAAAATAATCAGAAAAATAATTTACAAAAAAAATCCTAATTTCTGTGTTTGCCACAAGTTGTTGGCGACAATTTGAAATATTTTATAACAAATATATTAATTAACATGTATTGATAATTTTAGTACAAATTAAACTAATCAGCACAAATCACACCCAAACTGAACTCATAAATATTGGAATTGCGCCTTAAACTATATTTCACATAATTGAAGCAAAAAAAAATCTCTTCAGAATAAAGGCAACATATCCTTAGGCATCAAAATACGCTATAACAAGATATCTTGTCTTAGGAGGCTGGGAGATGTCACCTTTTTGGCTTAGTCGTGGATTGGATGTGGAAAATAGCCGGCAGATCTCAAGAACTGGCTGTTTAAATGTGGGATAGAATGGTGGTTCTATGCAGGAGTGATTTTAGACTGACCTGTTGAACTGTTCGAGACGATGGAACATCTTCCTTATAGCTGTCCCGCTCTGGTAGGAGTTTTAAAGTTTTATAGAGGAACTAGAGACTTTCTTCAATCGGTGTTGGCAGTTAAATATGTTCCATGCGGTGCCTTCCATGGCTAACTGGGCCAAGGTGAGTGTTTTCCTCGATTTTCTCTTCTTTCTCTGTCCCACCCCTTTCTCCTTTTTTAACGGACAATCACTATGTGTCAACAGCTTTCGGTTAATCTGATCGCACGTCAGTTTATGAATGAAGTAGTGTTTTGTTCAACATTAAATTTTGTGGGTTATAATTTAGGGAAATAAAACTATAATATTTGGCCCTAGTTGGTGAAAATCTGTGCTTCTATTTTGTAACAGGTAACTGAGTCTACCCTAGCCTGGAGCATTTGTTGTATATTTTTTAAAATTTATAAACCATTTCATTCTCAAATTTTCCACTTCGCCTTGCTCATTGTGTCCCACCGTGGCTGGACTCGCTTGACTGTGAAAATGTAATTGTGTGTTAACTTTAACAGTCATATTTACTTTGGTAAAATTGTAGGTTTTTGTTCGTGCACTCGTATATATATCGAAAATGTTCTTTGACTTTTTGATACAACAAACGTGCGCGAGAATATTCCTGGATATCAGAGAAGTTATAACTTTTACCACATTACTTTTGCAACATTTTACATTGAGTTGGGTTTTGAGTTGTTCTTGTTTGGCCTCTGCCCTTAAGGTAAAATGAAATTAGTTACATTTGAACATTTACGTTTTGCCATTTTGTGCACACACACACACACACACATACTTTTGTACGGTTTAATTAAACACAATAAAATAATGCCATTGTTGCCAAAAAAAACTGCTGCCTATATTGAGGAGTTACTTAAATCATATTGCATAGCATACTTTGAGGACTTGCATTTGAATTCAAAAGTAATTTGATTTGTTTATTGGCTGTAGTGAATTGCTTACATTTGTGTTGTTCATTTCAAGTGGTATTTCCTAAAAAACTTTATAATTTTCGTCTATTGTTTGGGCAAAGTTTTAATTGAAATTGATTGTTTGGTGAATTTACGATTATTTTCAAAAGAGCTAACTTTTTCATAATAGTAATACAAAAAACTTTGTATGCAACAAGCCAATTGATAAATAATTCCTATTTGCAATGCATCTAATGGAAAATGCATATTTATTTTTATTCGAAAACATTTGAAAAATGCCCAATGAAATTGATAAAATATGCATGCGAAATCATCGTTGTATGCTAAAAGTGTAGATTAAATATGAAATGCATTCAATAATGCAATGCATGTTGTTTAAATTTTATGTTTAGTAAATTTTATTTGGCAAACTAATACCATTGTATGGGCAAACTTTAATATGCAGTTGGTTTAGTTTTGAGTCTTTGCCTTTAAATATGAAGAGGAAATTTCTAGTTAATAACGAAAACCATTGAAAACTATTTAAAAGTAAATTAAAGAAAAATGTAGTTAAACGCAAGATTACACTGTTAGAATTGAACTTAGATATTCAGTTTAAATTCTATTATTTCGTTGGAAATTCTTAAAACTAGCACCTACAAGTATGCATCACATAAATTACATGGTTCTGTTTGCTGTTTGGCGTATAAGTATGCAGAATAATATAATTTTTTGTCTACAACAATCAAAAAGCCGCTGGCAAACAGGGACAGATTAGTGTGTTGAAAGCTCTATATCTTTGCAACAAAACAAGTGGCTGATATTTTAGAAACAACATTAACATAGTTTATCAAAATAATAGTTTGCATTATTTAGAAATAAGTTTTATAGTTTGCTTCTTACCTCTTCTAGTGGTTCCTATAAAATGTATTTCGAATCTTTTGACAAAATTTCTACGCTCCGCATATTGCTACAATTTGAGGAATAGGAGTTAATTGTTGTCGGAGATAATTTGTGTCCTCCCTCCATAGATAACAATTTTAATTGGCGAAAACCTTTTAAATATTCCTTAAATTTTAATCATATTTTCTTATCCTATATTATAGATTTTTTGGAAAATATTTTCCTTACTCTACCACAACTGCAGTGATTTCCGTCCTGGGTATACTTTATTTCATGAAATCTGGAACAAAGATATACTACAACAGTCTAAAGAAGTAACAGGAAGCAAGGGTAGATAGAAAAGACAATACTTTGTTTGGTAGCTACCTTGATGCACGTAGCACAAGTAGTATCACTGTGGCGCCAAAAGCTAGCAACAACAACAACCAGGGGGAACCCAAACAGGAGAGCAATACACAAAAAAATGATACGTGCCCCAGCAGCCATACCAAACATTTAGTCCAACTTTTGCACTTACACTGTAGACTGAGGGTATACAGAACTGATGGGTGAGCTCCCCTTTCTATCTATCTCTTCCTCTATCACACACACATATACTCGGTATCATCACGAAATTGTACGTTTATTGAAATAGAAATCAAAACAGTCACTTGGGGAGGTTTTGAATACCAAAAAGGCAGTTTCAGGATAATATTCAAGCTTCGTATATCTTTCGCCTGGGCTCCTTAAAGGCTACATTATTCATTGCATAGTTTATATGCAACTATTGCAGCTATACGTAATGTTAAATTGTTATGAAATCGATATACCCAGTAGACCGGATACGAAGCGAGTACCACTGGCTCTATGTTAAAGCAGTATGCGCGGCGTTGCAATGTATTACATTGTGAAGTGTTGCATTCTTGGGAAGATGTATAGATTTTGCAAATGCACATTTCGTTTTAGCAATGATCGAAGATTATTTGTTTCTCTTTTGTAATTGAACGTGTGAAAAGTGTATTACGATGTGATTGAATAGCTAAGAGGAAAACAAAATAGATGAATTCTAAAAAATAATCCAGGGAATACAGTGGAAGAAATTAAACGAAACAAAGTGGCTGGCCAGCAGCAAGAAACACGGTAATATCTAATCAAATAAGACGAGACCAAATCAACAAAAGTTGATTTTGGTTTGATAAAGAACTCATATATATACATTGTCTATAAACGTTGTTGCCTGAAAGTATGCTTTAAACTACGTTTTATATGGAGGTAGTAACAGCTGAAAGTTTGAATGAGTTTAGTCCCATAAGTACCAGTTGTTTGGAAAAACTCTAATGAGTTGCCTATGATTTACTGGAACTATTTAAATCTGTTAAACCTTAACCAAATTCTGTATTCACTACAGATCTTTGTCAAAGTATGCTTCAAACTCTGTTTTATATGAAAGTAGTAGCAGCTGAATAAGTCCAACAATGTCGTCCCAGAAGTTTTATTGTTTGGATAATTTTATGGTTGTTTATTTTGTATAGTGTGCAGATCTTGCTCAATGTGCTTGACACATGTACTCCTTAAACTTTGCATTAGTTAATGTGTTTGCCTGAAAGTATGCTTTAAACTATTTTATATGGATGTAGTAATAGCAGAAAGGTTATAAGTAATAAGGAAGTCTTTTAAGTTTGTTCGAAAAACTTCAATGAGTTGAAATCTGTTGAACACTTCTTTACAATTTTGTAAAGTGTACAGATATTTCTCGGTGTATTATAACACCTGCACTTTTAAAATTATGCCTTCATTTTGAGCAGCTTTTAACGGAATAAACTGTTCATAAGTTCATTGTACATTTTAGTAATTTTTATTCGAAAAGCTCTTATGAGTTGCACAAGATACTCCGCAACTATTCAAATCTATTAGACATTTAATTGAAATTGTGTTATAAGTACAGATATTTCTTAATGTACCTGGTACCTGCACTTCGACTTTGCAATTAATAAAATCTTTTGAACCTTTAACAATAATTTTGTGGTGTGTACAGATCTTTCTCAATGTTTTATGACACCTGCACTCATAAAATTATGATTTAAATTTGAGCAGCTTTTAATACAATAAAATCTGCATCAGTTAATTGTATATTATTATCACTTATTAGTCATTTTAATTAAAAACTGTTGCATAAGATACTCTGCAACTATTAAAATGTGTTGCACATTTAATTATAATTGTGTAATAAGTACGGAGATTCCCTCAATGTACTTGGCACCTGCACTCCTTAAAGTAAGATTTAAATAACGAATCCCTATACAAGCATATTTTTTAAAAGTTCTTTTCTGAAAGTATGCTTTAAACTATGTTTTGTTTTGAGGTGGTAACAGCTGATTTTACGAGCCTTATCCCATAAAACTGTAATGAGTTGCACAAGATACACCACAAGTATTAAAATTGGTTGAACATTTAATTATAATTTGAGAATAAGTACAAATCTTTTTCAATACCACCTGTACCCCTGAAAGTATGCTACAAATTAGAGCAGCTTTTAATACAATTAACTTTGCACTAGTGCATTGTATATTTCAATCACCCATTAGTATTTTTTTGTGCAAAAAACTATAATGAGTTGCACGAGTATCTTGTGCAACTATTAAAATCCGCTCAACATTTAATTATAATTTGGGACTAAACACAAATCTTTTTCAATGTACTTAACACTTGCACTCCTAAAAGCATGCTTTTAATTTAAGCAGATTTTAATACAATAAACTTTCCATCAGTTTATTGTATATTTCAATCACCTTGCCGCCTTAACTTAGACATCAATATAAATTTCATTGCGCCTGATGAGGACGCCCACGATGAGTCCTGCGCTGGTATTGATGAGACTTCCGGCGCGCTTCACTTGCTTTCGCTGCTATCTGGCTGATGATGTCGATGATGTTTGATAATGTTGTGACGTTAAGGAGTATATTGCTTAGAAATACTGGGAATGGACTGGCACCAAACACCAGGAGCCCCTCAACAATCAAACACAATGATTGTCGACAATAAAACGTAACGATTATGTTATGAGTTTATTTGCTTTTTCTCTCCGTTTTTTTTTCAAGTCTTTTGCTGCTGTTCACCAGCAGAAATGTTTATCAGACAACACAACAGCAAAGCTAGTAAGAGAAGCAACAAAGCACTAACGTTTGTACCTCCGTGTTTGCTTGCTGTGATATCCGAGTAGATGGGGTGTAGTGCCCGGGAAGCTAGATGATGTTTGAGTCGATTTGAGACGAGAGCTATACTAAATATTTAATGACATCATTTGTTACAAAATGCGAACAGGAGTAAACAGCAGCAACTGCTCGTGTATAGTATACAGTGTAATCGTTTTTTTTTTCAGCTTGCTTTTCATTTTGACCCACACGTTCTTCAATAAACACATTTTGGAGCTTTCATCATAAGCACCAAGAGGGACAGATCGGCAGCATTATGAGAAATATAAATGATGATTTCAATTTAGTTCTACGAAATTGTTTGTTAAGTGGCATCTGGGATTTTCTTCGTCTCTTGCATTTAATCATAATTTTATTAATTCAATTTCAACGATTGACATGAAACAGTTTACCCAATTTTGTGCAGCAGGTGTGGTTGGGTTAATTGGTTACACGTGAGGGTTGATCGTAGAAGTGGGAAGTAATTGCCAAGGTTCAAAAGTATAAAGAGTTTATTATGTCGAACCTTCTAAGCTCATGATGTGAACCTCATAACTTATGTTATGAAAAAACAAATTCACTTGTGTAAGAGATATAAAATATGATGTGACTTCTCAAACTTCAGTTTTTGATTTATTAATGTTTAAAGATTTTATTTGTCAACTGTTTATAGTAGAAGGTACAACTTGCTATGCAATAAACTTAAAGTGTACTGCGGAGTCGTTTTCTGTGACTCTTTTCGTGTTTTAGTATTTTATTTGCTTCTACATTACCATTTTTCTTTCGTTATTTTAATAGCAAAATGGAATAAAAATATACAAAATATGTATACGTATATTTCCTTTATATCCGGTCATTCGTTTCTATTAAATGTTTCTAATTTAAATTCATCTTTTCAACCGTAAAACTGAAATGAAAACTCAACATTTGTTTTTGATTGAGGTCTCTGTACTATTACCCATGGCCGGGCCAGGTGAATGGGGGAGGCCGCCATCTTAAGATGATGCTGTTCATTTTACGGTTTTGATTGCATACTTCAGGGCGCTAGGTTGTTATTTTAACTGATTTCAGTTGAAATATAAATGTTTATTTCTGGCAATGTTGATGATGGCTGATGGTTATTTTTCCAAGCCAGGTGGCGTATAAAAAAATTAGACATTTCTGTGATGAGCTTTTCTACGTTTACTATATAAATACGAAATTAAGTCGTTGCTTCAGTTAAAATGTTTATTTGATGATTTCCAACAGTAAGAGACATAAAATTATAATGTTCTATTATTCGTTGAGCGTGTCAGTGATAAGAGTTAGTAATAAAGAAAATCCCCATTAAATATTATGTTTTATTTTTAATGGTATATAAGGGATTTAAATTAACTGTACGTTGTTGAAATTATGTAGCATACATCAAGGATGAGCAGAAAACAGCATGATATTGCATGAATTTACGACGAATTATATATGAGGGAAGGTAAACATGTAAACATGTTTTCTTCTGATTTTTTGTATAATGTCGAAAAATATTAAAACAGGCACATTTATAATATTTCTTAAATATACTATACTTATTAATTGCCTGCTTTTATATAATAATTGCCTGTTTTTAGGCAGCCAAAAAAAACTGTAGTTTTTAGCTCACATTTTAAGATTTTCCTTGGAAATTGTAGTTACTTCACAGCAGCTAACTTTTGAAGATTTGCTTTTAACTATTAAATTTGTTAGTTTTTTAAGACTGTATGTTGTAGTGCTTTTATTTTGCTGCCATTTGCGGCATCCGCATTCTAAGCGCATAAATTCTTTGTTTTAACCCATATAAATCTTAATAGCTTGCTATACTTTTTTCTCCCTTCCTCTCTCTCACTCTCTATGACTGTGTTCATCCTTTATTTCGACACTGCATTTTATGGTGTTTATTAAGTTGTTTTTCTTTTTTTAGCTTTTCTGTTTTATGACACTGGCACTTGGGCTATGTATCATATATATTTTTAATGCAGCCTTTGCTGGTTTTTTTGTGGCATAGCCAGAACCAAAAATATGAATATTTCGCATATGAGTGAATAAACCAAGGGCAACGAAGGGGCTGTGGACAGAATATGACAATATATTTGTAAGGACTGCATTTGGGCCGAAGACGTGGCACACACCGATTACACAGAACATGCACCATTTAGTTGATGCTATAACTATGATAATTGTAGTTCTGTTGCATACTTTAAGGCTGTTGCGAGGGATACAATTTTTGAATTTTTAAATTTTAATGCTTTTTCTGCCTAAGATTAGTGATTATTATCATTAACTTCGATGTCTTGAATAAAAACAATTAATCATATATCTCTTAAACGAAGAAAAAGTTACAATTTTAGAATTTGGACCTAACAAAATTTAAGTATTTTTTTATATAAATATGTTACATGTTTTATGATACCCTCAACGCTGCCCTAGCCTACCTAATAGCTATCAGGAGAGAAAAAGAACTACCACATGTATAATGTAATTGCTACACAAATATTGCAAACTGCCTGAAACTATACTTTACTTAATTTCTTAAATGAACTGTTATGCATTTTATTTAGTTTCTTTGCACTTCCACAATATGTATGCACCATTAAGTTTTCGCAGTAAAATTTAACCATGACATACTATAGGAAAATTTTAAAATATCCAAAACATTCCTACTTTCTGCCAACAATTTTGGTATTTAAATCTTCGGTTTTCTACTGGCATTTTCCAAACATAACCATTGCACTAGTAATCTATAGAAGAGCATTCTAATCTTCTTAAATCAATATAATTGATTTTAATTTAATTTTTGAATTTCGAGAGACTGTAAAACATCTTCACTCAATTTCATTTTCATTATGCCCGTATACACAAAGACACACACACATACACACACTTTTATGCAAAGCATACTTTAGGGGCATTTTTGCCATACACAAAACATTGCCTACATTCTAGGCTTTTAATTGAATTTTTTTTGCATACTTTTCATGTTGAGATTCTCAATTTAATTAAAATAAATTTCATTTTAATTTTCTTCTTGGGTCATAAGAGTTTATTGCAAATAAACCTCAATTGATTTTGGTTTTCCTGTTCAAGGGGACAAAGCAAATAATGTGTAATAAAAAACAATTAAATGAAATACCATTTTGATGTTTTTGCCTTTGCTGGACAAAATGAGTAAAAAAGAAATGAACCTTAACGTAACCGCAATTTTAAATATTGAATTAAAGTTTGTGAGAGAAATTTTGAAAGTATAAGCATGATGGCAGGCGGCACGTTTAATAATAAAGCCAGAGGACTGTGGGTATAAAGGGACACACATACAGCTCGATAGGAATTCAATTGCAGTTAAAAAAGAAGGTCGATTAAATAAACTATTTGCGTAGAAAAGGGCTGAATTATATACAAACTTGAAATGTTTCAAAAAGAATTTGACCGATTTGTTAATTGATTTTATTTGATTTCGTTGTACCTAAATCACTGTTTTCTTATACTTCCTAAATTTACTTATAATATAAATGATATCACAACATTATTTTAAGCAATTCTATTACTTTTCTTGGCATCTTTCAGATTTATGTTGCATACATTTAGGATAACAAAATGTTACACACACTTAAACCGCAATATTTTTGGCATTTCTCAGATATTTCTTTGCATTTAGATCTATATGTATTTCATTGACTGCTCAACGTTTTATTTACATGCCAGAAACGATTACAAAATCTGTTATCGTTTTCTTTCAGTTAGCTTGAAGATAGTTCAGCTTGTGGCAGTTCTAGTCTTAACATTATTACAAGTTTGTCTCTCTGTGGTTGTTTTATACTTTTTCAAATACGCACCATTATTCCGTCTCTACGTATGCGAAATTATCTAAATTACTTATGGTTACGCACGTATTATCACCAGCTTCATTACTAACAGCGTTTAAGCAAATGTCCTATCTCTTGTGGACTTTGGCGCCTGGTGGCGTTTGGAAAATTATCTCTCCAGCTGGGTATGTGGCGGCATCTTTCTATCTGTGTTGTTTTTTCTCTATTGGTTGCTCGGTCTATCGTTCGTCGTATCGTTAATCACTTGTGGGGGATTTTTAATGGGTTTCCTTAACGTTTTTCTGGTTTTAATGTGTGTTTTGTCCATTGTATTCTATTCCATTTGCAGAATGTTTTGTTTTGTTTTGTTTTGCTTTGGGGACTACATTCAATGGTTTTCATGGTCCAGCGACTAGTGGGTGTTTCATGTCCTGATGGCTGATGGTTGCTGGCTCATGGTTTTTGTCCTTTGCCATGGTGTCAACATAAAAATTTGCATAAAATTGTTTGGAAATCGTTTATTGGCTCATTGATTTGGAAAAGAACAGATGTATTGTGTATGCTAAAATAATTATATTTGCATTTTTAGTGCTTTTTACTTTAGCCCCTAGTGGCGACGTGGAAATTGCGCAGGAGGAGTTACTGCTCATTTAGGTAATGGAGGGAAGTCCTGGACGTGCTTTCGTCTGCCCACAAAAGGTTCATTAATTTTTGTGTTGCTATTCGAGGGTACAAAAAAAAGAAACTATGACACACCTCTGGATAGACGGATGAATAGTAAGACGAATAATCTGATGTATAAAGTGGCGTTAAGGCCATTTAAGGGCACTTAAGGGTATTTGGTAAATGAAAATTATTCTCCAGGAAATAGTTGATATTATGTAATTGTGGAGAGAAGGCAAGCATGACCGTTAAATACCAAAGCCGTTATTGGATAATCAAAATATTGAATATTTATAAACTTTTGCTAGAGAAAAACTAGAATTTAAATTTGTATGATAATTAGAGGAGATCATTATTATGTACAAGAAAAACAAGTAGTTACATTCACACTAAAGTTATATATCTCATTTTAAGTACTTTTCATAGCTTACTTGTTAAACGAATTATACTCTAAGAACATGATTTTGTGTTGATGTGACGTGATGTGTACTCGTACATTTAATCTTGTTGCTAGTGTTAATGATTTTAAAAACGAAATGCTAATAATAAAGCATTTGCACTTTTCAAAAACAATAAAGAAAGTAACCCACTACTTTAACAGCCAAATTGTGAGATCTTAAAAAAATAATTGACAAAATCCATTCATTTTTTATTGAGTTTGCCCGTGACAAATATCTTACTATAACTTATTTTGTAAATATATTTACTAGTATTGGTTGTTTGACACATAAAACTATTAATAAAGTCTGAATGAAAATACTACTTTTATGTGGTATTTACAAATTAATATCACTTATACGTCCTTTGTAACACGAGAGAATGTTTTAACAACCAATTATCCGACTATCCCTACTGTCCCTACAAAAAAAACAAAGTACTCCACTAATTTAAACGGCCAAATTGTGAAATCTTGAAAAAATAATTGATTAAATCGGTTCATTTTTTATTGAGTTTGTCCGTGACAAACTTCTTATTATAACCAATTTCATAAATAGCGTTATTGGTATTGCTTGTTTTACTTATAAATAAACAAAATCTGATTGAAAAAAAACTACTTTAATGTGGTATTTGCTAATTAATATCTCCCATACGTCCGATCTACAATAAGCGAATGTTTTTACGATCAACTGACCTGACTGTCCCTACAAAAGAAGATCGTACTCCACTAATTTAAATAGCCAAATTGTGAGATATTAAAAAAATAATTAATAAAATTAGTTCATATTTTATTGAGTTTGACCGTGACAAACTTCTTTCTACAACTAATTTGGTAAATAGTGTAGATTGACTTAACTATATTTAATAGTATTAATTGTTTGACACATAAAACAATGATTAAAATCTGACTGAAAGAACTTCTTCTTCTTCTTTACTGGCAGCAACAACAGAAATTCATCTATCAGTAGCCGCACGTAGAAAACCATTCCAAGCGCTTCGGTCTTTTGCGCTCCGTAGATAGTTCGTCATACCAAGCTTACTTAACATTTCCGTCACCTGGTCTATCCATCGGAGTTTTGGTCGCCCCCTCCTGCGCCGCCCATCGAGTTTATTGCCGAAGACTTTTCGAGCCGGAGCGTTATCGTCCATTCGTACAACGTGTCCAAGCCAGCGCATTCGGTCTATTTGAACGCGCTTGAACGCGTCGATGTCGTTGTACAGCTCATACAGCTCATGATTCATTCGACGACGGTACTCGCCGTTCACGATGATGGGTCCAAATATTTTGCGGAGTATTTTTCTCTCGAAGACTCTCAGAATAGATTGATCCGCTTGTGTCATTACCCACGATTCTGCGCTGTAGAGCAAGACAGGTAGAGAGTAGAGCTGGATCTTTGTTTTTCGAGAGAGCGCTTTGTCGTTAAATCGCTTGCTTAGCGCATAGTAGCAGCGGTTTGCGATCAATACTCGTCTTTTGATTTCGAGGCTGACATTATTATTTTTGTTTATGGCGGAGCCAAGGTAGACAAAATCATCTACCACTTCAAAATTATAGTTGTCAACGTTCACGCAGCGTCCCAGACGAGTGGACTCTTTGTTCGTTGAAACAAATAACTTGGTTTTGTCCTCGTTTATCACCAGACCCACTTCAGCCGACTGCTTTTCAATGCTCGAAAAAGCCGCAGTAACATCTCGCAATCCACGTCCAATAATATCGATATCATCAGCATACGCGAGCAACATGTGGCTTTTGTTAAATATGGTGCCATTCCTGTTTACTGCTGCTTTCCGCATGATCATCTCCATTACGATGTTAAAGAGATCGCAGGACAGACTATCGCCTTGTCTAAAGCCTCGCTTGGTAGAAAATGGCTCTGACAGATTTTTGCCAATTTTCACTGAAGACTTCGTGTCAGTCAGTGTCATCCCGCAGAGTCGAATTAGTTTTGCGGGGATACCAAACTCAGCCATAGCATCCAACAATTTCTGTCGTATCGGACTGTCAAATGCAGCTTTGTAATCGATGAACAGATGGTAGGTATCGATCTGCATTTCTTGGGTCTTCTCCAGGATTTGTCGTAGCGTGAATATCTGGTCGGTGGTGGATTTACCAGGTCTAAAGCCACACTGATAAGGTCCAATCAGGTTCGCCAGGAGGGGCTTTAGTCTTTCCCGCGATAGTTGGTACACACACTAGGATCGCCTTTCTTAAGCACGGGACATAGGACACTCAGATTCCAATCATCGGGCATGCATTCCCTGAGCCAAATCGTGTTTATGAGCTGGTGCATGCATGTTACCAGGTCATCGCCGCCGGCTTTAAAAAGCTCTGCCGGCAGTCCATCGGCTCCCGCAGCTTTATTATTTTTAAGCCGGGCAATTGCCGTGCTGATCTAGTTTTGGCTCGGTGGTGGACAATCTACTCCATCGTCGATGATTGGTGCGATTCCGTCACTTATGCTGCCTTCGGGAACGAGAAGAGATTGAAAGTGTTCCCTCCATATTTGCAGCACACTCTGAGTGTCCGTGACCAGATTTCCGTCTCTGTCCTTACAGGTGGGGATCCCTGTTCCAAAACCTTTACTTTTAACCTTTTGGTAGAACTTTCGGGCCTCACCTCTATCCCTGTAGTTTTCGATATCCTGGCTCTCTCTTTTCTTCCACAGACGCTTTTTCCGTCTGAACAGGCGTTTCATCTCCCTCCTTTTCTCTTTATAACGCTCCGTCACCGCACGCGTCGCCATTGGCTGCAGTTTTGCCTTGTATGCAGCATCCATTTCCTCAGACATTTCGCGACATTCGTCATCGTACCAGGGCTTGTCTGAGCGTGGTTTTTCATAACCCAGTACGGTTGTTGCGGCAGTGGTCATATAATTCGAAATATGCTGCCACTGCATGTCGGGAACATCAGAACTAGGGGTATTTGTATGGAGTAATTGAGAGAGCTGGTTGGAGTAGGCATTGGCTATCTCAGTGGTCTGCAGCTTTGTGATGTCTAGCTTCCTTTGCGTTTGATTAAGAGTGTTTTTAGCTCTACTTAATCGTGTGCGTACCTTGGCTGCAACTAGGTGGTGATCCGAGTCGATATTTGCACCGCGCATCACACGCACGTCCATAACGCTTGAGACATGCCTTCCATCAATTACCACGTGATCAATCTGATTTCTTGTATTTTGATCGGGAGATATCCAGGTTGCCTTGTGGATATGTGGACTGAAAGAACTACTTTAATATAATCTTTGCTTATTAATACCACTTATACGTTCGGTGTAATATCGGAGAATATTTTAACGACTTACTGACCACACTGTTCCTACTACAGCATAGCCTTACAATTTAAACCATTTTGAAAATATTCGACTGCTATCTTGGTTAAAAATTAAATTAATATTAATCATACGTGAATAACTTTGGTTGCAATTAATATTAATCATACGTAGGGTGGCAATTAGAATGGTATTTATATTTGAAACAGTTTCAATTAGTATAAGTCATACGAGGTGTAAAGGTGAAGGTTTTTTACATTAGAAATATAAGTGGAATATAAGTTAAACATCGATTTTTCAAAACAGACTCAAATTGTTCAAGTTCACTACGACAAATTATTCACAAAATTATTCTTGACAACAAAATCTATAATGTCAGCTTTAAGTAAGCTTATATTAAGGACTGCAGTTATCGAGAGGATAATGACAGCTATTTCTTTTATGCATTTCTGTTTAATGCTCTACTTACTGCCATTACACTTACCCACTTAAATCACGAAATAGGAAACATTTTCTTACCTAAAAAGACACAAAAAAAAAGACCAAAATTAATTATTTCGTATCAACACAAGCAAAAGACGTCATGCAATGTTCTGGCAGGTCCAACAACAACTTTAATTAAATGAAATGTTTATTACAATTATCATGTATCTTAATCATGGCAGATCTTTGGTCTTAAGTCGTTACGACGTAATTACCAAGGACAGTAGCAGCAGCGTAATCATCACATGTTATCTTTGGAGCTCTTAAAACTACCTTTATGAGTTCTGTCCAGTTTTTATGACACAGAAAATTGTCTTCACACATACACAGGCACACACTCACACACCCACAAGGGACATAGCAGATTTCTCTTAGGGCCATATGGGAGAGAAGATTTTATCAAACATTTCCAATTTCCTTGGTCGTAACAGTTTCTCTGATGTGTGAGACGGATATAAAAAAATATAACTCAAACAAAAACAGGGACGAAATAAAATCTTTGTAAATGAAAAAGTCTTAAATATGTTGTTGTTGCTTTTCTAGTAAGTCTGTGTTTATGATGTATTTGGTTTTATTTGTTTTTCTCGTGCCACACATTCAGATAAACAATAGTAGAATAAGAAGATGTATTAGGAGACTTGCAAAAACGTTAGGTAATACAAGAGATTTCAAGAGAAAACTTTGGGGTAAACTATTATTTCAACACTGCTGCAAACTGGGGCGAAAATGTCATTGACAGTTGACTTTATATTCCTTACTTTCTTCTTAATTTTCGTGCAAATATAAAAGCATGATCGTGAGGCTTTAATTCCTCTACCATTTGAATTTTGTAAGGATGATAATGTATACCTTTGTAAACAATGAACTAGACCAGTTTCGAGTAGACAGTTAAGGTACATGCTCTATGCCTGGGGATCCCTTGAAAGTCGGCAGAATCGTAATCGATTCATTGTTGACCTACTCTCCTCCTATATTCTACGCCCATTTTCTAATCAATTGAATTGATATGCTGTATGTTATAATGAGCACAATATTATCGTAGTGCTATGCTTAAAGAATCGTTGTTTCAATAGAACTTTCATACACAGAATGTATTTTGTGCTCCGCTAAATGTCGCCATGGCACTTAATTCCTATTGGCTGCTCTAGCATTTCGTTATCCCTCCATCCCCCACCGCTGTGTCTGCTTGACGTAGCTACTGATCCAAATGCAATCGGATTTTTGGTACATTCTGTATAGAATCGAAGAACTATATTTGAGGCCATCAGCACAGGAGTGGTATTACTTCAATTTCTGATGGTTGTTTTTATGGTATAAAAGTGGAGTAAGGCCCCTTTTTGGATTTCAAAAGCAGATGGATGAGATACACTAGTTTATGCACATGTTGTTTGCGTGTAAACACCCTAAATTGAGGAGGAATCCTTAAGCTATCCTATTAGCCATCATTGATTTGGGACTCAAATCGGAGAACTGCACGTGAAAGTAGCCCCAAAAAGAAGAAGTTCTGCATCACTCGTTTTGTCAAGTTGCATGCTATAATAATTTAATATCGATTTGAAGTTAGTAAGTATCGTATATGGGAATTTGTCACGTTTTAGGCAGAATTGAGTCCCAAAATCATGTGTTGTACTGTGTAACTTGAGAGTTTGCAGTCAATGATCAATTCATTGCAGTGTTATGCATTAAATTTTGTTGCGGCTTATATAAATACACATTTTTTTAAATTTTTTTATTAGCTAAATTCCTTTTAAAAAAAAACATATTTTTCTCAACTTTTTAAATTTCTCATTACTTAAAGATTTGCATTTCATAACCCACATCCAATCATAAAAATATGTTTGCTCCCATTTTTATTTATGAAATTGGATTAACTCCCAGTTCTTATTCCTGCAAGTGAAGTTGCGCCCTCGTCCCCCATCACAATCTCCAACATAAGAATCATTTTACCCATAAAATTTTGCTAACCAAACAATCTGTACGCATAAAATGGCATATAATCAGTTTATGAAATAAAACCATACATACATTATGTACACCCCTCCCTCCCACCATCCTACCACTCACCCAACAAGTATGCAATACATAACTCAGCGCAAAAATATTTTTGGGTTTTATGACTTTTTTAACCAACAAAACAATTTTTATGACTTTAGAGGTTTGGTTGCCAATAAACCGAGCAAGAGTAGTGTTGCAGAGGTGCGGTGCGTAGCAAATGAGAGTAAAGTTGTAGGGGCGGGGAAAATATGCAGAAACACATCATAAAAATCACAAAAATAAAAAGTTTTGTGTGTGTGCTAAAGAACACACAATTTCCGGCTGGTAACCAAGCAATTTTTATGGTATATTTTTAGGCTTTTAACAAAATCAAAAAACTGTAATTTTTATGTACCATAAACCATTTGATTCTCTAATTAAATAAAAATTACGACCACACAGGGATGCTAAGTGGAGATGCAGGCACAGGCAATGCGGCGGTTGTAGCCGTTCATGGAGCTTTGTAATGTTTTTATCAAAAAACCACTACATGAACATGCAAATTTAATGAGCTGAAAACCAAAACATTGCCTGTTTTACAGCTGGTCAAAGTCAATGCAACCCAGTTAAATAAATTAAATTACATACAACGAAGGAATGCCTTCATAATGATTTCAAGTCAATATCAATTAATGCTAAACAACATTTAAATTAAAACTGATTGGTTTATAATATTGGCTAATTAAAGCTCTAACATTTCGCCAGCAAACCAAACAGAAGTTCTTGTGCAGATTTCACTTGAACGTTAACATTTTAATCCAGTTAGTAATTAATTATGTTTTTTTTTTTTGTATGGCAAACATTTCATTGTCAGTACTTGGTTGCAAAATTAGTGTGGTTTTCTTTGGTTGTTGGTTGGCAATCAAAGTGAATTGCTTTTGGTTTAGTGGTATTGAGAGTGGTGGTGGTGTTGGCAGCCTTTAAAGTAGTCCCTTTGTTTATCACTTTTGTTTTTGCTATTTTCTTCACTAATGATTTTTGTAATTAGTGCTGATTTTGTTTTGGGCGATCCTTTTGCCTTCTCGGTCATTTTACTAAAGGAAATTGCGTTAATGTCAAGGAAATGTGAGAGGAAAAAAAATGTTTTAGAAATTTAATATTTGAATATGATTAAAGCGGGGGAAATAATTATAGGTTGGATATTCGAAATGTCATATGTATTAAAATTAATGCTTTAGTTTTTATATTTGAAATTTGTTTCCGAAAAACTCATAATTGATTATATGAATACTATTGGTAACCCCAGATGCCGTAGGACAAAGGCAAGTTAGAAGGATGTGAGTATTATGCAATCTATCAGTGATCATTCAAAACCAACATTTAAACCAACATGGAAAACCAATGAACTGATAATATATTTACCTCATGCCATCAATCAAGTTTCATCTCAGTTTAACAAGCCCTCTCTTGCTGAATTATACATTTAATACATTAACAAAATTAAAAATATGAAAAAAAACAGCTCCAAATAAATACCTTGACAAAATAAAACGCAATTTAGAAATCTACCTTCCCTTTGATATCCCACAAAAAGCCATAGCGATAGACAACCCCCCTCATATGAATAACTTCAAAGCAGTTTTCCTCTACCAAATTGTGTAACAACGTCGCGCTTTCATTATAACCATACCAACAAAACAAACAAGGCTTTCTACAGAAACGCACACAATCATACATACAATGAAAGCACAGCTTAAGGGAAAATATTATTTATTTGATTTGATGCAATACAATTGTAATTTGCCAAAATATACAACATTTGCCAACGACATTAAAAGGGACAAGATATTCCTTGGGGGGGCCAAATAAACTCAGGAAATTCTAAGAATTGTATAACAGGGCGCAAGACTCCCCCAACAAAAGGAAGTACATATTTTGTGGTTTCTATGCTGATTTGGGTGAGCCTTCCCCCCCACCAAATGTTTACTCAATTCATCGTCACCATCATGCAACAAATGCTGTTTACTTTTTCAAATGTATTGTGTTAAGGCGTAAGAGATTTTCAATTTTGTTGGCATACTTTTAGGGTGAAAATGAAAGATTACAATAAGTGTACGTGTGTTGGTGTTAGTGGTCGTGGTCATGCCTACTTAATGTGTATTTAATTAATGTTAATTGTATTTGATTTACGATTTCTACGAAACCTCTTATCACAGCACGAACTGAAACATCTTGTGAAATAAGCGAGAAGAGAATTATGAATTGGCATCATCTAATGGCTACCAGTTATTTTAGGACGGTATTGGATGTGAATGGTAACATTTGTGTTTTAAGGCTCTAATAATATTGAAGATTTATGAAAAATTAAAAAAACGTGATTGAATATATAGGAACGCATTTTCTAGATGATTAAACTGCCTTGTGTTCTCTTAAGAGTACTGTGAGCCACTCTCTTCTCAACTGCCTTAAATTATGATATACAAATTTAAACTGACTTTATATACACCCCCAGCGAAAGGCAAGCTAAACATGTAGTTTTGCAATCAGTATTGTATTTCTTATGATTTCGTTTTTGGGATTTCTCTAAGACGTCGAGAGAGAGAGAGAGAGAGAGGGTGTCGCAATTTATAGTTTTCAAAATACATTACATTATGGTATCACAGCACCAACAATTGTTTCATTGTTGTATTGTATTGTCGGAGTAAAAGTAACAAACATGTTGTCAGCCAGCCCCCGCCCATCCTTTTCCTTTGGCCCACCAAAAGGGATAAACAATTCCGGTTGTATCGCAGGACTACTGGGGCTGCCAGCCACCCAGTCATTGGCACTGTTGATGACTATGTTTCATCCTACGTACTTTGTTAAATTGAGCAGAAGTACGTGATGCCACACGAAACTTGGAAAACGTGACCAAATGCATCATGGTCCTAGTACAACAGCAGCAGGACCACAAGGACAACAAGCTTGGTGTTACTTGGCTGGGAACGACAATTGTTACAGACGCCAAACACTACTTGAGGCAGTTGTTGTTGTTCTGGGCGAAACGTTGTTGATCAGGGCACGCAGGGACCAGGATAAGGACTTTTCCTGTCATATTGTTGTATATGAAACCATAAATAATACTAGTAAATGTATAAATTTCATTCTCACGCACATGTGTGTACCGAGTGCGTGTGTGTGTGGATGAGAGTCTTAAATGTTTGTCATGCTATAGTTTTATGAGCATCTAAAATAAATTTACTATTGATATAAAGTAATAAACTACAAATTGTGTTCAATTATAGGCCAATACGCCTTTATTCGAAGCAACGCAGCAAGGGGAAGGACAACACTCACATATAGGGATACAGATAAATGTATAGAAAATGTGTGATTGTCACCTACACATATTGATAAATGTACTCGAAAAATTAAATATTTGTCGACAGATGGCATTGTTGAAGGCAGTGAATTGATATGACAGGTATTTAATAAAAGGGATTTTAATGCATCAGTGATTGACTAAGTTCATGTGTTGAAACAGTTTGGTATGTAACACAGTATACTTTGTTAAATTATTTTCAAAATCTTAACTAAAAAATATTAATTAAAAATTAAAAGTTTAAAAGTATTGCATTAAAAAAAGTTGCATACTTTAAGGCTGAAATGTCTTTGGCCGAACAATGAAGGTACGTTTTATTGACTGAAAAAATAGCTTTACTCTTCGACATAATTTTCATCTAGAGTAATGCATTTGTTGTAACGGTCCTCCAACATTTCTATACCGGTTCAAAATATGCCTTTAGTTTTTTTGCTATGTTTTCTGGTGTTACTGACTCTTGTGGCCTTCCTGAACTGCGTTCCTCCTTTGGTGCTAGTACGGTTACGACGAAATTCAGCAAACCAGTACTTGAGCATTGCATATGCTGGGGCTGATTTTCCCTAACACTTATCAAGCCATTGCTTTGCATCAACGGTAGTTTCCCATCAGAAAACAATGTTATATCAAAACTAGAAATTCACTTTTTTCAAGTGTAAACAAAAATAGCAGAGGTAGGATCACATTGAGACCCATAATTTGAGAACGATTGGATGAAAGGTCATACAACTTTGTCAGTATTCTAGGTAAAATTAGCACTGTAAGAAAAGGATATAGATTTTTTGTCATTTGAAACGACCTAAATGTGTAACACTTAGAAGGAATCACTTTAGACCCTAGGTTTCTTTAAACCAAATTTGATTCATGAGTTTTTAAGTCCATTGATCCAAGTTCGTCTGTCTGTCCGGCTAGAATGCACGGTAACTTGCGAAAGACGCAATCAATTGTTTTGAAACTTTTCATGGGTTAATATTTCTCCAATTCCACTTACGGTATTGTAAATGGGCTACAACGCCACGACCCTTCTGGTACCTCCTATAAATGTACTATTCCGCCCTCTTTAGAATACGAATAATAATATCAATACACCCAATGCGATTTTGCCCAAATTCTGTATTTTGTTAAGTAATAAAAGGGTATAGTTAAGGAAAAAAATTAGAAGTCCAGCTACTTCTGGTACCTACCAGTTATAATTCTTGCAAATTTTATGTTATTACTGAGTGTAAGGGTATGTGCCAGACAGCTTAACCGACTGAAACTCTTACATGTTTTTATAAAACTTGTCCAAATTAAAACACAAGGCAGTTTTTCTAAAAATATTAAAGAATATCGAATAAAAATACAAATGTCCTTCGCATTTCACATACGACATAAAGAACACCGGGTTTTTATTTTTCTCTATGGAAAAACATCCTAACTGCTTCAGTCTTTAAAGTCCTACTGCCTTACAACATAGCTCGAAAATATATTTCCGAAATATACTTCAATGAAAGTTGTCGCATAATTGTAACCCTCACCCCCGTTTCTACATTGAAATAAAATCCGAGTGTATTAAATCAATACAAAGAAATGCTTTTGTATTCTATGCAGCTGCTACCCTTAATTTCTTATCAAATATTTGACAGTGTCACATTTAAAGGATATCAAATATCAAAGCAACAAATAAAGAAACTTTTAGCGTTTAGATTTTTACACTTGATAACATGATTTGATTTGTGTTATGAAGCTTTTAGCTTATTACAAAAAAACACCCATGAACTCCCAACTTTAAGAATAAAGTTTCAATAACAAACTGATGTGTTTAAATAATTAAATTTCTGCCGTCAAAAGGATATAGAAGATAAACAAGAACATTTGTAAGTAAAAAATATAGATAATAAAATTTTTAGAAAATAAGAAACATGGAGTAGGAAAGCGGTTTAAAAAATGTAAATATATTAAAATTTTTAAGGGTATGAAAACCGACCCTTTAAATTCACTTCGATGTTGTCGACAGTAACTTCTTAGTGATTGAGTCAATCAGCATGTGTTATAAAAGTATATCAAAAAAAAATGCCTTCTCTCAATTATTCTTCCACATCTTCATTGAAAAGTTTAGCGTTTTCTTAAAAAGCCAAGTTCGATCAAATTTTCTGCTAAGTATTGTGATATTCATATTTTCTGCTAAGTATTTTGTATTCATTTCAGTTAAAAATGTACACAGAATTATATTTTTGTTTAAAGTTTCCTCAAATACTGCTCCTTTAATCACCTTTTTATAAAAAGCAGTCATAGCTTAAGGTATTCCCAAATAAGACAGAACCTTATGTCAACTCCACTCTACCACAGTAAATAATAGTCACATGTGCCCCTGCTAAAGCAAAGAGTTCATTGTCATAATGCAGAGCATGCAACCTTAACCCCGTATAAATATCAGACTACTAAATACAAATACAATTTATTAACTCTCATAATACATGAACATATGTGTGTCTAGCTGTATATACTATAATGCACCCATGACTACCACACACAGTATAGTTTTAACAGCATTTGTAGCATACTTTTAGGTTATTGCGCGACGCAATAAGAGTCGAGTAGAGTAAAAGACTAGACATACCAGATGTACCATTTAGATAATATTAAGTTTATACTTATATGTTTATAACATTTGTTAGATTTATTTTTTTGTCTCTCCATTGCCTTTAGTGCTGCTATTTTTGTCGTATACATCCGCCCACCAGTTATTTGTAGGATTGCAGTTTTTTTGTTCTTCGTTTTGTTCCATTTACGTTACTAACAAATGTGTCTGCATTTCTTGTGTTCTACACGAAGAGCAAGCAGTGGTGTCGCGACTCATATGTATGTATTCACAAATTCAATGGTAAAAAACCACGAGTGGGTTCTGCCAGAGTTTATAGGAGGTTTCAATGAAATATGACAAGCGGTAATAAATAACAATTGTTTGAGTTGAAACAAGATTTCGAAATTTCTGTCGATATCTTAGTTAATTGAAATATATATTATATAGACTAATAATGTTAAAAAATGTTTATAAACATTTTGGAATATGTTAGGCAATACGAGCGAGGGTCATGTAGGCAATTGGATTTCTTATAAACTTGAAATCAATTTTATTTTGTTTATAAACATAATCTTATATCATATCATAAATTGATGAAATATACAAAATATCCTGTAATCTTTAGTAAATTAACAACATTTCTACACCACAGACTATATAAAGTTGTCCAAAGCCTCCCCACGCATTGCTGTAGTTCTTTTCATCACATTGCTACACTAAATTCTATCTGTGTTGAATTTTTTTCATGTGTGCTGTACAATTTCTTTACAACATTTTATAAAAGTATTCAGTTTTCTCTATGTGTGTATGCGTTTTAGTCTACCTTCTATGTGTGGGATTTTTTTGCCAGTAAAGCAAATTTACTACTGTTATTTTGTAAGTTGATTCTATTTAATTTTCATTCAATTTGATTTTCAATTACTTCCCCTTGAATTCATATGAAACGTTTCGTTTCGGTTTTTTTTTGTTTTTAGCTAGAAAAATAGTTTATACATCAATACCAAGTGTAAAACTGATCCCCTTGTAAAAATAGAGTAGTTGTGTTAGTTTTGTTGTTGTATTCAGACGCAAGTTTTATTCACATTCACATACTCAACTCACATTTACTTCTCCTATTTATTTTATCTATACATTCACATATCAGAAAAAGTATTTGAAACTCATGCACATGCACTAGAATATAGTGCACACACTCACACACACTTTGACAATTCTCATTTCGTTTGCAGTGTGGTGCGTTTTTGTCCATATTCGTCCATATTTATCCTTATGAAAGAATGAATGGTTAGAGTGTTTTTGCTATCGTCGGGACATTGTAATCCTGGTAACTACAAGTACATAATACTCGTACAACATTGGCATGAAAGGTCCTTTACACATCTATATATCATATCGAGTTATTGATATTGAATTATGGTTGATTTATGATAGGACAGACAATAGAATTGCAATTGAGGGACATCATGCACAGGAATTTCTCTTCAAGGAATTAAGAGAGGTAAAAAGAAGGGA
This sequence comes from Muscina levida, assembly GCA_964034835.1. Taxonomy (NCBI): domain Eukaryota; kingdom Metazoa; phylum Arthropoda; class Insecta; order Diptera; family Muscidae; genus Muscina; species Muscina levida. Next base: position 152,267,333 of record OZ035882.1, read on the forward strand.
ATATTTTTTGTGGATTTAACTGCAAAAGAGAAATTAATCACAATGCTCAAACAAATTTATCACAACAATTTATACACAGTTTGCTAAAAAGTAAAATTGATGTAAAATTTCATTGGTGAATGCTTGTGAAGTATGAAATTCTGCTGTATAAGGCTTTATTATGTGGCCAGTCGCCAGGATCATCATATGGACTCATAGAAATCTTACTAATGGATTTTCCCTGACTAGGGCAAGATGTTATAGTCTTAATTATTTAATGTAAAATCCACAGACTTTAGACGTTATTATAGAACAAAACCCTCATTGATTCTAAAGCTAATGAGCGTTCTATATTCTGATGTCTTTGAGGTGTCTGATGTAAATAACGGGTGTTAATGGTGCGGGATATGTATGATCGATGGCCATGTATGATTGAGGTCTCCAATGTAGCAGGTAGTAATGCTTGGGTATAAATTGCCCTATTCTGCAGGAAGTCGATCCTTAGACGATTGACGATTGATTGACGATTTAGAAGTTAGAATAAAACTGTAATTAAAGACGCCGTATGCTTGAAGAACTCGAAGATTAAATCGTTATCGCTATAGGTGAATATCGTTAAATGCCCGTGGATAAAGCAAAATAAGGGAAAGTTATTACTCAGGCTCCAGTGCCTGGTTGTATAAGCGCAAAAGGACTTGATGTAATGATTTACTGTCCATTTTCCACGCTTATAGCAGGTTTTTACAGATTCAACGGACTCATTTTACAGATTAAAGATTCGTTCTACAAGCTTATAGTTCGTGTTACAGTTTCAAAGGACTCGTCGTACAGACTCAAGATCTGTTCAACAGGCTTACAGGCCGTTTTACAGATGCAAGAACTCCTTGTTAAAACTTAGTGTCCGTTTAATAGGCTTATAGGCCGTTATAAAATTGCAAGGACTCGTTGTGCAGACTCAAGGTCCGTTCTACAACTTTATAGCCTATTGTACATTTGTAAAGAACTCCTTATATAGATTTAGTGTCCACAAAACAGACTAAGTGCTCGTTGTATAGGTATATAGCCGTTTTACATATTCAAGTTACGTTCTAAAGAAACACGCAGGATCATTCGAACCAACTTAAGGTCCGTTCTGCAGCCTTATGACTTATTGTACAGATCTAGAGGTGCAAAGAACTTATTGTACCAACTAAGTGTGTGATAAACAAGTGCAAGGGTTCTTTATAAAGATTTAAGGTCTTTTATACAGGCTTATAGCTCGATGTACAGACGTAAACATTACGATATACGGAGTATCCGTTTTAGAGGCTAGAGCAGCTTTACAAACTCAAGGATTATTCTACAGGTATGTAGTCAGTTCAACAGACTTAAGGTCCATCTTATAACGTGCTGTACAGTGGCAAAGGACTTGTTATACTGACTTAGTGTCTGTTTCATAGCTCGTTGTACAGACTCAAAGTCCGTCCTACAGCCTTATACAGACTTGAGGTCCGTTTACGGTCTTATAGGCAGTTTTAAAAGTGGAAGGACTTGTTTTACAGACTCGAGATCCGTTCTACAGGCTTATGTCGGGTTGTACATACTCGAGGTCCGTTTGGCAGGCTTACAATCGTACAAGTGCCGCCTCAAGCTCCGTTATAATCGCTTATAGCCCGTTAAAATCATCTTACTTTTATTAGTTGATATGAACCAAATGAGAATTATTAATAGGTGCTTAGTAGTGGTTGCACTAAATGCCGTGATATGGTAAAAACCTCTGCGTTGCTGACAGGGATGGAACTTAAAAAAAAAACCTAATTTCCCTTTACACCCCATGAATGAGGTATGGGATAGTTTCTCGCTTTGCTGTGAATTAACACGCTTTCTATTTTTAGATTCACAACTAATGGCACCTACTTGTTTATCGAGCCAGGAGCCAGGAGTTGACCCTGTGATCTCCCGCATTGAAGTCGCGTGTTCTAACTACTATGCCACTCCCGGTCCAAATAGAGATGGAACAACTGTTACATATTGTGGGGTGGCGTGGAATCTGTGATTTGGTGGAAATCGAAATGTTGCAAGTTCGAGCCCCAGTTTTCAACTTGTCTTTTAATATTTTCTATATAACTGTAACTGTTTGTAGATCTATACGCTCTTTACCAAATTAGCCGCTCTGATTACACATATTAACACACCCACTTTACGCATTATCCTCCCTAACCACCTTTTGCAAACATATCTCAATATATGCTCTTACACCCGGGCCTCCTTCTAACCCCTCAAAACCGACAATGATTTATGGACATTTTAAATTTTTCCATCATTACTCTCAAATTTGTCTCATATATCAATTTTCAATCACTTTGCAGATTAAATTATAACAAAAGCTAAAAATAAACACAACAATACATCAAGCACGTGTTGCCCAACTACAACCACCCTGAAAACAAACACTTGCCTGTTACCCTGTCGAATTACCTTTGCTCTCACCTAACAATTAAGGACTCATGTTTCGTATTTGACACTTGTATGCAAACTTACACAACCGCAATTACTTAGCGGATAACAAAAAGTTTCAAACATTTGCAATTCCATATCCTGCTGCCCCTTGGCTACGTTATAAATTATAGAAATTGCAAACGAATTTATCATGTGTCAATGTATTGATGTGTGTAACGGTGCGTTTGTAAGTGATACAACAGTTTTACGAAAAACATTAATCCAGCGATCAAAAGAACTCTCGGCAGATACACAATACACAGAGCAACGAAACAAGCGGTTAAGGACACGTGACCAATAAACAAAAGAGTGAGAGGGAGGAGACGAAGAGAAAGTAGTAGGGTTGAAAAGCAAGCAAGCACGTTGCTTGAAAAGGTGGTATTAAATCATGAGAAAGGGGAGCAGTTATATTAAAGTTACTTTTAGGCGCTGCCTATGAAAGCGTCAAGCGAAAAAAGGAAATGTATTTTATGTTTTTCTAGGAATAATTCATGCAAGGAAATAAATCAAAATTTTCTTAATAAGATTTATGGCCTCTAATGAACAAGCAAATAATTTATGGTCTGTAAATGTAACAAAAACGTGGGAAACCCAAAAAGTAGGCAACACAATTTAGATTTAGTTTTACACATTTTTATTTTGTTTGTTTCTTTTCGCAGAAGGAAACAAAGAAAAATTGGGAATGACAGTTAAAGGCAAAGACTAAAAAAGTTAAGATTCCTAAAAAAAATAAGGGGTGTCATTGATTTTTAATGTGAAAAAAACCGAAATCATTCTATGTTCCTTTTTATTAAATTCTGTAAATATTTCGTAGCCTACTTATTAAAATTCTGAATTTCTTTTTAATACGATTTATAGTTCCGCATGAATGCGGATGTTATTTATGACTCGTAAGTCAAACGTGTGAAATAAATTGTATACGAATTCTTCTATAAATAGGTTGTAATACTTTGCCATCATCAACTGGGAAGTTTATTAAAGCTTACTTCAGATTTTAGAAAGTTTTGGTAGTTTTTCTTCAAGTATTTTCTGTCATAGTGGAGGATAAGAACAACATGACCAAAATCTATGCTAATAAAGTATGCAACACGTTTCTCAAGAATTTCGTCCTTGTGTTGAGCTACCCGATGGTAGATGGCAGAGTTGCTTTTAGGGTCAACTAAGACGAATTTAATATGAAGGATAAAATATTGCATGAAATTTAATACAGTCTGCCTGGCATTATAAGAATATCATTCTGCTAAAACTTCTTTCTAAACAAAACTGGTTTTGTGCTTGAAAAACTATTATTGAAGAATTCCCCTCCAATATTTGGTACCAACTATAAATGTAAACTTCTCACTTCTCCAACTTTTTTTAGTTGTATTTACTCTCCTGTAAGTCTTTACTGTAAACAGTAATATATAAAACTGCTACCTAGTAAAACATATCATAAAACATCTTGTGCACTTCTGATTCTATAGTGCAACGACATTTTGTGCTAAATGATTTCCAACATTTGTCTCTCTTTGGATTTTTTTCTGTAACTTTCTTAAGAAAACTTCCAACACCTTGGCCACAAGTGAGTGTGTGTTGTAATAAATATACAATTACATGTGTGTATGTTTGTAACAGAAAAGAGACGAGAGAAATCATGTAAAACGTGATACTGATTTACTATTCATGTGGCCACTCAAAGGGTGCATAAAGCAATCAAATCAACCACAAACATATTCCAGTCATTCAAGGATACGAGTTTGTGTGTGTGTGTGTGTGAATTGATATTTGTGAGCATAAACCACTGCTTACACATTTATTTCCTCATTTTATGTGCTGTTTTCACACTGCTACACGCAGTGGCACATTATCATGCCTCAAATTGTCAGATCTGCTGTTAAGCCTAACCAAACTTAAGCATAGCAGAGACTGGCCAAGAGTTTGTGTGTCTATGTGTGTGAGTAGGTGCTTCTGTTTGCGGCACTTCTTGCTCGTATTCCTCATATAAATTATAAATGAGCTGTGTGCGGCACATAAGAGTTCTCAGGGTTATAAAAACGAAATTTTCTTAAATGTGTGAATTGCTTTAGCTCAATAAGAAAAAAAATGTTTCTTTCTTCAAGTCCCTTATACCACGGCAATCCTTTTAAGCCTTTTAAAGGAAAGTAGTTGTGATTGGTTTCTAAAAGTTTGGTGATGGCTAAGGATTTATTTGATTTGGTTTATGCTTTGGCTATAAGCAATTTAAGTTTCTTTGAAATGTGAAAAGTTCATTTAATCAAATGTTAGCAAATGTTAAGTAAAATGCACTAATATTGGGAGGAGCAGAAAAACAAGCTTAGAGATGAGTCTGGTTCCAACAATAATGTGGCGTTTTATCTTACTTATACAAAGTGGCAAGCTACAGAAGGCTATAAGAGATAATGGTGAATATGATATCGTCGACTTTGAGACAGTTTTTGTTTAATGAAATAATGATTAAATTTTCTTAGTAAAAAAAAAATAATTGAAACCTTTCACACAAATTGAAAATAAATGTTATTTTGTGCCGCAAACTATCCCAGATTTTGTGACCAGACAAAATTTGTGTGCATTAAGTCACATTTATAAATGAGATTGTAAAATCCAAGGACATCCTTCGTCAAATCGACAACGTCAGGTACATGATACTTAGATATCCAGAATAAGGATAATCTTCCAGGGTTTTTAGCAAAAACTGTAGTTTCAAGCTTTCATACAATCTGGTGTAGATAGTTCGGTGACTCTTCTGTTGCGTTATAATATTCTTTTTTGGTTTTCTATATGACAAATATGTAAATACAAAACAGTGTCTTATTCTTAGAGCGGCTTTTGTATGAAATATAACTTTATTTTAGCCTCCTTAAAGTATACTTCATATAAGATTTTTGTGGGGAGCCAGAATAAGTGACCAGACTGGAAATATGTGTGCCCTACTATGCTGTATTTGAAATTTTAGATATATTGAAATTATATATTTTTAGCTATTTTATAGTCAGTCATTAAGCTTCCTAAAAGTATACTATGGGAAAAGATAATTGCGGTAGCAGATATAAAATTTGTGTGCTGTAACTAAAGCAAAATATGGAAAAGAATCCATATGAATGAAATGCATTATAAAACATAACACATAATTTAGTACAAGAATGCAATTCTTAGGGATAACAACAAATATAAGCCTTTGTATACGACATCTCCCTTTGATAACTTTCCGCCCCAGCCTTTCATTTGATTCACTCATTTTAGTCATATTGTATACGAAAAAAGCCTCCCGATTATACATATGGAATTGAAGAAAGTGTGACGCAATTTTGATCCGACACAAAATGCATTCCCCTCCCCCCATATTATTTGTTATATTTAACAAAGCATAGTAAATCTTCAAAATGAGCAAAAAATCATTCTATTCTTTAGAGGATTTGTACAAATGAACAAATCTGTTAATACACCTAAAACGAGGCCACATGTATTAATTAATTTAATTTTTTTTAAGTTCAACCCCCAAATTGCTTTAAATTTCTTAAATTTATGCCTCTACTTTATATTCTTGCAGGCATAAATTAAAGCATACTTTCAGGCTTGCCAACTTCATTTCAATTTTCAGTGCATTTATCCTTTAGTTGCTCCGTTTAATGTTGCAGCTTAAATTATCTTACGACTACAACTTTTTGTTTACATTTTCATGTGTTATTGTTGCTGTTGTTGCTGTTATTGTTTGCGTTTTCCTCTGTTTATTTGTAACCATAAACCCACAAAAACAACTCGAAATACAATTCAAAGGGGAGCTAGCTGACACAAAACTGTATCTTCCGGTTTTACAGAGAGTTTTAATATGGAACACGAAGTTGGAATACTCGTTGTGAGTATTTGTTGCTGTTGTTGTGTTTTGGGTGTAATCTTCTTCCGGTTAATATACATTTTTACACACAGCTCGAAAGTGCGGGGAGCTATGAAGATTTTTGCTGTATTTACTCCAGACTTTTTCGTAATACCTTAAAACATTAGAGAGCCGAGGACTGTGGTCTCGTTACTGAGCGGTGTGGAGGGAGGGAGGTTTCCGCCCATCACTACGGATACGAGTGTTTGCTCACAATTTTAATGGTCCCTGGTTTTGTTTTGTTGCTGTATTTCTTTTCAGGTTTTCCTATTTGTTTGTGGGTTTATTTTTCAAAAGGGGAAACTTTTACCGGGCAAAATTTGCGTTTCAGTCAGTCCCCTATTTTTCATGCAACGACTAGAGTCTGGGGATTTTTGTTTGGGTCTAGAAAGTACTCGTGGTCACAAATTGTCCTTTGAGCAATTGTCTGCGGAATGGAGAGCCACACAATAGAAATCCCAGTACTTGTCCAGTTGAATGTCATTTCTATGTTCTGGACAGGTAACAAGCAGTGATGTGATGTGTGTTGCTCGCTCTTGACTGTGGTTTTGTAAACCAAGCGGAAATTTGATGTGTTCATTATGACATCTTCCGCCCCGGGGGAGAGTCCTCACAAATCGGATGGGACATTGTGTAAATGTGCAGAAAACTTAAGCTAAACGGAAAAATGTTTGTTAAAGTGGTTAAAACGTAATAAGTTAATGTCAAAAATTGCACAAAAATTTTTCTGTGGATTTCAATTTAGTGCTGTACAGAGCGACGAAAGGGAGAGAGGAAAGTATTATGCATAAGCTGTTTTATATTCTGTTTTCAATGAGGAATGGTTTGTGACTGGGGAGGGAATGAAATTTACTCTGGGATTGTGCAGTCTGCTAATAGGCTTATTTTCTGTTGGCTAACTAGGTTAAGCACTCGAAAGTATGCCTCACATTGAGTCGTCGTGGCATTGCCCTAATTACTCGTAGTACATCAGTATAGGCGGTAGTTGTTTACAAGCACATATCGGAGTGTATATTGAGAGAAAGAAGAGAAAAACTTAAGCCGATTTTTCAAAATTCGAAATGTTTTATAACATTAGTTAGCAACCTATTCGGCTTGCGAGAGAGAAAGGAGAAAAAAACTAATTCCGATTTTTCAAAATTGGAAATGTTTTATAACATTTAATAGCAACCTATTCAGCTTGCGAGAAGAAGTTGTCTATTTTGTTTACTCATGTAGAGAATATTTTGTTATTGCTTGTGTGTTAAGCAACATCAGCTATTTTTTATTTAGATCGTTATATCTTTTTGTGCTTTTTCATCCTCTTACTCTTGACATAACTCCATTTTGCGCCTTTATTTAGACTTTAGATGTTTTCTACGCTGCTGCAGTCTTAAATTGACTTTAGTACTTTATGTTTTTCGTTGCGAAATGTTGAGTGACATTGACAATTTTTGACAGAACAACATTGAGCGCCTGAAAGCGGTCTTCTCAATCTTCTTCGTTTCTATTTAACGCCCATTAGCAAAATTTTTAAAATGTGCGTGTTCCACACTGCGTTCTACGCTAATGTAAGCAAAGCGGAAAACAGACTATATGTCAAAATTTCTGCATTAAAATGTCAATCAAAACAACAACAAAGCCAAAGGAGATGAGTTTATCTCCTTTACTCGTAATTGCTATGGCAGAAAGGGTTGATTTGGTTACCGGAAAGTGAGTTTGATGTCATTTCGTTATCTAAGACACAATTTTTCTTGGGTTCTTAAGAAAGCTTGCATTAAATCACATACAATTTCATTGATTATTTTTATGACACTTTCTCTAACGAGACAAGAAATGTCATAAACATTCAGTTTCACTAGATTCCCCTAACAGCAGCCAACTGTTCTCATGTGTATTTTGGAACAGGATACACATTATGCTGGTTATTCTTGGCAGAAACTACAAATAACTTTCGATATTTCTTGTCAGCCATCCAAAACCAACACAGAACTTGCCCAAAAAAAAAAAAATCAAAAAGGATACCAGAAATATCATGTTGACTGATGCGTGTGTCTGTCCGTCGTCGTCGTCGTGCAAATTGATTTTAAACAAATGGAAAATCTTTGCCAGTATCCTCCAATCACTCTTTCTAAGCATCACTGCGTCGCCCCACAACTCTCTCTCTCTCTCTAAGGATTCTTGATAATGAAAAAGGTTCGTTCGAACGACTAAACAAGCCAGAAAAATGGCAACGAATACATTTCCACACGACAGATAAGGTAGCAAATGATACAGCACTGCAGGAGATGAGGAAGTAGACAAAGACGAAGAGTAGAAGGAAATAGGACTCTGAATGATTGTAATAAAATGGAAATAAAACCAAACGAACAAGAAGAAGAAGAACAAGGAATCACTCAGCAATGTCACAGTCGTGGCAACATTCTACAATCGACCAACTGACGCCGACAAGGAGTAGAGCAGAAAACTGATAACAACAATTGATAAAACGTAAAAGTAGACATTTGTTAAAATCTATTGATTGATAAAGGAAAAATGCGTATCCTTAAAGTTTAAATGAATGAAAACGGAAGTCAAAGTTGATGGCAAAAGTGTTGGGTTTTAAGAAAATCTCAAGGATGTGGTACAGCAGATAGTTGTTAGGGATAAAGGGTAGTGAGGATTGTAGGAGATAAGAAATCTGAATAAATTTTTTTTACAACAATTGATTTAGAACTGTTATTATAACGCTCAAAGATATACAACACATTAGACAACTATTGCAGCCTTGACATATGCAATAATTATATCTTTATGGGTGGAAATTAACTATTGATTAATTAATGGCAGAAAATATCGCTTATGCCATAAATATCAAATAATGATGAACTATAGCATTGCCTTGCTTCTGTTAACAAACATTTTACGACTTAACTAAAAATATTAAGTCCATTATCCATTTATTATGGATATTGGGTAATAATTTTGTGACATTAAGAAAACAATTCGGTAAAAGCTTTCTGCATAGTCATTGGTTAATTGGAGTTGTTTAACCGCACAATGATGTGCAATTCTTTAAGCAACTACTGAAGCCTTGAGTTATGCAATATTTGTATCTTTATGGGTAAAATATGCTATCGGTAAGGGTATGTCAGAAAAACAGTCTCATCCCCAATGGACGTTGCAAAAGTATCAAAATAATCAAGGATCTCATAAGGACGAATTAAATTTAAAAAACATAAAATCTCTATTTGTAAACTTACTCATTAAAGGCTTTTTTTATCATCTTTAAAAAATTAAACAAAAATTTGTTAAAATTTTTCCACCCTATACCGCATGTTTATGCCAATCGAGGACTTTGGACTTTCATTACAATCGAGATAAATATTGTAAACAATTGTCCAAGTTATTGCTTTAAATAATTAAGTGCACACATCTAAATTGTATTCCGCTTAAATATAATGAGTATCGATATTATTGCTTGCTGTATCGCAAAACATGTTGCTGGCTGCGGTTTACATGTGTTTGTACATGTACGCAAACTTACATACGTATTGGTGTTGTAAAGTCCTGATGTTTCATACAGTCCACTGGGTATGGATTCGTCATGGTTGTGTGTACAACAACGCATACATATACATACAAATATTTATAAACCCAAATACAGAGACGAATGTTTATAGCTCTCTAAGTTTGCGCGCCATTGTTTTCTGTTAATGAGGATCATGAATATTATGAAAGTTTATTTAAACGTTATTGCTGTTGAAATCCAAATAATAAACAATTTCCACAACTATACACATAAACACTAACAATTCCTCCATCTCTCTCTTTCTGACTGTAACTGAAAAGTCCACTGCCACTACTGCTGAATGCTCGTATAGAACGCGTAAGTCCATACGTAACTACATACGTAAGTACGTGAGTATATAACGATATTTGTAGTACACAAACCCAAGTACACATGCACTCATGCAAGGTGTATGTATGTATGTTTGTGTTGATAGTAGTTGTTAAATCATGTCCTTGCCGTTGTTGTTCTTGTTATTACGTAGTGTTGCCATATATGTCATCGTCAATGTTGTTTGTAAAAGGTACATAATGCCAACATACATACATATTAACATGTTTATATGTACATACAGCACAAGTGCCAATATGTAGTAATGCTTATGTGTACGTGTTGTTGTATTTAAGTCTGTGGTGTTCAACACCAACATGTCAATGTCTATGTGTAAAAGATTTATCGGACATTTTGGATGCAGTAAATGATGTTAGAGGAAACTGATGGTGATGGTAGGTAATTTAAAAACTTTAAAATTGTGATTAAAAATGGAAGCAGAACACATTTAGATCTCTGAGACACTTGGTAGTGTGCAGTTAGTTGTGTAAGCATAGAGAATGCATTTATACAGCTCTTGCAATTCAAATCATTCTTTCGCATATTAACGATTGTATAGCTTTTAAATCTTCTAATTCCACATTTGTTTGAAATTAACGATGTCCAATTCAGTTTATACAAGATCAATAACAAATAAATTGCTAATTGTTAGTGCTTATATTAGTGCTCATAATTTTTGAAACAAATTGAGTTGTTTCCAAAACAATGCCTCAAATACAAATCAATTTCACCCCTATAAGCATGCTACACTATCAAGTTTATCTTGGGTTATCATATTATTTACAGCAAACTAAGTGATTTCGAAAATTTTGCCCTAAATATAAATCAAATTCACCTCTTTTAATATACTAAACAAATTAAGTTGTTACCAAAACTGTGCCTCAAAATTAAATTCACTCCTGTAATTATGCTAAGTTTGTTGTTTTCAAAAATATGCCTCTAATACATATTAACCTCACTCCTGTAAGTATACTTCACTTTTAAGTTTAAGTTTAAGATGTACATATTATTTACGATAAACTGGGTTATTTCAAAATATCAATTTTGTACCATATTTGCAAAAAGTTCTGCCTTTGCCCATGTTTTTTGTTTTCTTTAAAAACTCCTCTCGTTTCATCTACACAAAAGTATAACTCAAAGTTAAAAGGTCATTTTGTCCTTGTCAAGTTTTGTGTGCAGCTCTATGCTTTATGTTTTCTATATATTTTCTCGCAGTTTCTTTACTTGTGTGTGTGTGTGTGTGTTAGTTTATGGCAAACTTAAAAACAAGAGTCATTACCTTTTAGAACACACACCTGTGACTTAATAAAGCCAAAGGGGATTTTTCTTTAAAAGAAACAACAAATACAGCTATGTTAGAAAGGACACACAAGAGTTTGCCAGTGGTATGAGAATATTATGGTTTAAAAAAAGAGCAAAATACTAAAATATATAGCTGCACTGTACATACATATATAATATCATATTTTTCAATGGTTTTTGAAACCCGTAAAGTATGCTCTGAGAATGTTGGTGTTAACATAATTGGTGAAAGCATACGCTAGGGCTTTAACTGTGAATCCGTGAATGCTTGAGAAAATTTATAGTTGTGTAGAAATTTATACTAATAACTATGTAAGATGTTTAACAGTTGTCGCCTTAAAGTATCCACAACTTTTGATGTTACTGCCTTGTAACCGTTATGATTTAAATCTTGGGAACTCAAAGTGAAATGTCAGTAGATTTGACCTAGTTTGAAGTCTCTCCGCTAAGTTGTTTGTTTTCATAGCAAATATCAAAAAAACTATATAAGTATTCTTGTGGGAACAGGTGAAAGAAGACATAAGCCTAAGAAGTAAAACAAAAATACTAAAAACTGAATCAAACATGTGTCGCATATACTCGTACTAGAGACGTAGATGTCGCATACGTATATGGCCACAGCCACAGATTTGTCACAAGACTCTTTAGGTTTCACTTTGGCATAGCACTTAAAGAGACCAACGAAATCTTAAAGAGTTTCGTGCTTAACAAAACGAACTATATTTCTTTAACTTTCGAGCAGATCTTTTGTACTGATTATGAAATCTTAATGAATTTTTTGTTAACATAACTATATTTATTTCAATCGACCAGAAGAACGCGACTTTCGTAACGTATTTTACTGAATATTGGATTGGCTTCATTGCATTTGGAGTATTGCAATTGGGTTTTCATTCCACATATCGTGCCTACCAGCAGTTGACTTTAACAACCAACGATTCCATTCGTAGTTCAGTAAAATGCTCATATTTTGTGTCTTCATTGCAATTCAATGACATTAACTTAAAAGGTCCTTGTAACACATCCTGAGCGCTTAAACCTAGGCCTCTTTCAATGTGTTTTTCATTACCAGTTGCGGAAATATTATTATTTTTAATATTCACACATTTTAAATATTCACAGCCGGCCATAAATCTACGTTATAATGCCTTTACACACTTCTTTCGATAACTGTGGCTTTCATGCCACACGGAGCAAATGGCAGGAGGTGTTAAAAAATACATGTCAATGACATTATAAAAAGCGGAAACGCATAAATACAAGTGTTGACATGTTGTTTTCCACCGTTATGTGCTATTGTCAACATCCTTAACATGCTGCTTGTGTTGTGTGTCGTTGTATTAGTACTCATAGTCGTTATCCTGTTTTCGTTACATCTTGCATAGCATACTTTGTGGAGTAAAGTCCTTAAAGAACGAAGCACAACAAAACAGTATGATTGGGGTGTAAATGTGATACGCACACATTGACACAGACTGAAAGAGATGGAGGAGAGAGGGAGGGGCAAAAGAAAAACTGGTAAGGTAGATTTTTTAGTTGGTGATACTTAAATTTGTTTCTCATTATCCTTCATGGTCTGGTAAGACTTTATTGTAGCTAAGTTCAAATTGATTTTGGAAACTTTGTGAAAGATTTAAGCGGTTGCAGCGAAGAGGAATAATTATTTGTTAAGCTTGGATGATAAATAGTTAATGGTATGTCCGCTAATTAAATTAAGTTGAAATTAAACGTAAGATACAGAATTAAAAAAGGGATGAATTTTTTTTATTATATTTAAATATATTTATGAAATATATTTATAAAAAATTAAAATATTTGTTTTGCTTACAACAATTTCCTGTTTTATAAAATATTTTTTGTAATTCTTTAATTTTATGTTAATTTTCAAATAGTTTTTTATTAGCGGACGTGCCATTTATCATTAACGTTTAACAAATATTGTTTCCTCTGCACTGCAACTGCTTAAATGTTTCACAATAGTGAAGGGCTAGTTTAAGAGTTACCTACTTTCGGGCTATATAGAAATCAAATTGTATTGCATACTTTTTGGATGCATTGAATTTTATAATTATTCGTATCGTTTGTCTCACATGGATAGACTACAAAAATTGATATTTTAATCAACCTTTACGGGAAAATGAACCGGTAAGGCACCAGTCACGGGTTGCATGAACCGGTCCTAGTTTCATAACTTTTGTTTGTACATAACCGTTACGTTTTGTATGCGTTTGGTCGCTAAATTGTCAATAAACACCGAAAGACTATGCATTAGTCAAATGGACACTTCTGAAACACTTTAGATGCACTTCACCAATCTCAGAATGGATTTTTTGACAATTGATTCGACATTTCCCGTGTGGAGTCTATGCCAAGTTCAATTAGTCTTAAGACATGCGTTTGCAAATTTATGAAACTCAATGACATTTAAATTAAAATTTTTTGCTCACTCACTAGCTGATTATTTATCTAATTACCATATCTACTTCGTGCTGTAGAGCATGTTTCTTCCTCTCTCTTTCCCTCCTTCTCACTTTCTATGCAAATAACGTGCCATAATATTGTAGTAATATTTCTGCAATAGCAAAAACTAACACAATGTCCACAATAATAATGAATGATAATAAAGCCATAAGCTTAACTATTGTTTTACACATGGAGCCTAAAGGTATACCACACTAAACAAATTAAAACAACAAAACCCGAAAATAAAAACAACTAATTTGTGAATATTTACAAATAATACAGCAGGAATTATGTATGTGTGTGGTTAAACTTTAGCAAATACACATTTCCGGTTGTAGCATTTCAGGCGCCCTAAATTGGTTTGTGATGAAATGTCAACAACAACTACAATTAAACATTAATCAAAACATAAATAACAAACAATAATAAATCGATAGACGATAGTTTGTATATGTATTTAGCTAACTACCATTATGCGTACCAGAGTATACACAATGTATTTAATGTATACATTTAGGCAATTAGGTAATTGAGCTGCAAATAACACGTTTTATTTAATTAACGTACGACAATTAGGCAAACATGGTAGGAGAAAAAACAAAGAGTTAAACAATCAATAGCATAAAGGAATCAAAATTACACAATAATAACAGAAATCAAAATTTCAAATGAATACTAGCAGTACACGCCGGTCTTCTTCATTAATTTCTCCTTATTATGCCCGAATTTCTGCCATTAAATACAAAAACTTAATAACGATTTATATTTCTTTAACCATTTGCATCATTTTCTCCCTTAGTCTGCTCGAACAGGAAAAATTAATTAACTGTCAATTTTGTGCACTCAAAAGAGTGCACAAATAAACGCCAAGAAAGCAAAAGACCTCATTTTTCCAAGTCGCTTGCCATAACATGTTAAGTATGATGTTCTTAACAGCGAAATAAATTGCATTCACTTAGCGTTACAACCAGAGATAATTAATTATTACCACGGTTCCTTCCTGCCGCACTTAACTCTCCACTATCCACTCTCCTCACACACTATTGCACACTTTATGTGTAACGTCACATGCAGCATGCAACAGAGGCAAAAGTATCCAGTGGCAAGAAATGGTTTTTGAAATATAAAATCCAAATATTAATTGAAATGTCTGTTCGGCACCACCACTACTACTACTGAGCCAGACTAAGTAAGAGTTCTTATTCGAAAGTTGCTAGGGGGAAATACATACTAAACTTGATTTGACCAAATCGAGAGTAGAGGAAAAGTTTAAAGCGTTTCTTTTCAGTTTGATCAGAAAATTATGTTCACTTATTATATCGTACGTTTCAGTATTGCCATAGCAACTTGCTGTGCTTCCTCTGAGAGATATCTATCGCATTCCTTTGTGTCGCTCCAAACGTATGCAACGGTATTTGTTAAGGAGTTTTCTCCAGAGAGAGATGGAGGAGTTTGCGTCTGTGTGTGTTTATATCAAGAAAGGGTTTCCGACCAAAAGTTTGCTTTTTTGCCAAAGTGTAGATGCGTTTCTTTTTGTTCTTGTTGCTATCGTGCTCGTTGGGCAAAGTTAGAAAATAGAAAGAAATCAAAGTCAATAAACTTTAATAAAAGGTTAAAAAGAAGGTATGTTAGTGGTAAACAAGAAATGTGAAACTTTCTTTGCTGGTTTTTTTTGCTTCCTTTCTTTGATGGCTGGTCTGGTTTAAGCAACAGCCCGCAAAATAAAAAACAAAACGCAAAGTTTGTCCCCCTCATATTAGAAAAGTTAAATCAAATGCAATCGAAATAAAATTAAAGTTTTATTCGATTTTAAAGTTGTTGGCGTCACCAGTGAAAATGTAATTATTCGGAATGTAAATGTGAGGAGGAGGGTCTAGTTCATGCATGGGTGAGGTAAAGCGGGTATAAGGTGACGTAATTTCTTAAATAAAAGTATACTCGTAAGTAAAGTAATGAATCTATTAGTTTGGCAGACTTACAGTAAATATCTTGTCAAGCTTTGCAGTTTTGGACTGGATTATATTCATAAATTCTATAAAATCTAAAACTCCTGACTAACAGCTGCATAAAATATATTTGGACAGCAATTCGCTTAAATACATCAGAGTAATGTAATTCCAAACTCTAGTTAGACCATTTGGGCTACAGACGAAACATAGGACAGAAAATTATGAAATATATGATATTTAAAGTTGCTCGCATTAAGGAAAATTAGGTCAACTTATAAAAAATGATTAGAAAATTCAACCTACTAACAATCGACAAGAATTCATATTACATATCCAGAAATAATGTAACAAGAAGCTAAAAAATGCTAACCGTTCTTTAAAATAAACATTATAGGAAGCGACAATTTTTTCACAAAAATCTAAAATATCCCTGATTTGAATTCAAATTCATTTAGTTCAGAAAAGTAAGTACATGCAAATGTGTGAAGAATATCCAAATCCAACTTGAGAGGATGGGCCAAATAAAGTTTATTGTTAAATCAAAGGTTATTTTGACAAAGTTCTTGGAAAATTTGAGTGACAGAATGCGCTACTGCAAAGCCAGACAATGTAGCCACTTGAACGAGGTGAATTCCATAATGCACGGAAATATTTGTTCTTACAAATAATGACATAATACATGTATTTGGCCCGCCCTTTATAAACGGACTATTGGTCCATCCATAGTCAAACGTACAAATACGCAAGTTCAACAAAAGTTTCTATTTTATATTTTTATTTTAATTTTTTCTATAATAATATTTGTATTTCTGTTGACTTCATTCCATTTTCCCTAGTATGGCTGTTATCGCCCTTTAGTATGCCACATTGACTGAGCCGCCTCAGCAGTATGCTATTAATTTTAAATAACTAGGCTTTGCAATATTATTTTTAATTAATTTGTAATCCAACATAGTTGCATTGTTCATGTTATTAATAAAAATGTAATGATTAGGTAGTATTAATAAACACAAACACCAACACGTATGTATGCAAAATAGTCGAAAACAAGTAGAATATTTATTTAAGCCTTAGGATATGCAGTGTTTTATATATATTTTATAAATTACTGTAATTAATTTAAGTTCAGATGTGTGTGTGATAGACGATTACATGTGTTTAAATGCTATTGTATTATGTGAAAGATTATGTTTTAATTGATGGTCATTACAGGTAACAGAGCCGTATTAATAAGAAGATTTAAGAGGAAAGAGAACTTAAGTCGGTAAACAACAAAAAAATCTACGTGATTATTTCCTGTATTTTACTTAAGAAGATAAATAAGAATATATTATAATACCAACATCGTTTATAAATGCAAAAAATCTAAAAAAAATTCCAAACTATTTAGTGGACTGCAAATGGTGTTACTGATTAATTTTTTGTTTATAACCCCGTGTCATATAAATCGAATTTGTTTCCGACCCATAACCGATGCTATATACAAATGATAGTATATAGTAAAACTGCTTACTGTCATTCTCATCCTCAGGTTTCCTTACGTTTTCAAAGGAATATAAATGTTGAATGGATATGCAAGTTTGAACAATTTACTTCTGTACTACTCTTAGTCGTAGAATAGTGATATGGATATCATATATAGGAATACCTTGTTTTTACTTATAAGGATACAAAATGTTTTTTACAACTTTTATCCTTGAATGTCCTTTAAGATTAACAAGAAAACAATTCAGGAAACACAAAATTTTATAGACCTGTTTGGATTATTTTAGTGTAAAACACTTTTTGATCTTTGATCGGCATAATAGTTTGTTATTTCATAACATAACTAATGTCAGGAAAAATGATAAGTGTTTTCAGCAATTTGGAATTAGTCAGTCCAGGATATATATAAAAAAAAATTAGTAAAAATCTGTGACAAACACATATTTGCAATTGCAAGATCTCGTTGAGATACACTTAACTGAATTTCAGACAATTAAGAAGGCCAATTTTAGATTTCTGCAGTCTGCCGAAGATTCCTACAATTAGTTAAGTTTGTAAACTATACAACTTTATTATGTCCTGACATTATGTCCTTATCATAGGTTTGAGGATATTTTCAAAAGTTCAGTCTTAACAACCATAAAAAATAAAATATCCCTCGCCTTTGATTGTAGTCCATTGATGAATTGAGTTGTTCTTTTTTACACAATATTTGACCAACTCTCTAACTTTAAATGAACACGTCACTGTAATAAGTTTTCACATATTAGTTAACACGAAAAGTTCAAAACTAATTTGCTAAAAGTTCTGCATATAATCTCTTCAAAATGTAAATCATTTTTAAATTGCAACTATGTAATTAAGTTAATTACTGTATTAAGTGTTTATGTCGTAGCACTAAAGCCTACATTAAGGCAAATTAATTTATTAATTATGTAGCATATGACAAAGGAGACAGCCAATGAAATTTATAGCATAATAAATAATTTATTATTTCTATTCTGTCTACCATATATTTCACTCAGCCATAGACAAAATGCAATAAACTTATCTAAAGTCAGATGTGTTTCCGCCTTCATATACTTTGTTAGAAGGTTCAATGGCTGTTGATAAAAATATCAGATAATCGTATGGACGCAGCTGCATGCCACCGAGTTTATGATTGAAATCAATCATAATCTTTGAGTAGTCTACGACTACGGCTGCATAAAATTTCTTATTAATTTAATGGCATAAATCAATCATCATTGGCATCATCATCATATTTTTTGTTAAAGACGACATACACTACTCTCTTCCTGACTCTCTTTCTCTTAAGTATAAGCTATAAGTTTCTGTTATCAATCTGTTTTTTAAATTACTTGTAATATCGTATAATCTTAACTCATCCATTGCTATCGGAGACTAAGTGTAATTTGATCATTTTTCGATAGCTACAAATAGAAAACTTTCGACGTTATTACGAAATTGTAATAAAAGCCAACAAACAACAACAGCAGCGGTAGAGGCAACGAAAGGACCTAAAGCGTCTCTATGGCAAACTCCTAAAAGTTTGCTATAAAATATTTTAACAACCTTGGCATAAAATAACACAACGTACGTAGAGTAAAAGTAGCGGCAGTTAGGGATAAAAAGTGAAACGTTAACATTAAACATGCCCCTATTGGTATGCCATGATGAAAGATAAACATGGTGTGGTTTAGTTTGTAACATACACAAGGGCGTGTTATTAACGATACAGATGGCTCGAAAAATGCCTAAAGGATATTTTTGTAAAACTGAAAAACAGGAACAGCAACAAAGCGTGACATATCAGAATGTATTGCCCAGAATTAGTTTTTGATTGCAATGACCTTCAGAGCTCAGCCAACTAT
The DNA here is from genome assembly GCA_964034835.1 of Muscina levida. Lineage (NCBI taxonomy): Eukaryota > Metazoa > Arthropoda > Insecta > Diptera > Muscidae > Muscina > Muscina levida. The sequence goes on from OZ035882.1 coordinate 152,286,593, forward strand.
TAGAATTACTAATATGTCACTATTGCTTGTTGTGTTTTATTTTAGTTTTACTTTTCTCACTTTTAATTCATATTTTTATATAAAAATTATTAAACTACATTCCTCCTCTTGTATCCCATCTAAAGACAAAGTTTATAGCTTGATTTTTGCGATTATGTGACGTACTTATACACATTTCTCCATACAAGTTCACATATTCTTTATTTATAGCCATAAAATTGTTGTTGATGATATCGTTTTCTGATCTCCTACTCCTCCTCCTTCTTGATGAATACCCAATGGCAAAGTTTTCATAAGCAACTGAAACAATGAAGCCTGGAATACAAAGTTGCCATTTATGGCTTAACTTAAAAGTATGCAATGAAATCGGGATTTTACGAGCATACCCAAAAGGGGTTATTTGGCTGCAAATAACTCTTACTCGATATATGAGAAGAAAGAAAGTTGAGTGGTGGGAAATCACATAAAAAATTATGGTAAATTTAATAGTTTTGCGATAAAATGTTGTAGCAGTGTTGATAGCAGTTCCATTTCATCGACAGCCAAAGTTTATGCAAAGCACTATGAGAATTGTCTATACAATTGTTGTGGTTTTGTGTGTGCTTCCAATAATTTTGTTGTTTTTTTTTTCTCTATGTTTTGCTTTTTGTTGGCAATTTGTTAAGTTTTAATGGTACCTGCATAGCGATAACATTAATTAGGCTTTTCATGTTAACATGACCGACATGATTAACATCTAACCCGGTTTACTGAAGGGCGGTCTTGCAACAGCACAACATTGGCCCCATAAATTCTAAATGCAAAAAGGGGTGTTGACCTGGGTTGTTGAGTTGCCAGTTGCCAAGGGGGCATATATACACTACACGGCTATAATTTATGGTCATGTACATTAGCATTGTCGTAAATAAGTCTATAGTTTACAAAACAAATACCAGCAGGTGATAGCAGGTAATTGCTAATACATATGAGAATGAATTTCACTAAAGAACAAACAAATATGTATAACAAATACAAGGAGAGCTCAATCCTTACAAACTCCTTTGTATTTATAACTATATAAAACAACAACACGTTTATAATTTTGTTATCAAACTGTATATTTTACATTTGCCTAAGAAAGTGATAATTTTTAAATTTGTCCAAGTTTTATAATAATTATTTATCTATATTATGGTTCTATATTGCATAATCTGAATCCAATTAAATGTAATTTACTTATGTTGTAAGCTATCACAGCAACCTTAGAAAGTCACCGCGCTTTCTTTGCCTACAAGGATCATCGTCCACATCGCTATGCTACAAAATCCCCGTTTATGATATTTTCCCCTAGTGAAATATGTAGGCGTTAGGAATCCTTGTGCAATTTAAGTTAAACTTTTACATAATGCTGCGTCGCGTATAGCTAAAGCTATAATGATTAACACTTAGGGCTATGGAAAAACGCGGAGAAGCATAGGGAAGCCAAAAGAACAAAAGTTGTTGTGGGCACTATGTATGAGTTTGGGGTTTATAAAGTAGCAGGCGCTAAACAACTACAAAGATGGGAAAGCGAAGCAATGTGGGAAAGCGAAACTCTTTTGGCAAACTTCCTGTTCGCATCCTGTAGTTCTTTATTTTTAGATTTATAATAGGAAAGCCTTAAAGTCTACTTTTAGGCTGCTTTTCTGTTGTATACTTTTGGCGGGTACTGCTTTCAGTTGCTAGTGTTGTGTGATTTTAGGTTTTGCAATCACTGTTTGCTGTATAAAATATTTTTAGCTTATAAACGTGTGGCCGCGATGGAAACTGTTGATACTTATTTTTAAATCACTGCCTACTTTAAGGCTCTCTTAAAACTTACAGCTGAAGTGTGATGCAGGAAGAAACTTTTCATATGTATGAAATACACTTAAAACAAATGAAGAACATTAAGAATACATTTCTTTTGACGGTGCGAAGTAGTCAATTGGAAAATAGTTTGAATAACAAAAGAAACTATTATGTCCATTTAAATATGAATAAGGTATAGGACAGCTTCTCGAGCTAATGTAAATTAACACGCTTTATATTCACAACAAACAACACCTACTTGTTTATAAACGAATGCGAACGGCAGCTGTTTGAAAAGCTTTTACTAGACATGTCGATTGACTCGACACTTATACTGCGAAATAGCTGTCAACAACATTAAGGGGGGCCGGCAAAGAAAGAAAATGTAAGCGATTGGAGATAGGAATCAAAACATGAATATCCTGCATGATAATCGTGTGTTGCCACGGCCGGCCCCAATATATTACCAAAAGTAAACTTATTTCTTGCTTAAGGAGTGAGCAAATGTCAGATTTGAGTTGGAACATTTTAGTCTAGCCTCTGCTTTTAAAATTGTTAAAAGCAATGCATTGAGTTAGTCGCTTAACAATTCTATTTGTTGTTGTTGTTATTTTCTATATTTCTCCCGTCTGTTCAAACATTATGTTATACATATGTGGTCAAGTCAGTCACAAGTCTATACATACTCCTTAAAGTGGAAGAATTGTTTATTATTGTATTTGAGCTCAATATTAGGTACACACCCATTTTTTTCCTAACTCGACTTAGGCCTTTGTGATTTGTGATCGATTATATAACATAATTCACAAACACTTCCTTTAAGCATGTAAATCAATTAACAACAAAAGTTTAATAAAGATTTCCACCCATTTTCAGCTAAACACTTTAATTCAGCTGTCTTTTAAGCTGGCCTAAAAGTATGCCTGCGGTTTTCTTAATTATTTTCACAAAATCTTGGCTACCATGGTTTATGATGCCTACCAACTCCGCAAAGCATACTTTGTATACATGTTTTCAATTTACATTTGCTCCTTCAGTGTTTTAAATTTATGGCTTAAAATACTGTTGGTGTTGTGTGTTCTCTCTTACCCTGTGCCACCCACTCTCACGCTCATTTTAATAACTCCAGTCATAAATATGGTCAAAACAAAAATACAGCAAAAACAAAACAACATGCCAATGGCAGCAGCTGGTTTACCTTTCATAGTCCTCGTAAAAATAATAGAGATAGGTAGATATCAAATATGGTCGGTCGGCAGACAAATAGTTGCAACATTTGTTTTGCATACCAGCACTCAGACACGGAGAATCCTTGAAGATCATAGAATGTTTGTAGAACAAAAAAAAGTTGGTATTTATATTGTATTTCACCTAGAAACGAGGGGAGGCTGAGCAACTTTGGCCAACAGTTACAATTGTTAACTCTTTGCTCGTTTGCTTAATACCCTTCCCTCTTTTTGTGGTCTGTATGTACTAGACTGTGTGTGTGTGTTTAAGGCTGTTGAAACTTTTTGTCGCATTTTTAGTTATTAATATGTTTGCTGTATCCTTCTCTTCCGGCGTTGTTTGTTGTGGCCAAAAAGTATTGTATTTATTGTTAAGGTTTAGACCAACGAACAGAGCGAAAAGAATTATTACTGTTGTTTGCATTTTCTGTTTTGTGCACAGGATTAGAGTTTAAGCTCTCCTTAAAGTATGCAACACATATGGTCTCATATAACAGTCATATATTTAAAAGAACATACGCTGGCTGGTATTGTAATCTCTTTGGTTTTAATTAAATTCCATGCAACAATTTATTAACGAACTTTGCACATGGGGTTATTATTGCTTGTGGGAAATTAATTTTAAACAATAAAAATAAAGATTACAGGAAGCAAATAAGGAGCAAGTAGTTTCAGAAAACGTGTATTGAAAAATGAAAGGATAAGGAAGTTTTGTTAAAGATAATAAATTCAATTGCAGCTACTATGGAATCTCTTCATTGAGATGGAAACAAAAGGCTGGCATATATCAGAGCAACATCGGATAAAAATGAAATATGTCAATAATCTTGTATTTACATTTAGAGATAAGCATCTTAAATGCCATTAGTTGAGTTGCATCTCGGACGAGCTGATAAAATTACTATATGTAATTTCTAATGTTCAGATGTTACCGAGGAAAAGTATGTGAGGAAACAACATAGGGCGACATATTATATATCATTATTTGAATCGCATCTCGGACAATAACAAAGAATTTGTAGAAATCATGTGGTCCTTGATACATGTAATTTCTTATGTTCAGATGTTACCGAGGAAAAAAATTTTGGACGCCACAACTTAGGACAACATTAAATATGGAATTATAATATGTTTGATAAATGTAAAGTGGGGTTTTAGCTGCTGATTTATCAAAATTACTGTTAAATAAATGTTGCATAGTTTTAGGGATATACTGAAGATGTTTTAATTATTTAAAAAATTAACTAAATATAAATATTTAATAATATTAACTAAATACAAATATTGTAAAAAAATTAACTGACATTTTTTAAACTCTGAAAACTAAGGTCATGAAACACCTGTAGCTGTGGCCTGTGAACACACACATACATTAAACTCTTGTGCTGTAATGAATAATTTCATAAAATGTTGTGAAAAACATTTCTGTCCCTACACTTCAACAATGTTGCAGCTCTGCTGCCTTCAAAGGAGTTGTTGATCCTAAGGACTTACATAAAAGGCTAAACCGAATGTTCATGGTGCCTTTTGCAGTATGTGTTACTACTTGACTTACTTTGAACTGTCATTAAACTAAAAGTACATTTCTTTTATTCTGTTTTTTTTTTGCTTTTGTTTACAACATATTATATCAGACCCTAAAAGAACTCAACGAGACAGGAAGCCGAATGGCGAATGCCAATGGCAGTGAACACAGATACTGTTGGTGAATCTACAAGGAACATGGGGAAGTTTGAGCAATCTTCAACTCGTGAGAGACCTCTTGAAATTTTTGTCTTTTTAGTCATTACTTTTGAGCAGAAAATGGAGGAACGTGCAAAAGACAAAGAGTGCAAGCGTAGTAAAGAGACCAACAAAACTGTTGACTTTATTATAAATATAGTCAACAGTTTTTGCTAAATGTGCCAAGAAAATAGGAAAATGTATGATAAGATAAAAGTGGTTAGTGCGTACAGAATCTTAGTTGATTTAAATGTGGTGGGAAAAGTAATTTATATATCATATTAGAGGTTCTTAGAGGCAAATGTTTTAATTTTATAATAATACTATAACTACTACTATTTTTATACTACCCATCTCAAAATTTTAAGTTCCCAGAAACAGACCATAGTATGAACATCACTTTTTTTGTCATATGTACTTTAAATGTTATGATATTACGCAATTGTTGTTGTCAAGGGCAACCCAGTGTGTTGAGGAACTTAAGGAACGAATTTGCGAGGAAATGCAAAAAATTTGACGAAATTAAATATTTATTAAATATTCTAGCAGTGTTGCAGCAGTTTCACAATAATCTAGAATGGCAGATGAATGATTAAATTTAAAAAAAATAGAATCCCTATTTGTATGCTTTCATAATAAATAAAAAGTTTTTATCTCATTTATCTAGTTGCTATTTTACCTTAGTTTGAAAAGTAAAAAGACTTTTGGTTCACCCATAAAATAATAATTCTCAACATTTGTTTCTATATTTCTTTACTAAAGGCGTTAAAAGCTATAGCATATGTTTGGGAGGTTCACAAGTCTATATATATTTTTGAAAATATCTCTTTTTATTTTATGATTAAAAACCAAGGAATTTTTGAATTTCTACCTTGCCTACCATACCACTCCCCTCTCCTGTGTGACATACAAACAACGTTTGCCAAAAATTATGAATTTTTCACTGCGATGCGATTCGGTGAGCAACATTTCTTGTGATATAATAAAAATACACTGCAGAAAAACTTTGTCAACACTAATGAATAATTAAAACGGACTCCCTTGACTGAAGGCTCAAAGCTGGCGGTTAAACAAATTAGTTAACTTTTTTATTGCCAGGAAGGCACAAGAACTGATCAAATGAAACGGGTAAAGTAAAGAGCTCAAAGTTTACCTTAAATAATATAATATTTGCAGGCAGAAGGTAACATTGAATGCGGGTTTTCTTATCCTTATAAAGTAATTGACAATGTAATGGTGTTATCTTATAACCAAGACATAGTGTGAGTAAAATGTTTGCTACAAGGCAGAGGTGATACTGAGGTGCACTTTTAGTAAGGGGTACAATCAAGTAAACCTGAAAATGGATCTTTGGTTAAAATGTATATATGAAATTTACATAACAACATCTTTAGCAGAAGAGCAAAATTCCTTAGTGAGTACTAAGTAGTAGGTGTAGTAAGATTTGAATACTAAGAATTACAAACATCTACCCCGCAAAATAGTTGAACCCAAAATATGTTCACACTAGACGTCAGCAATACACTGCGTGAATGCACAAAATATTCCACCATGACAAATTTTCGAAAACAAATTAAATAATGTGAGGCAGAACAGAATCCGTACCAAAGTCCTGGAGTACTTAACGTTATTTTTTACATGTCGCCTTAAAGTAGACAATCGAGATTTGTGTAATACTTAAAGTATGTGACAACAACAACACCTGTGTAAGGCCTTATATCACTAATCGAAAACTCAAACTATAACATCTGCCTACTAAACATTAAAATTGACTACACATGTCAATAATAAATTTACTCTAACTTAGAAAACATTATTACCTAGCCCTGTAATTACTTTGATACTAACTGTAACATCACATAGTTCTTTGAAAATTTCTATTTAAATAATACTTCTTACGTCCGTCTTCACAATTCTCTTTCCAAAAAAATAATAAAATCTGGTACTTACATTCAACTTATTTTAGACTTAACAGCACAGCTGCCAAACATCTTATGATTTCTATTTCCTTCCCCCTATACTTACACACACACTCACATACGATATGAACAGCAAGACTATACAAAATTTAAATGACAAACAGAATATTTGATGTTTCTACATCATGTCATTGTCATTAAAATAATTGTAATATAGTATCAACACATAACGTATGTGAATAAAGCTTTTGTCAAATGCCTTAAGATATGCTGTACATTGGTAGCTTTGGCAGATATGCTACAGTTTCGTTGTCTCTCTCTCTGTACAGCTGCTTATGATGGTACGCACGAGTACATATGCAAATCTTTTGTAAACTGAAAGAATTGTTGATTTTCTGTTTGACTATTTAGATTATTACAATAAAATATCAAATTTACTTTCAAGATAATAATAGAGAGAGAGAGAGAGTTTTGTTGTTGTGAAATGGTATGTAAAATAAAATTAAAGTGTATATTGAATTATCTTGTTAAGATAAAATACAGTATTTGTAGCAATAGCTAAAACATAAGCACATAGTGTTATACAAATAAATTTCTTTAAATATTATGTATACACAATTTTTATCGTCGCACAGTGGGGAAAAAAAAGTTTTTTTGGACATTTGAAATTTTAGGCCGCAATTCTTAACCGATTTTTCAAAATTCTTTTTTTGTATTATTGGAAACAAAATTGTGCACAGAATGTACGTTTTTTTTATTCTGAATTCCTTACCGTTATTTTTTTAAAATTTGTCAAAGTCGGTGCAAAAATAATTTTCGACTTTAATGTCAAATATTTTTTGGATTACGTGTCCTAAAAATTCCGAACTGATCTCAATTAATGTGAACATATGTTACGAATTAAATTCAGTGAAAAAATAAGACAGAAATTTTTTTTTGGCTCAACTGCAAGGAAATATATGCAGGCACTATTTTCACACTTTATCTCGGTGTCCTGCTCATAATTATTATCCGATTAGAACAAAACCTTATATACAGCCTATAAAAGTTTTAAGAAAGTCGTCTGTAAAAAATAAGCCAAATCGGCGAAGGTCACCATGCAATTTTTTTGCATATGTACCAAAATAATGCAGTTTTAAAATTCCGATAAAATAAAATTTTGTGTTTACAAGTAGGCTAAGTGGTGTGCTTTCCATTTAAAAAAACCAATGCCATAATATGTTACATCTTCTGCCAAAATAAGGAAATTTGTTAAACGCATATAAAAAATAACGGTAAGGAATTTGGAATAAAAAAAACGTACATTCTGTGCACAATTTTGTTTCCAATAATACAAAAAAAGAATTTTGAAAATCGGTCAAGAATTGCGGCCTAAAATTTCAAATGTCCAAAAAAACTTTTTTTTCCCCACTGTGCGTCGGTATACTGCAAAAAGGTCTCAAGTTCACTTTTTTGTAAAATGGATTTAATAATGCAAAAGTGTCACAAAAGTCACAGTATATGCCCTGTGAAAGAATATAATATATGTTTATATTTTTTTTTGGTTTTACTTAAAGACGATGCTATTTTTTACTGGCGCCCAGCGGTATTCTACAAAACAAAACATTTTCAATGCTTTCATTATCTATCTTGTCTCTTTGTTTGTAAGAAAAAAGTTTTTCTTTTGCTAGCTCAATAACGATTACCAAATCATTTTGTCTTCTTATTTGGTACTATTTTATTCAATCTTTGATTTTTATAACATATACTTGTTCGTTATATGCTGACAATGTATTAAATTTCTTTATTATCCTTTGCATACCATAAATGAGGTATAAGAGTTAGACTGACACAATGGGATCTACATTTTAACGTTGAAATCGAACATCTACGCCGGCTTTTTGAGTAGTTTGTACTGGACATGTCTATTGATTCCACTATTCTGAAGTTGTTGTCGACAGCTGTTACTGGTCTCGATCCCAGGTTAACCGCATGACATTCGCGGTATCCAACCATCATACTACGATCGACCCCTAATACTAACAGGTCAAATTTTAAAACGGTTGGTGTGTCTTTAGTTTATATTATTATGAAAATTTAAACTTAATGTGAAATTTTTATCTGTCCTTTTTACACTTGACATTATATAAACTCATAATTTTCTGCTGTTATGAAAATTAAAGATTATCTAACAGACAAATATCATGCCTAAAGCTGTGCTATAAAATTTACAAGTTTTTATAACTTAAACAGCCAGACAACAAAAACAATGAGATAATGTCAAGTAATAATAGACTGACAAGATTTGGCAATGACATGTCACTTAGATAGAAGCAAAACAATGATGTTGAATTAAGCACAATTAAATGCTAAAGGGGATTATGGCAACTTTTGTGGCATCTTAGAGAAAATGTATAAAAAATACAAAGAATAGAAAAAAAAAACGATAAGAATTAAACAGCTGCTGGAAATGGTCAAAAAGAGAGCCAAGAATTATGCAACATAAAATAGCAAAGATACCTAATAGGGTATCCAATAAATTTGAATAAGTTTAAATATAAGTATAAATGTATTTGAAGTAAACTTAAGGTTAAACATTAATTTAAAAATATGTTTTTAATAGTTTGGCGCTAATTAAAAATATATATTTTTGTTACAACTTAAAACAAATTTAAGATAATCTTATTTACATATTAAAGATAATCTTAAGTATTTAAATTCTTAGAGAAATATTTTAAACTCAATTGTAACGTTTTAACAAAAATATCTTTTTCTTATAAGCGCCAGTCTAATAAAAACAAACATTTATATAAATGTTCAACCTTAGATGTAGTTCAAGCATCCTTAAACTAATACTTACACTAACTCAATTGGGAATGGGATGCTTTAGCATATAAGTGATTAAGCATATAAAATATGCTTAATTTTTCTTTTGCATGTTGCCTACTTTTTGGCTCTCTTTTTGACAAATTCCACTTAAATTTATGTCTGGCTATGGGAATATTCACATAATCCTCAGAAAACCACAAAATATCAGCTTGCAAACTGTCCAAACGATTGAGTTAAAAAGTCTATTCTGCCACTTGCAAATATTGGCTTTCTTGGTCTGATTCTCTTTTTGGTCACATCGTGTGTGTTTGACTTTGCTAATTTTTGTCGGTTTCCATACAAACACTCACACACACACACATGCACATCCATATGCCTTGCAAATCCTCTGTATTCTGGGTTTCCTTATGCTTCCTGTTTCGTTTCATTTCATTTTGAAACCTTTGCCAACTTGCAACTTGTTTGAACAGTTACTTATTTGTTTGCGGTTAAATAAAGCTTCACCACATTTTCAACAGTATGCCGCAAAGACCATACTTTATTATGTAGCATAATGATAGGAGCTGTATGTAGCCGGGGCAGTAACCAGCTTACAGCCGTACTCCAACTTGTTAAAATTCATAATAAAACCCGAGGAAGGCCCGGGACAGTTGTGGTACGTTTTGCGTGTACTATGTACGATACTTCATAGCTCTCTCTCTATCTTTCTCTGGTCCTAGTACCAGCGGAAATGTCTACGTATCCTTGCGTGCGGTTGGATTACTGTGCTGTCGTAACAAGACAACACTGGCATTAAAAACCAAGTGGCTTTTGTGTTAAGGTTAAATAACCTTTAATACAACTGGCAAAAAGCTCCACCCTCTTGCCTATGGGCGTGGAACCTATGCTCATACCCACCCATGCATATACTATAAAAAAAAACATATATAAATGACAAAAATTAACACAAAAGAATTATATGACTCCGGGGAATAGGTATGAACAAGCAAACCACGTTAAATGAAAATAATGGTAATAATTTATAATGCAAAATATGAATTGTTCCCACTCGTATCTCTGAGAAGGAGCAACATCACAATACGGCGGCAATAATGTACGGAATACACAAGTAAGGGGAGCATACAACAATATCGTTTCATCAATATTATATATGCGATGACAATACACAAAATGGATGATTGTTGTTAAGCGGAAACGAGTTTGTACATAAAGGCGGAAATAAGGATATTATCGCTCAATTGCAAAGCATATGTATTAGGGTGATCAGTTCGGTTTTCAGAAACCGGCTATTCGGTTTTTTTCACTCATAAAAACCGTCGGTTTTTTTTTAATCCCTGTTTTTCGAATATCGAATAATCCGGTTATTTTTTGTCGAATCTCGGTTTTTTGGCGTTCGATATTGTTTATTTAAATTTATTCATAATTGCGTTAAATGTGTACTCGTACATGTTTTTCCAGTGTTTCGGCCGAACAACCTAATTGTTAGTTTTATAATTCTGACAACTATTACTGTTTTTTCATATTTTCCTTTCCATTTACATTCTTACAAATAAATTGATACATGCCAATCAGCAAAATTTAAAAGCAGAGCTCCATTTTTTTTTAGTTAAAATAGTGAATAAATCGTTTGACCTAACATTGAGCAGGTAAGCTTTTGAATGAAATATTGTGCTGTCTTACAATGGTCTTACAATCTTGTGGATGTAAATGCCTTCTGTATGGAAATATTTTGATCGAGACGGAAAGGATTAGCTAGATGCCGGCAATGTCCTAAGCAATTAGGTTGCAGGGGTTCCTCAACCTCTGCTCTACTGAACCATTTGGGGAGTGTAAATAAAAACCAAAGAAAAAATAGGTATACACCCAAAATGGTATCTTATTTAGGGAAAACTAAAGATTAAATTAAATATAATTATATATAGTCAAGTATTTACAAATGAATTGTTATATTTTGATCTCAAACTGATCTCAGTAATGTTTTGCATTGTAATTATAATAAAACTAAAAGTTTACTCTTTATAAGTATAATTGAATTTTTGTCAAAAATTATGTTTTAATTTTTAATTTGGCGTACATTTGAAAACCGGATTTTCCGGTTTTTTGTGAATTTCAAAAAAAGCAACCGGTTTTTTTTAAATGTAATTTTTCGAATAATTCGAAACCCGGTTTTCGCAAAAACCCGAATAATTGATCACCCTAATATGTATGAAGAAGGTAGGAGCAGGGAATAGTAGTTTCTGTTTTAAATTAAAATATAACAACCACGATTAATGGTGATAAAATTGATGAATTGCAGTGATTTCGTATTAATTTATAAGCTAATTTTAAATTAAGCAAAATACATCGTCTTCATCTTAATGCAAATGCTGCGCATTCAATTATGCTCAGAAATATGCAGTAAAATGTTGTTATAAATATGGAGGAATATTTTCAAACGTTGTAGTTATGCATACAACGTTTAGATTTACAACTTGTCACTTATTCAAAAGTTAGTTGCCCAGTTTGTTCATATTTGCCATATTACATCACAGAAATCCACATCCATTCCTTTATAAAGCTAATCACTTTTTTAAATAGCTTCCAATATGTTTACAATTGTCTAACTAATACATAAACATCAATATCACAAAGATTGAGGATCAAACAATTGTAAATAATAAACACCTCATATTAATACTTAATTTTCCTTTATATACAACATACCATATATTGCACCTCCTTGTAGAGTAAAAGCAAACTTAATCAAAGCATTAGTTTCATTCAAATACTCCATTTTCTTTACTTTTCAAAAAGTCCTACAAAAGAGTACGTTTCAAGAACAAAGCAAAATAAAGTACCAAACTACAACATACTTTTTGGAGGCTTTTGTTAAATGAAGTACAAAACTACAGCATACTTTTTGAAGGACTTTGTGTTCAGAATCTGAAGTGGTGGTGGCATAACAAAAGAAATTTCAACAAAAAGCATTTGCTTATTGAGTTCCTTGCCGAAAAACCTCATCGAAATCAAAAGAAATCGTATAGAGGGTAAAAACATACAAGGTTTGGGCTGTTCCAGCATCAAAGTTTTTCTTAAAACGCCTTGGGATAAGCTAAACATACAACCCGTGTAAGCAAAGAAAATCATATTAACATACCTTTTTGCAATGCATAACATCTACATTTTCCACTCACCTGAAAGAAAACAGAGCAAATAAAAGAAATTAAAATTTAATAATTAAATTTTATATTACAATTCAATAATTTCATTTCAATAACTTTTTAAATTGAGTAGACCCTTTTCCAAACCTTTCGCTTCATAAAAGTCGCCCTTCATAATTGTCCACCTTTTTTTGTTGCCTACGCATAATTTATTAAATCCCGTTCACAATCACATTCATTAAAAACTTTTTGTTTACAACTCCCCAAAGCCACTTGCTTTCATTTCACTTGTCGTTGTGGTGGCGAAGAGATTTTGTTCATAGAAAGTGTTCCGGGCGGTTGAATGTGTTTAGAATGTGCCACGTAACAAGTTTACAATTATGCACAAATAAATATCCTTTGGGCTAAATACCCTTTCATACTCTAGCTCACGAGCAACAGCACTCGGAAGCAGCTACCCTAAAAACATTTGGTCATATCCAAAACATGCCATCAATATCAGCGGCATTGTGAAGACAGTGAATGTGTGTGTGCCAAAAAGAGAAGGAGAGAGATAGAGTGACAGCTTACGCTCAAATTAAAAACATATTAAATTTGCATATTCTTAAATGATTTTCACAAAAGTACTCCCAAATTTTTTTGCTGGTGCCAACAGAGATGCAGACACAACAAACTTCCTCAGACTTGGCTAACCACAAGTATTGCATCCCTTGGCAAAAGTTGTGGAGTTTTAGAAATTTCCGTAAAGTGTTTATGATATTAGTATTCAATTTGTCGCAGACAATTCCCCCAATTTATGACAAAACCGCACAATTGTCGAAAAATTAAGCAAAGACAGAAAACACCCTTGTCATATGCTACACATTGTCTGCTCAACTATTGCGTTGCCGTATATGCTGTGCTATATTGTTTATTAATTGAATAATAATATAAGTAGATAGTAAGCCATATTTCATGGCAAGACGAAATAGATTGGGGTGTTTTAAACATTCATGCATGCTGGTTTTAAATATATACCACTTAATCTGCTATTGTTTATTTGAGCAACAAATTGTCTTCAGTTTCAATTACCTCTAAATTTTACTTTAAATCTTTTTCTGGCACTCCTTTCTCTCACCTGTTTAGTGCATAAAACAATTTGAATTTTTAACTGCTGCCCTCTGTATCCAGCGCACAGTCGGTTCATTTTAATGACTAACCTCACCAATTGACTCTAGTAATTACTGCGACTTGACTTCTATTTAAACTCTACTGCGTACGGCATTCTCACCACATCAGTATTGTTCGGGGTTTCTTTTCACTATAGCCCAGATATTCATCCATCCATTTCACTTCGAAATTCATTGCCCAATTCGTTCTGGTATTTCTAATTAAAAAGTGCAGCATATCTTTAGGCATTCCTCCAGTACTCCGTGTGATGTATGTGTACACTTTGGTTACGTCGTTTCTAATTTAAGCAACTTCGAAATCCGAAAAAGTGTTTCCGACCAAATGCAAACTTTATCCTTGGCACCTTTTGTAATCATTTCTAGTATTGTGTCGGGATGTGCTGCCCAAAAAGGCATTTGCAACCGCAAATGTATTGTACACCTAATGAAAGTGGCTGCTAACAAAACCTGCAACTCGCGACCAGCATTGCGGTAAAAACCATTCATTCATTTGAGCATTCAATGAGAATAGGTCTGCTGCTGCTGCTGCTTTATGACCTGATCTGACCAAACTGGCGTGGCTATTGTTGGATTCCATTCAGGCATTTGTCATTATCTCACCATTTGTTTATTGAGTCTGCTCGCTTTTTTTTCTGTGGGATTGGATGCCTTTGTTTGGTTTTAGACCAAAAATTTGCTGCACAGCTTGTGCAACGATATTCCACGTGAAAGGCGCCGCAACATATGCAACGAAATCTTTTGCAAAGTGAAAAGTTGGAAACGGAAGCACAGAATGGAAAAAAACAACTACGTTTGTTTATACGTTAGATAGTTTGGTGGTTGGCTGGATGGTTCGTTGGTGCCATAGTTGTTCTAAAATGGCTGGCTGATTTTTGCCACTGCTGCCATGTGACTGCATGCCTGGTTATGAGCATCATCAAAAATTAGTTTTTATGCTCGATACGTGTAGCAACACATGGCCACAGTTCATTATCGCTAATAAAATGATAGAGAGACCAAACCACTATGCAGACCCGAACACGTATGCATATGTCTGGGTTCACGTACCGAACAGGTGCTGCCAACCGAAAAATGTTCTGCTTATAGAGTAGTAAAGATTTTAGGAAAACCTCACAGTTGGCAAACAACAAAAAAAACACCGTATGTAGGTTTATAGGGGCTAAAATGCACGCCGGTAATTTTGTTGTTGGTATTATATAATATAGAGAAACATTAAGTTTTGGGTTAATGCATACTGCTGGGGTTGGGAGACAGCATTTACATTAATTCTGTGTAATTTGATGTTATATTAATAATGTTTATGAGGCTGCTAAATACTAGTGATAATATGGTTTGTATTGATTTAAACCAAAAACAAAATTAGCAAACTGTTTGTACCTTTAGTTTAATAACCAGGACTATGACGGTAAAAATGACTCTCGGCCTGATGACGTTGATTAGGAGTAAATGTTTTGATGCATAATTTAAAGATGTTGAACAGTGCTTAATGTTCTTCAACTCCTGCTGGGGATTCTTTTTCTAACAAAGGTATATTTGACATTGAATGCGAGATGTTAATGACTTTACACCCCACAGCAGCATGACCTAGAGGTAGACGCAATGATCTCAAGGATAAACTACCTTGAACCCTAGAGGTCAATGGTTTTAAACGCCATAGGCCAATGACCTTTCACCTTAGAGGTCAGTGAATCCAAGGACAACGACCTTGACTCTTAGATGTGAATAACCCCAATATCAATGATATTGATCCTAGAAGTCAATTACTTTGAGCCCTAGTGGTGAATGATCTTGATCATTGAGGTTAATGACCCATAGGTCAATGATATTGAAACCTTGAAGTAATGACCACCTTGAACCTAGCAGTCAATGACCTTGAGCCTAGAGGTCCATGATCTTGAACCCTTGATTGACCATGGGGCATTGACCTTGAACCTAGAGATAAATGAACTTGAACCCTAGATGTCAATGACCTTGACTTAGAGGTCAATGACCCCAAGTTAAATGACCTTGACCCCTAGAGGTCAATGATCTCGAACCCCAAAGGTCAAGCACGTTGAACCATAGAGGTCAACGATCTTGACTTCCAGTGTTTGATGACCTTGAACCTAGAGGTCAATGTCCCTAGAGGTTAATGACCTTGAGTCAAGGACCTTGAACCAAAGAGGTCAACAACTTTAAACCTAGAGGTCAACGATCTTGACTCCAAGCGGTCAATGACCTTGAATCCTAGATATCAATGACCCCTTTAAACTCTTTAAGTCCAAAACTTTGAAACTAAAGGTCAACGAGCTTGAACCTCCGAGGTCAATGACATGAGTTCAACGACCCAAGGGCGATAAAAGTGACTCCCAGCTGCAAACGACCTTAAATACAGGGATCAATTATCTTAAAAGCGAAAGATCAATTGCCTTGAAACTAAAAGGGTAACCCTAGGTTAGGCTAATTCGTCAGACGCGTTTAGCATAGCTTACTTGGTTCCTAGTGTACGTCCCTAAGTGTCAATGGTTTTGAGACAACACAATTGCTTGGGACCTGGTGGTAGAGTCAATTACCTCATTATCCCAAAGAACTTGAACACCAGGATTCATTGTTTTTGAGCGAGATTTCAGTAAAGTTAATTAAGTATTTAATTGAATGAACATAATTTATCTTATAAATTGTAGACAATTTTATACACAAAAGTATATCACTTTCCAGCCGGAGTATAATAAATCAAACTGATATATTATTTGAAAACTCCTATTAGTTTAGTTTTATTGATTAACACCTCGTATTCTATATGCAAATATGAATACACTAACATATACTGCATAAAAACGACAAATACTGTTCACAACAATAATACCAAACGGAAGGATACAAAGAGAATGGATTGGAATTAAACCAGCACACTAGACCGTATAAAAAAAATTACAATTCCCCAACCAATAATAGCTGGAAATTTGCGACAAACACAACGTGCCCTCACAAAACATTTGGTGTGGCGGATTGGGAGCAGTGGCCAATTGGCGCTGTAGCTTGTGAACTAAAACAATTCACAATTTACTGGCAACCAAAGCTATAACGACCAACTAGAGGCGTTAAATGACAAAAATAACAAGAACACTCCAATAAGAGAACTATAATGAAAATGCCATTAAACTCCAATTGTTTTGTAGCCCATAAAAATTATCACAATAATTCAGAGAGATACGACGAGTACATACCAACAGCATGTTTGCAGACAGATACGTTGTATGGACGCCCCCTGGCTAAAACTCAAACTTGGCCGCTACTAAACACAACAAATTTTTAGAATTTCTAAAAATTGCTGCATAGACAGCTTTAATATTGCATGTTTTACGCTGTTCGACGCCAAAATGTATGCAATACGGTTTTTGTGAGCCTTTGTTTTCCATGCGAGTCTGTCTAACATTTAGATTTATGACCTCCAAGCAGGTAAATGTATGCATACAAAATCATTATTATCATAGCCCAAACACAGTCGTATATATTTGCATATATTTATGGTAGCCCTCTGCTTGCTTTATTAGCACTAGAGAAATTATAGTGGCATTTTAGGCTGTATAGTTTTGTACTGAACACAACGGCAGTGGTAGAGGTGAAATTATTATAATTTCGGTAGGTATATATGGCGTATGTAGCCTGTGTTATTGCGGTTTTACATGTTAAAAATTTGGGACATTTTTTTCATGTAAAGAGAATTTAATAAAGATTTATATGTAACTATGGAAATTTTTCAATTATTTAGAGTAAATTTTTAGTAGCAAGGGTTAAATTTTACTATTTAAATTTAAAGAGAGTTGATTAAAATGAAAGGAAAGAAAGGTGTACAAGAAGAATGAACAAAGCTAGAGAGTTGATCAACTTTCCAAGAAAAAAAATTCAAATAAAAGAATTGAATGCAAACGATAGCAGAGGCAAGCGTCTGCCTTCTCCATGCGCCACATAAGTTAAATATGTTAAGTTAAACATTATACATTAAATTTTTAACTTAACTTGCAAAACCTTTAAGATTTGTCGTCCTTGCTGTTTAGCAGTGAAAAATTAATCTATATATGTATGTTAGCATGTCATTGCTGCGGCACATTTAACAGGCGTCCTTGTGCGTTAGTACAACACAAACATAAATGTTTCACCAATCTATCAAAATGCATTACAACAAGTCGTAAATTATTTCTATTCGCCCATTTTTTTTGTTGCTATACAAAATCAAAGAAGAAATCATCTTGAGTAAATCTTTTGCAAACATAAGACTATAAAGGCACAAAAAGCTTTCAAGTCCCTTTAGAGAGTTTTGGTGTTGCAACAAAAAACACAAACCCGTTGAGGCCTTGCTACGAACATTGCGCACACAAATACGTATATATTAAAAAAATCTCTCGCAAAGAAAATTCATTGCTATATAAAACGTTGGGGTTTCTCAACAATCTTGCATATGGCGGTGTTAAATCCAAACCCATAGCAAAAAGAGAAAACAGTTTTCTTTTCTGACTGTAGCCGAAAACGATAATAACAAATGTTAATTTTAAATGTTTTTCTGTCAGCTTATTTCTTTATTTCTTCGTTTGGTTTTTCTGTTGCCTGCTTTTGGGCGCATAACAACCAGCTGGTTAAGTCAAACTGTGCTGTGAGCCTGAGTGGGAGCATAAAATAGGGAGTCAAATCCTGATGCGTTTCATATAAATCACAACGGAAATGAAAAGTTCAAAATGTTACAGGAGTAAAATGCCGTAACAAGAATACTGAAGATGACAGAGGGGTTTGGTTGTGGAAGTGATGATGGCAACACTTGTAGTTAAGGATGTGGACAACGATGCGAAGGATGTAGTAAAAGTTTACATATTTTGAAGGATGAAAAATAAATGGAAAATTTGAGACAAATAAGTGTGTTGAAAAATTGATACAGGGAGAAGTAACGCCAAATATAGGTAAGTATATAAAAAAAATATATTAAAAAGACAAGTTTCACAGAATTAAACTCGGCTAAGTCATTTGGAGGCACGCCAAAAACTTTTTCAAGTTTCATAAATTAAAAAAAAAAAACATAAAACTTTAAAGCAAGTAGATTAAGTAACACTTAATATTACAGTCTTCTTTTCCCTCAAAGAAAGAAACCAATGTGGACAATCAGGCACGAATATGATCTCATATGCATGAGTTTAGTTTTAATTACTGATTTATTTAAATACGCACCTATTATAAAGTTTCATACGCACAATGCCAATTAATGCATTTTATGAGCCCAAGATCAGACCATAACTACTTTTGTGTGGGTTCGCTGAAATCGAATCTGAAGCCCATCACAACAGGTTTTGACATAGTCTCAAAAAACTCAAACTTTAGGGTCGAATTTTGGTGTTGTTGAGGTTGTATCAAAAACTTGACATGATAGGGCTATATAGGCATCAGATTCGCTTTCAGCTATTCCTCTCAGAACTCAGACTTCAATTTTTTATGTGTTTTGTTATTAGTATAATTACTGATGTATCACCTCTTATAGAAGTTATCGCAGACTTCGACCTATAAGCCCTTCATGTTGTCTGTGTGTTCCATATAGACTTCTACACCTTTTATTTGATCGGTATGATACTTCGCTAGAATATACCTTATATGTCTAGGAAAGTTTCATATGCCCTCAAAATCTAATTTATTGACATTTTGTTATAATTGCTTAAAAGGTATTGGAGCTCATACTCGACTGCCAGGTAATATTCATCTGTGTGTTACACATACGCTCCTATATCACAGAACCTATGGCAAAGAAGCTTTAGAAACCCTCCTATATATCCAAAGTATATTCTGGCAAAGTATCATGCCGATCGAATGAACGATCTAGAAGTATATAGGTAACACACAGACAATATGAACGGCTTATAGGTCAACGTCTGCGATGGCTTCTAAAACGGTTATATCACAAATAAAATACCAGTTTTTAAAATAATTTCTGTAAGAGTAATGTTTCCCCATAAATCTTTTAGAAAAACCTCACAAACCTTTCCCGTAAACAAACTAAACAAGTTCAGTGAATGGCAACGCAAAAAAACACAATGGTGGCTCGTTTTAACTTACAATTGACATTTGCCAAGTATATCCGCTTTCGGCCAACACATTCCACAATAAAAACCCAAAAATATACACAGCGAGGAAAGCGAAAACAACACCACACATATTTATGCAGGAATACTAAGACCGTAAGGCACCTGCCCTGAGAGCCTCATGTTTCTACCATGGGCATCACACAATGCTGCCTGCGTTACCGACCGACAACAATGTACCGGAAAAAATTACACTTTCCCTCTTTTATGGAAACGCCAAACAAATGACGACAAACGCGACAATTCAAAGAACCTATGGCTATAGCAATGGGGCCAAAATGCCAACACATGGAGGACAGCACTGAAATGGGAAAATTGTGTGGAGTCAGCGTGGCGAAAAGTCATAAATCTTATAACACGGCTGGTGGTCTCCAACAGCCACCAAAACACAAAACACAGAAATTGCCGACGAAACGTTACAAAATTAACATTGAAAACGGCAACAATCCATGGAGCGCCAGGATCCACACAGTCAGAGAGAGCGGGAGAGGTGAAAGCGTATCTTTGTGTGTTTAAGTATAACCAACATTTTCTTTGCTGCTTTACGCTCAGCAATTCAAATACAATCATACACACAACTTTTGATTTTATTTTCCAAAAATAATATTAAAGAGCTCTCTTCGAACGGTTGCGCTAACTCATATCCGCTTTGCCTGTACTTTGTAGGTACAACGCTAGAGACCATTTATCATTGCGGTCTTCTGTACAGTTTTTTTTGTCTACCCGTAAAAACAATGTTTAACTAAAAATTCGTGTATTTTTTTCTTGCCTCTTTGTGGTAAACTCAATATGAATTATGATTTTGGGGAATTACGCAGTGGACTTGTTTGCTTTCTCTTTACCTGCACCCCCTACGAACAGGATTTAGAAGTCCTTAAAGCCAGACTGCTTGACGCCAAACAGTTGTAGGGAAAGTTGGTAAAATGTTTAGAATAACTGTGTTTTGGCCAATGTTTAAGGCAACAACGTAACGAGTAGAAAATTAAAACCAGTTTTTTTTTGTTAAATATTTTGCAGATGCCCCGTAAAATATGTTAAAATTTTTAGCATTTTTTAGGGAGGGCAATAAATATTGTGCGAATGCAAATTCAATGGAGTGAAAACAGCATGCGAGTGGTTGACTATAAAATTGGGAAATGAAATAGCTTACCTAGAGGTTCCAATTGTTGAGTGTTTTCTATTATTCGTTTAATACATCTATAGGTGTTATTCGAGCAATACGACGAAGTTTAGAAATGTAGTAATTTTAGATTTTATATCTTGTATCACCAAAATTGTGTTGTGACTACACTTTAAAAGTGTCACAACATTTTTTATAATAATGGCACCCAAAAGTATGCAATTATATGCAAAATATATTCGAAATAAAATTATTTGCCACAGTGTAGATATAAACAAGCTATTTCTATCGGAAGGGTATGTTAGTAAAAAATTCGAAACAGAAATTAGAAACGTTGTGAGTTATCACAGAGTTTTTAATAATAATGACACCCAAAAGTATGCAACATTATGCAAAATTTGCATTAAATATTCGAAATAACACCATTTGAAGCAGTGTGTAAAATGATACATGTTACTTTTCAATCGGACAACTTTAGAAGTGAATATTTCGGGCTATAAAGGTTAGGAAATGTGAGACAATATTTTAAAGTTCAAAAGTTGAAACCACAAAATTCACTGCAATACATTCGCAATTCCAGTGTTTTGTGTTTAATTTAAAGAATGTTTCTTTTAGTTTTTAGTCGTCGTTGCGCATTGCTCTGTGTCTAATATTAGGACTAATTCTTTAAATTGACATCTTATTGCTTCAGACACAATTACTTTTGAATGCTTTATTATCACACTCCCTAAAATATCCAATTGATTTAGACAATAGTACTAACAAATAACGCCACTCACAAGTTGAATATCATACTAATCATTGTCACATTTGTCTTCTCCACTTAAACAACCAGCAGAACTTTAACAAACTTTTCTCTTTAAATTTTACCTAAAATTCGATTCGATATCATAAATTACATTCTTTATTGTTAAGCCGTTTAGCTCAGCTCTTGGCTAATCAGAAACAGCAGAGTACAGAGTATAGAATCAAAAGAAAAACCCAAGATAATGTTCTTATTGCAACAAAGGGATAGAAATCACTATTTTCAAAATACCAACAACTAACGAGCAAAACATTGAAGGCAACAACAAAACTCCACAGAGAAGCCAAAGTAGCATGAAACAAGCAACTAACGAACTTCAGAAAAAGGGTTTCATTTTTGCCAATTTTTCTGGTCGTTTTGGGCATCTAAAGGGATTTGGCTTCAATTAGGATTAATACTCCAGATACCAAAAAAAAAAAAAAACAACACAGATAAAGTGGCAAAAAATGCTTTCCAAAAAAAAATTGCGTAACTCAGTAAGGAAAATGCTAGAGCTAATTCTCTATTTTTTTTGTTCCGTAACAAAAAATAGCTGAAATTCGAACAGTTTTAAACAGAGGAACGGGGGAGGTGACATACCAAAAGAGGTCAGTGGAGCGCACAACAACAAATTTATGTTATGGCGAGAGTATGTGACTTTGGTCTAAATTGCTGACAATTGTAGCGTTATTAGCAAAATAGTTCTTTTTTTTTTTGTTTGGGATTTCCCATTCTATGAATATAAAGTTTGCGCCCTTATGAACAACACGACAAAATCACAAACAATAGCAACAATATTTCAAGGCAAAATGAAAAAACTTTATCCTCTTGCAGAGCTTTTTTTGTGTCAGTTTTCTTTACCAAAAAATTTCACAGCTACATGTGCTGGAGCGGAAATTCTCCTCCAATTTATCACTATTGTATTTAAGTTTTAAGCCTAGAAGTGTGCCATACTTTTTTTCATATGCTTAGACAACATTTTTAAGGAAATGTCTGTGCATGTGTAGGTGTGAGTGTGTCATCATTCTGGGTTTCCTTTAAATGTGAAGTACCTAAATTTGTTATTCTTAAGATTGGGTCATTTAAACTTTTGTTGACATTTTTTTTTCAGTTTTCATTTTCGTAAGACATTTGCTTTGGCATTCGTTATTTTTTTGCTTGAGAGTGAAAAAAGTTTGCAAACCGCCAGTATTGCGACAGTTTGTGAGACAATTTATTGCTGTTGTCAGTTGAGATGATAGAATTTGTCAAACGGCATTTGAGGACAATTTATTTGATAGGCAAATACATATTATTCAAGCTTGTTTTAAGTTAAGCATAAGTGCCATGATATTTTTTTCTTTGCGGTCCTAAAAGTATGCAAGATTATTTGCTTTGGCTTTACCGTGGACTAGTAAAGGAGACCGTATTTAAAATCTCAGTCTTAAATGTTAGGTTGAATGAAAAAACACACACATAAGTTGGTGACATATTTTCGAGACAATTGACTCCTTAAGAAACTTCACTTAAGAAACTTTGCCGTTATCATCTGAACTTTTATATATATAAGCACAAACCATGTCTTTAGGGATAACCAAATATTTAATATCCTAATAACGATTTAATCAATTTTATTTCAGTTTGTATTCCAAAATAATAAAATAATAACACAATGCAACCAATTTTTAGGGCCGGTATGATTCTTTTACGGAATGATAGTCATGGTTTAGTATATTAAAACGCCGGGAAGACAGAACACCCTTAAATTTAACTGTTATCTCGACTTTCTATTGTATTTTTCTATCTCGACTCTTTAAGTGTCCTTTTCGTCCTTACTTTGAGAAAAAACAGGAAAGGACCTTAAAATGAGACTTTACAACATTCAAATGTTCTACAAAAATGATGCTACGAAAAACTTACTTGGAATAGTTTAAGACCAAAAATCGATAATTCCAACTTCGTCTGATAATTTTGTTTCTTTTCAAAGCATTGTGTGACTAGCGACCTAAAATAGTCAGTGCTTCTATTTATGTTATTGTTTTAGTGCATTTCCGATTTCAGATATCTTCAATAAAATTTAACAGGGATTTTTTTTGCGAAACATTTTTAGTCTTTATCTCGACTCTTAATGTGTCCTTTTCGTCCTTATTTCGATAAGACCGGAAAAGGACTTAAAAATTGCACTTTACAACATTCAAATGTTTTACAAAAATGTTGTACAGAAAATTTTACTTGTGTACTCTAAAACCAAAAATCGATATCTCCAATTTGTACTTATCACTTTTTCTCTTTTCGAAGCACTGCGTGAACAGCGACCCAAATAGTCAGTACAAGTTAAAAACATAGATTTCTTATCTTAGATCACCCTGAGTAACATATTCTGAGCAACATTTTTGTAGAACTTTTGAATGTTGTAATATTGTTGTAAGGACCAAAAGGACAGGTAAGGAATAGAGATAGAAAAATAAAATGTTCCACAAAAAAATTCCACGTTAATTTTCATGTAAGATATCTGATACCAAAATTAACTAAAACCATAAAAAACATAGTTTTTAAGGACTCTATTTTAGGTTAAATTGATAACTTCACCGGGCCATAAAAAGGGGTTCGAACAAGGACGAATGTGTCCTTTGGGAATTATAAATTACCAAATTTATTTTTTTAATAATTGAATTGGAAAATTGATACGAAATTTTTTGGGAGGGGTTAAAATCTATGTGGTGCTTTATATTAAACTAATACTATTTTTTTAGATTGACTTGAACATGTGGAAGTTGTGACATTTTACTTTTCTCGATTGCTTTCTATGATAATGCAGCAATTTCTATTAGTTTAAGAGCCACAATTTTTTTCAACTTTGTTTCCCTTTATTTCCTACAATGCTCTCCCCCACATTTTCCTATATCAGTTTGCTGCCACCACTGCTATTTGTACCGTAAAAATTTCTACAGCATACCCCAAGGCGCACTCACAAATATTAATTAATCTTCATAACATTAAATATTGTACGTATGCATATGTGTGAGTGAGGAATATAAATTTGCGTTTATTTGTATACAACAAAAACAACAAACAATAAACCATTCTACATAAAAACCAGGATATTTATACTACACATAAAAATCGAAAAATTAAAATTCATTGCCCGACCCCATTCACTCCGTTTCCAGTGATAAAACGTAAAACTTGAGGCGACAACAAAAAAATTCATACAAAACCGTAAATTATAGTCTACATACCTTTCTCAACATATCGTCCAACGATTCTACATCCAGACCCGTATAATTATTATTAAACTGCGTAGAGCAATTGGACGATGTGCTCGTGTAGCGTTTACGTCGCCCCAAAGCCGGCGAATTGACCAAAGAATTTGGTCCGCTGGAACCGTAGCAACCCGATGCCATTAAAATGCCCGGATACAGAGTGTGATGGTGCAATGGCGGCGTCGAGGAGCCGCTCAAACAGCCTGAACCACAACAAGACTGTCCGCCTCCTACGCCACCGCCTGTCACGCCCGGTGCCCCGATCCCTCCGACAACACTGCCGGCTGAACATTGTTTTAAATTGACAATCGCCGGATGCTGCTGGGGCGAATGATGAATGTGTTGCAACGTGGCAGCGGTCAGGGTATGATGGCCGAGCTGCAGTTGATGCTGGTGTTGATGATGATATGCCGATGATAAGACCTTCGAGGGTGATGAGTTCACGGACGAACAATTCGAATGGCTGGAGATATGTAAATTTTTATTCCCACCCACGGACCCAACGCCGCCAACTCCACCACCGCCACCAACACCTTCGCAACTATTTATGGAACCATTTGTGATTGTTTGTGTCATTTCCAGTTGTGTAGTGTTTACTGTGGAATTCGGGATGACTGTCATCATCATAGTGTCCTGGTGCTGATGTTTTTGTTGCTGAAGCTGATGCTGCTGCTGCAGCTGTTGTTGTTGCTGTTGCTGAATGCTGGTTGTGGGCGGGGAGCAGCTGTTTTTACGCAAACGTTGTTGTTGGGCTTCCTCACATAGCATCATGGTTGTGTCCATACTTTAAATAGAGGTGACTCTTCAACGATTTCTTTTTTTTTTTTTGGTTCAGCAATAGAAATCAATTTGTTTTCTTTCCGTGCAGGGGAGGGGTAGGTGAAGTATGTGGCGCGATATAATTCTTAACTTTGATATGTGACGAATATTTTCAATGCATTTGATTTTTATTAAGGGCAATTGATTTATGATTTTGAATTTCACGAGTATACATTTACATTTTTTTTTCTGATTCTGGTTTGATTTATTTAAATATTTTTTAGCAACGCTTCATATTGAAAGTGGAAGGACTTTTCGTAGAGTATGGCTGCTGCTATATTTACAAATGGACTTTGTATTTGTTTTGGTGGAGGGTTGTTAGTATAAAATCATTGCAATTTTCGTTTATGACACGCACACGCGCGCTTTTTATTAATTAGCTTAAGTTTTGTTATAATATTTGGTTATATGAAATTTCTGTAGCAAACGATGTAGTTAATCTGTAGATCAGTGATTCAAAGGTAATGTTGTAATATAATTTAATAAAATTAAAAAAAATAAGGGTTTATACAATACTCTTTGGCGCACTGTGTGTATTTTAGAAGAAGCTTAAGGCAAACACTATAAATACATTTGTACAACTTCCGCTTTAACGTTGCCAATTTGAAATAGTTTGGGATTTTATGTTAGTTTTTGTCAAAGGTATGTAGTTTTTACTACCTTATCACACTTTTTTTGGTAACACCTCACCTCAACAAAATTAGCATACCTTAAGGGTATAGTATTGAGCAAAAACTATAGCATACATTTGGGAGTAATTAAAAATCTACTACTAAAGCTTGATCGCTGCAAACTCGCACAATGCTTATTGTAAAATGTGGTTGGCGATTCAAACAATTAAGTCACACACACACAAAAAAAACTCCTGCTTCATTGAGTGGTCATATATTATTTTCCTGGCCATATGTATATCTGCATTTTAATTAATATTTTTTCTATCATAAAACTCATTTAAAATATGTGTATACAGAAAAAAACAAAGGTTAAACATACTGGTAACAAAACATTCTTTGTTTAATTTTAATAGTAAAAAACGTTATATTCAAACTGTTGTCAGTTCAAACCAAACATGGCAAAAAATATTGAGTTATTTATGACATGACAGAGATTGTTGATACAACCATACTTCAATGGCACTTTAGTCAGACTAAAGAGTAAATCATAGCCTGAAATAACCAGACAGCTGGTAGACAAGATTAAATTGAAGAATTTTCAATTCCCTTTTCAACACTATTTTATATCAATTCATAGAGAATGGTTGGTGTATAGAAATACGTGTCTTTCCTTCCTGTTTTTACTCAAGAATTCTTTAATTTCCTTAAGCATAAACTTTAAGTGTAAAAACCAGGAATGCCCGAGGAATGATGGAAAATAGAAATCGATTTATAATTCCTTTGCTCTTTTTGTACTTATGTTCATTCGTTCCTCTTTGTCAATTTTTGCTGCAGTTATTCCCAATATGAGTTTTGCACAAAATGACAATTTCAGGATATATATATTTCTCTATATAGAAGATGAGACTTGATACATACACATACATCATGATGTCGCTGCCACTGATGATGATGATGGCGACGCTGATATCGATATGAAATTTAATACGATTTATTAAATGAAGAAATTCCGGATAGGAAGTGAATAGCTTCTAAAAGAAAATGATGGCAAACAAAAATATAGATACAAAAATATTAAAGACAAGGATAGCTTTAATAAAATGGAACGAATTTAAAAAGTTACAGAAACCTTAAAATGAAAACATAACTCAGGAAGGGGGGTTCTTTTGAAAGACAACAATAAATAGCAAAATATGTTTAAAGTTATGTCTTACAGTGCCCGAGGAAACCCACCTCTTCTACCAATATTTTGGCACACTTCCTAAAACTATGCAATCTTATCTTGTTAAGTGCTTATCAGTTAAATATTTCCCATACACGTATAAAGATATAATGCAGGTATTCTGTCATGTTCTTAAAACTTTTAAAGCATAATAGTGAAATGACCCATTTTACTAAGAAAGTAGTATACAACTGTTATTTTGAGTCAATTAAATCCGTGCAAATATTCCGAATTTGTAATCAGCTTATGTCAATTGATGAAATGACCTACATTGAATGCCTAAAAGTAGACAACATATACTTTTAGCATTTCTGGGTCAAATGTTTAACAACGATTTTATTGTAATTACTAGACATGATAAATACGATTTAAGTCTCTTTATATTATATGACAGTAGTCAGTATGGTATTTTTTAATAATTCTTTGCGTTGCCCACATAACGTGTAACATGCTAACAATTATACTAATTGCATTAATTGATATAAAAACAAAAGTAATTGGTAATAATTTAAAAGAATAGGTAAAAGACAAAATGCTAAAATACTGGCAATATTCTATTGATATTAAAAGTGGAATTTTAATCGTTTAAACTTTTCATCAAGTTAAACATCATGCAGCCCTAAAGTAGGCCACCTTTTTTATTCTGATTGTTTCATTGAGCAAGTTTAAAGATTTTATAAACTGGCATATTGTGCTATTCGAACGAAACGAAGAGATGCAAATTTAATACCGATTATATAATATACGACTAATGATGGAAATTTCTAAAAATTAATAACAAACATTCTTAAAGGTCGCATAAGAATTTGTGAAGTGAATTGAATATATACCTATGAAATTGCACCTTCTAAAAGAAATTGATTCGCATACATTGAAAAATAAAAATTATCTATAAAATAGCATAAGGGCAACGAAACATATGCACCAACTTAATTTGAATGTTTCTAAAAACACCTGAAAGAATGCTACAACATGTTAATTTCGACGAAATTATGAAATCATAAAAATATATTTAATAAGTATTCATTTCATATTTATTTATTTATTTATTTGATTCAGCCCATACAAAAGAATTTAATTCTTATTTAAAGCATAGGGGTTACATTTGTTGCAATTTGAATATAGTTGTAAATTTTTTTAGATTTTAGTTTTAATTTTAGAATTTTAAATTTACATTTAATTAATTTGAGAAGTACTAATTAGGTAGAAATAAAAGTATAAAAAAGTATAAAAATAATTTAGAATATGGAAAAGGTTAAGGATAATATTAGTTACAATAATATAATTAAATGGAAAAAAAACAAACAAAAACGGCAAAAAGAAAAAAAAAAGTACGGTTGGTGTGTAAATGTATCAAACATTTTTAAATTATTTATATTGTAATTTATTTATAAAACAAAAAAAAATTTAAAAATATTGGATTTAAATTGGCTGTCGTTTGAGATTGTTTGAACATTCAAAGGAAGTAAATTCCATAGACGAATTGCACTTATGAAGAAGAATCTTTCGAAAAGTGTTTTGTTATGACTTATCTGTATAATCCGACACCCTCTTGCAGATCTAGCAAAGCGGATGTAGTTGAATAAATATGTTGGTCTTCTGTAATATATAATTTTGTGCAGACTTATTAGTTTTCTTATGTTCAGTAAATTTTCGAAAGTAACGCCGTACATAGATTTGGAAAGAGTAGAAACATGATCACGTCTTGATAGCCCGAAAACATACCTAGTGATGTTGTTGAATGCCGTATTCAATTTTCTGGACATGTCACTTGTGCAACTGGAAAAAATTTCGCTTGCATAAAGAAGCTTCGGTACTAGGTATGTTTTTGCTAGTAATAGTCTTATGCGAACTGGAGTAAATTTTTGACAAATGTAAAGGTTTCTAAGAGCAGAGTTGGTGTTGCCGATAGCTGAGGTTATATGGTCTTTCCAATTTAGCCTATGATTGAAAATAACTGCAAGATTTTTAGATTTTGAAACTATGTCTATACGTGTATTTGTGATATTAATAGACAAGTTTTCAGGAAAACTATATGGTTTTCTACTAATTATCATGCATTTTGATTTTAAAGGGTTAATAGTTAACCCATTGGCGAGTTAATAGAAAGATGTTCCTTAATCTGCTTGTTTATAATATATTCAAAAGCTTTTGACAGATAAGGGAGTATGGCTATTGGGCGGTACTGATTTCCACTTTTGGGCAGAGGAATAATTTTTGCCCGTTTCCATATTTTTGGGTATTGAGATTTTAGTATAATAGTGTTGAATATATGAGTAATATTCGATGTTAATTTTTTAGGAAACTTTTTGTAGAAAAATTATAAATTTAAAAGTGGATATGAAAATTCTGGAAAAGAGGAAATATTGAAATATTGGATTAATTGCACTTGATAGTTTTTGACAAAAGTATTCTAAGACAAGGCGGGAGAGAACGGTTCTACTCTTATTTGGGTACGAGGAATTGAACTGCATCATTAGGTTTTTGAATTACAATTACATTTTCATACTTTTTTTTCTAATTTATTTTTATTTTTTTATTTTGACTCTATTCTAACAGCCCCTAACTTCTATACCGATGAGTGTACCGATAAACTTTCATTTACAAAGTTGTTTCAAATCATTTGGGATTAAATTTTTAGGGAACAAACCTTAACTCAAAATCCAGGTATGATTTAGAAAACTAATAAAAAAAATTGTTTTTTTCTAGTCATGGTTATTTGCTTAGAAAAGATTTATAAAGTTTATACAATTTATGTATGTAATCTTATTAAAAAAAAATTGAGTTTATGTCATATGCTTCTTCTGGTTCAAGCGCTATGCTATGTTAGCCTAAATGTATACTGTGCAATAAACAATTCTTCTTTTGTTGGATCAGAAAATGTTTATCAAAAATTTTAATTTTAAAACAAAAAAAAATTTAAAAAAAAGCGAATTTGTCCATATTCTTCAAAATAAGTTACAAAACCTAAATGTTTCACTTGCCAAATCAAATACCTCCATAAAACCAAAGGACGATATTGTATTTTAAAATTGCTGATAAACTATGGAGTTAAACAAATTATTTAAAAATTTACCGATATAAGAAATGTTCAGTTCTGTTAATTTTTATTATTGGAGAATTTTTTTTCTAATAAAAAAATTTGAATTTTTTCAGTGATTTGGAATTAAATTTTTAAAAAAATTAATTAGTAGGGTTAATTGATTTGACTTTCGAGCCATTTAACTTCTGCTTACTGGTTCAAATGTGACCATTTAGTTACAATTTTCGTTTAATATTTTAAAATGACGAAATCGAATTTTCAAAAATATAAAATTAAAATTTGTATTGTAAACTTCATAAACTTAACATAGAAAATTATAGTGAGTTTTTTTTCATTCACTTAAATTCCAATTCTATGTCATTAAAACTGTTTGTTATTTATTATATGTAAATTGTGCAAAAAATATTATGCTTTCTGTACTTTGGAAGCTTAACATTTATTTTTTCCGCTTTTTTTAGTGACTTTTACTTTAGTTTAAATGTACTTGCTATTCAAAACATACATGTAATTATATAGTTACACAATTTTTGACAAACTATTAAAAACTTTTCTCGATTGACACATAATGTTTTTTACCAAAATTTATGTCTGTTATTCATAACAATTAATTTTAATTTTTGTTACGAATTTAAATATTAGCGAAATTATTTTATGCAAAAATAATGAAAAACTTAAAACTTCACTTCTATGCTATTTTTGTTTTAGTCTAAAATATTACTTTTTGGTATTTCACTTAGGTAGTATACTTTTTGGAGTTAAATTAGTCTTCACATTTACTTAAATCGTTATGTATATTATTATACGTTTTACACAAATTAACAAGAATTGGGAGCTTCAATACGAAAAGGCTCCAAAATGTTCTTTAAACAAGAAATTTTGCGGCATTTGTTAGAAGTGTATGAAAAATTAATTTCAAATATTTACATTCATTACACATTCAAAATATGGCATTTAAATAGGTTGCAGAAATAATATAAAATGTCCATCATATAATCGAATTAACGCTTTAAAGTATGCTTAAATTTAAATACATGTTAAACAGCCAAATTATAACACGAAAATACTGAGGGCAACCAATTCTTAAGCCTCATTGTATGCATTAGTTTTGCATTTTATAATTAGTCTTTCTATAAGCAACACTTTGCTTCAACGTTTTTATTTATTTTTGTTTATCTTTGTCTGACGAAACCAACAACCCCTGCCGCCGTCTGCTTTTATTTTACACAACGTAACGTAGAAGCGCCAAAAAGAATGCTTTTGTCAAACATCATAAAACAAATTAAAAGTAAACACATCAAAACGTTTAGAAATCATTAGACTTTGAACATACAGATCCACCACACGTATAACAACGCACTTCTATTGATTCTGGCAACAATTTAAGGTTTTGTTGGATTTAAATTAAAAATTCTATGCATATTTTAAGGGCACCAACTCCCTTTGTTTTTCACGCCGAGTAGCTTTCAAAACACTCGATAATATATTGTGGTACACATTTTTTGTTGATGTTTTTCAAAAATGAAATCCATTTGAAACTTTTATGATTTGAACACTGCTGGATTTATTGTTTTGTTTTGTTGGAAGGAAAACCGTATCGTAAAATGAACCGCCGTAACCGTTTACAGCGCTTCGTCATCCGTACACGTTACTATGCGTTACGCAGCAAAATATCAACTGATTGCTTTGATGAAATATTGGTTGTGATTTTGTCGTTTCCACCAGACACACACACGCACACACTCGTGTGTTGAAGTTACTAACATAGCGATTGCACTTTATAGCACACAGCATGCGCAGAAATACAGGGATTTACCTAAAAGTATGCCTCACACAATGGCCATGAAAGAGAGACAGAGTGTTTGTTTTCCCAAAAAGAGAGTCAGTGTTTTGCAAAAACATCTGTGCTTGTTTAGATGGTGTTGTCCTTTTTGACCAAACAGGAAATAAAAATGAAAGTCATTAATACAACAAAACATGATTTGTTTTTATTTACGGGGTGAAAATGTCCAAAGCCTTCAACGCTGAATTCCTTTGCATACTCTTAGGCAGATATTTGTTGGTTTTTGTGGTCTGTGGAGTTAAATTTGCTGCTGCTTAAACAAGAATTTTTAAAAAAAGGGAATGCGAGTGAGGAAAGTGTACAGATTGCTGAGGGGGTGGAGAAGGGGGAACAGGTATAACTTAAGGAATTTATATGTTATAAAACAAGTCAATTATAAGAAGAGATATGCAAAAATTTATGTTTGGCTAAAATATCACAGAAACTGTTATTGGAAATCAAGGGTCTCTACTCAAAGGAAGAAGATTATTGATTTGATATAATATATTATGCACTACAGACATATTCGCTCGATCTGTCAAGTGTTTACAATAGAGACGGTGTTCAAGCTGTGTACTTGCACTAAATTAATATACATATATAAAAATAAGTTTTCCTATGTTCGTCATTTTATAACTCGAGAACTACTTAACCGATTTACAAACCAATACATTCATTGGAAAGGTTAAAAAAAGCATCAAATATAAAATGTGTGAATTCTTTTGGAGAACGTGTGAATTCTTTTGGCAGGACGAAGTTTGCCAGGACAGCTTGTAATTAATAACCTACAATATCCTAGGAATTGTTTCTCTTATATTACCCTTCACTAGGGCAAAAGTAAACTCATTAAAGTTTTAGTAATTGCAAAGTCTACATCAGACTTTGTGGCGTGGACATGAGTAGATTAAAGGCCGATATGATTCATTTTAAAAATTGACCCATGAGATATGTGTTAATGTACATGTGGAGTTCATTTTAAAACCATTATTTTTTTTAAATTTTGCTAAAAAGTCTTGGTGATTATTGGGAAGACAAATCGGTTATTAGTTAAACTTGACTGTTAATTTTTGTCAAGAATTAAAAGTCTCTATAAAAATACAAATTAATATTACAAATCAAAGGGCATTTAGTAATAAGGAAACTAAACTTAAAGGCCTTCTAAGGTAATTATTGCGTTAAGTCGTCAGGCACAGTAATGTATAGTACTGGTCACGTTGGCCAATGCTGGATCTTTTGAAACACACACGGTATATTTTCTGGCAGTAATTTAGGGAAAATTATGATGTAATTAACATATCACAAAGAATTTGAAAAATATTACAATAATCTAGACAGTTATTTTCAAAAGATTTATTAAATCAGATTCCTTCTTAAAAATAATAATAACAACTCGTCTATTTCATTAAGTATTTCAAATCAAATGGCTCCGACATAGACTATAGACGAACTTTAAAACGAAAGCGCTTTCATTCTATAAACAAACTGCTATTATCTAAATGCTCCTACGTAAAGAATTGCCATGACAGATATTTAAAAATAAATTCTTATTTGTATAACTATTGGTAAAGGTATAAGCAAATCTTAGTCACAGACCCTGTTTAATATAGAAAATATGCCTACAATTTCCCTTCAACATATTCTTAAAGACAAACGTTTATCTCTAACAAAGACCAACAAACATGTTAGATTATTTATCACACAAATCCTATCAACTACCTATGACAATTTTACCACTTTATAGCAACTTGTACACTCTCTCTCTCTCTTTAATACATGCTCTCTTACTGAAAAATTTCCCTTTATTTTACGAAATTCAAACCAAAAACACATAGACCATTAGGCAAGTCCTATAATTTACTCTTTATAAACTCTCGTTCTCTGTTGATATAGATGCGCTCTCTCAACAAAAATCCCACTGTTTCTTGTGCCTTAAATTCCTGTTATTATAAAAAAAAAACAAAATGCGTACCAATTCCATTGATGAACTAAAAAAGCAACATTTATCATTCGCTTTAAATTTTAAAGCATTCAACCGGGGTGTTCTTTTGTTTAG
This sequence comes from Muscina levida, assembly GCA_964034835.1. Classification (NCBI taxonomy): domain Eukaryota; kingdom Metazoa; phylum Arthropoda; class Insecta; order Diptera; family Muscidae; genus Muscina; species Muscina levida. The sequence continues at coordinate 152,321,200 of OZ035882.1, forward strand.
CATTAAAGTATACTTTTAGGCGAATTCACTGCAATAATATATATTTAAGTTGCTTTTGTCAAATAAAGTTTTTTTTGCAACAGTTTTTATGGATTTTTTTTGTAATACTCGTTGTTTTAATTTTCCCTTTTTCCCTCCCCCTACAACTTTGTTGTAAAGTTAATTATCGATTTTTGTTTTGTTTTGCTTTCGTCCTTTTCTTTTCCTGTCATCCTGTCGTGCATTCGCCGTCACGCTGCTTGTTTGTATATTTCATAAATAAACAACAACAACGTGGAAACCCCACTGACGACGACGACTACGACAACGACGACGATGAAGCCTAGCGTGGCATGTGGCAAAAAAGTGTGCGAAATTGTCTGTAAGCTGAATGTTTCACCATTCATAAGGCTGGTTGAGGATTTTGACCTTAAAAAAATCTATGTTAAATGTCACAAACATATACACATGCAGTGGAATGGAAAAAAGGCCGAAAGAACTTGCGTTCATTGTGATTTTTGATAGCTTCAAGTATTTTACGGGATTGCGGAAATGTCAAGAAAAAAGACAATCTTAGCTTACGTATCGTTATGGTACACAACATATATTTGGAATTGGAACAATTCAAAAGTTACATCAAGTTGTACTTAATAATATTAGAATAAATTTCCAAACGTTATGTGAATAATTCCAATATGCAACACAATTCAGCTTGTGGGAATTTAAAGAGATGCCCAACATTTTGCTTTAATACCAATTTTTAAATTAAACTTTATTTCCCTATTAATGCCAAGGCTGCAAAAATTTAATTTAAACTATTTGGCATCAACACTACTTAACAACTCTATTGCTGCAACAACATTGTGAACATTACATATGGTCCCAATATTTGGTATGTGGAAACCACCAACCATGCCAACTATTTTGTGTGTTACGCAAATTATTACAATTCCAACAAAACTATTTTTATTCCGTATATGAACAACACAAATGCTTGCCCCGAAAGACAAATAAATAATCTAGAAAATATGTTACACATATATTTATTAAGAAAATCCTTAAAACAGAGCACCACAAAAGCCCTCATCACCACTCCGAAATGCCTGAAAGTATGCAGAGGCAAACCCTTTCATTACGCATACATACACATTAGGGTAATAACTTTTTTTGGACAACATTCTCCCCAGGGCTTTTCTAATGGCAAATATTGTATTAATGATAAAAAAAACTATTTCAGTTCAATTTGCTAAAAAAACCTTACGCACCGACAGCGATTTCTAAAATGCCTTTAATATATGTTTTTTAAATTTTTTTTAACAACAATTTTTGTTAAATATGGTTGATATTATGTAAGTATGTAAACAAATAATAACAATAAGTCATTAAAAGTAGGTATTGTAAGATATAAACTTTAGGTTCAAAATACGCGATGTTTTACAAAGCGGAAATATATCTTGTACTATTTTTATTTCAATAAAATTTTTTTTTTTTTAACTTTGTTTGATTCGAAACTTTAACGCGTTTGGTGCGTAACTTTTTTTTACGATAGCGAAAAACTAAAAACGCAGTTCTTAATATTTTTCCATGCCCTACACGATTTTGTCTGGGGAGATTTGATATTTGCAAAAAATGCAAAAAGTTATTACCCTAATACACATATGCTTATGGTGTATACGGTGTGTACGGCTGTATGTAAATTTATACTTGACTGACTTTCTTTCATTATTTTGGTATACGGGTTTAAGTCAATTAGTTAACTTTTGTGTCCATTAACACAAAACCAGTCAGTGGTAGCGCCAGGCAAGCCGTGTCCGTTGCCGTGTCTGTGTTTGTTCCTTTTGTTGGGCCCAAAAGTAGTTGGCAGTTGTTGAGGATGATATCAAACATTGTAATATTTCAAAATATCATGTTTATATACATGACTGATAACTTTCAGGGATATCATCACAAAAACACATAAAGGCTATGTGCAGGGACCTAACTAGTATCCGGTCTGTCGCTTGTCAGGCTGGGTACGAAATTGTATGTTATGTAAATAATATCAAAAGGATCGAATTAATTTGTTGGCAAATGTGTTGATGTGGAAAAAAGGTTGTCCAAAGTTGTAAATTTATTAGTTATACGAAATAAGTATGTGAAGCATGCACGGTAAATTTAACAATTGAGAATACAAGGTTTTTGGGTTATAAGTTTAATTAAAAAAACGAGCATACTTTAGAGCTGAACAGTTAAAAAAAATCTGAGGCATACCTTAATGGCTAAAATTCATAAAATTTAGGTTACCTATGTATTACTAAGGACCTTTACAGATAGCAACGCTGGCATGTTAAGACCAAGAATTCGTATTAAGCTAAACTTATAAACACTTAGCACTTCCGCTTAATAGTTTACCGGCACACCGCACAACATACAATACTGACAATATCACTTCAGTCCTCGTCGAGGCTAAATCTATCCATCACCATTTAATACGTAATAGTCCAAGACATTTTCAATTAAACCTAAGGCAACTCTTAACCTTCGCCTATCCTTAATTACTAATGCAAGTAACGTATATTGCATACTTTAAGGCTTAAGACTACAGAGTCATTAAACCCCTTTTGCAGAAGCACAAAACAAAACATGTTCCACCACTTTTTCCAAGGACAAAAAATTCCTGTTGTTCTATAATTACCAACAACAACAACCGAAACAGGTTAAATCCCCCAAAGATTTCATTAAACACGCAAAATTGTTCAAAAGACCTTTTAAAGCCTTAAAATATGTGTTTAATTTGCGTGTAATTAGTGTTGAAAGGTTTTTTTTCTTTCTTCTTTGTTGCATACCGCATAGGCTTAAGAATATTTTCATGTTCATATGGAATACTACAACGTAATACAAAACAGCATTTTTTTCTCCTGTACTCGTTCAGAGCACAGAGGGGAAATGTGTTTAACGATAAGATCCATACAAAGATTAACATGTTGTAAACCTGTGCTCGGATGTCAGGCAAGAGGAAGTGCACATGACAGTAGCGCCACAGAAGGAGTAGGTGTTTTTACGAGATGAGAGAACATCAGTACAAATATTTGCTTGTATATGGCATATACATATGTGTATGTATGTATGAGTAATTAATGGCCAACACAAACATAATAAATGAACTTGAACATAACACAGCCGCAGCAGAGAAATAAGCTGCAAGCCATGGACATAGCATACTTTTCGGCCCATGATTTAAATATTTGCTCTTGCATACTTGGCTCGCTAGTTCGATCAAAATAAGAGTAATATGAAACAGAATAAAAAATTTACGTTTTTGCCAAAAGAGTTTTGATTTTTCTTTTTTTGCTATAACAACACATAGTTGTCTTTCGTTGTATGGCTGGATAACCGCCACCACATGAATTATTCCCTTAAGCGCACTTAATATTAATTATGCGTGACAGCACTCGCGTCTTATATGGTGGCGTTCATATACTCATAGTTTGAGCTTGAGAGCCCACATCTTTCCGCTATATGACAGGTTCTTGTAGTTTGGTTTTTAATTATTATTAACATGGTCGTCTGCTGTACACAACGTCTCATGGTAAAGGGTTAAACAAAGAGGTTTCGAGACTGCCTCATATAGAAAACTTGTAAAATTCTACCGGAAAACGAGCAAATATTTGAAGAACAAAAATTAAATTAAAGCATATTTTAAGGCAGCCCCAGGAATGTTTGCTCAAAAAGCCAAGGAGAGGATTTAGTAAATGGTTACGATGGCATACAAGTTAGTTTTTAGCGCAAAATAAGTTCACTGAAAAATTCTATAATTAAAATTTTTCGGCAATGACTCTACACTGGCATTAATGTCATTAAAACCTCTTAACCGCAAATATCACTTCTTAACAAAGAGTTGATAAATATTCATTTCATTACTTTGTGATAAGCCTGCGCTTATTATCGCATACGAGCATAAAGCTTTAATTTTTCACCATATATACAACGTAATTTTGTTGTCACCACCATAATCATCACAGACTTCAACAATGTCATTAACACTCTCTCATTGCCGCACTTTCAGCCCATTTCACAGTGCCCGTGTCTAACCACCAATTACGTGCGCCCTCTGATGCCTTTCATTCCCTTAATGCCTGACCCTTTGAGGGTATACGACACATTATCGTCTGTAAGGGATTAAAAATGTGTAAAATCCTCTTAACTTGTGGTTTATACAATCGTACTGACCACATTGCATTGCCCAATAAATCGTTACAATAATACGACAGCAAGACCTACGAGACAATGCTATGACATATTTTTGTTACAACAAAGGATAGATTAATATTTGGCACAGGAGCTTCGAGGAAATTATGAAAGTTAATACGAAGAGCAAGGGATTGTAATAAACTTGAGAAGTTATACAACTGTTGCAAATAATACAGCAAAATTGTGATAGACTGTGGAATGTTTGGCATGCTTAAAAATATGCTTCATTTTCTTATATCTTTGTGTCACACGTCACTGAGACAGATTTAAAAACGTAATACTTACCGTAATGCACTATAAATAATGTGTTGAACATACCTGTAAAGATAAATAAAGACTATTATTAGTAGATGAATATCTTAAGAGATGGTAGTACAATATAAAAACAAAATAATATAAGTTATTGTATTAAACTGTATTCATTCTCACAATGTATTAATATACAATTACATATTATATCTGTGTTACTTTAATTTATTCTTCTCATTTATAGTATATCACGAGTTTTCTATATCACGAGTTGTAGATAAGACCTGAAACATGAACTGTATTTACTTTATGGTTTAGTGTAAGAAATGTACGACTATTTTTGCGTAGCATCCTTAGAATTGCATTGTAAATTTGTTGGCCAATAAATATTGCAATATTGTGCAGCCATTTACAGCCTTATACATTTGTTGGTTTATGTGCAAACATTTAGGATTTATAGTGACATGGACAAAAGTTGAAATATCTGAACCTAAATTAGAATTAAGCTACAAAACTAAAAGTACTACATAACAAAAGCAATGGACATTTGTGTCTCAAATTTATTCTTACATTACTTTTAATTATAAAATTTGTATGCAATAAATAAAATAACCTTAAACATTTTTCTGCCGTATAGGCTCAAAATTTACTATAAGAAGATATGATAGCCCAGCTTAAGAAGTGATTGGAATGGAGCAGGAATTGTGTACCTGCAGCTATTAGCAAATAATCCTTTCATTCTACGAATTATGACATATATTTTTTATTCAACATTAGGTTATCAATTAATTTGTTGGTGGTTCATACTAAGAATTTAAATAAAATGGATAATGGAAGGAGCTGATACCGAAGTTAGCATAGACTAATGCAACTTTGACGAGGATATTTTCCCAAATGGGGTGAATATTTTCTCATCATTTATAACGAAGATCATAAAAATGAAAACGTACCATATTTTATAGAACTTTAATGTAATACGAGTAACATATGCTTTTAAAATAAATTCTAATGTTAGCCAAATGCAGTTAATATGTAAGTAAGAAAGAAGTTAGAAAGAAAATAAAATTTGATGTATCATTTGATACACTTAACGTAAATTTAATATATAAAACACGATCGACTAAAACTAACAAACAAACAGTTTAAAATAAAAAATAAATGTTAAAGATTTGCTTTTTTGGGTAAAAGTTCAAATTTTGTACACAATCTTTGTTCATTAAGAAATCTGCTAAATTTTGGAATGTGACCTAAAATCCAATACGATTTTTAGCTGATACTATAGTAGGTTTGAAGTGTAGTAGAGGAACACATCGAAATGGCATAAAGTTAAGACGTGTATTTGTGTAAAAATCAACAAATTTTTACATATGAATTGTTTATGTCATGTATGTATATCAAAGAAAACTAACAACACTTCTTGACCACGAAAAGTTCACTAAAGCTCTCTACTCCTAAAAACAAAACAATAATAACGCGGTGCTAAAGTAAATAGGAACTTTGAAAGAGTCCAAGGGCATGCGTAGGTTTGGTCGAGTACATCATGAATCTGAATGCCAATTTTCCAACTATGTATATAAAGTTAGAACCGTCTAAGATTCTTCTTTACAGAACCGTTAATAAGTACAACATTGGTTCAGAACCGACTGAGTTATCAGCTCATAAGTGTGGAAAGACCGGAAACAAGGATTTTGAACCGAAAGTCTAGATTTTGAGGGTGTTATAAAACTTTGCTTTACAGATTTATGTTGTACTCGACCAGACCTACGCCATGCACTGGGTCACTCCCCAAGTTTCTTCAATTTATTCCATTTTACAGCATTGCACACTGCTTTGCTATGTTATGCAGTTAAACATTTGAATGTTTTGAAATCTGCCTTTTCTTACTTTGCTAGAATAGAGTGAGAATTTTTGTACGTGTGAAAGAAGTAATCTGTAGTTCTTGCTTTTTGGTACAACAACAAAACTTCTGGTTACAGGTTAAGTAATTTTAGATAAAAAAAATTGTTTTTGTCACAATTAATATACTTTTGATATATAAAATTATATTTTGGTGCAATAAAAGTACTTATTGGTAAGTAAATTTTATACCAATAAATTATACTATTTTGTACAATAAAAGTACTTTTTGGTACAGTTAATTGTACTAAAGTAATTTCTGGTACAATAGATTTGCATTTTTGATATATAGTAGTATGGTACTATTTGGTACAATAAATTGTACTTTTTGGTACAATACATGAAATTTTTGGTACAATAAACTGTACTTTCTTAATACAATGAAAGTTAGTTTTTGTACAACATTTTTACTTTTTGGTACAAGTATTTTAGGAATAATACAACTATTTTCTGGTACAACAAATTGTACTTTTTGGTACAAAAATTTAACTTTAAAAGTACAATAAAAGTATTTTTAGGGATAATAGCAGCACTTTCCAGTACAACAAATTGTACTTCTTGGTAAATTGAAAGTACTTTTTGGTACAACAATTTTACTTCTTGGTACTACTATTTGGTACAATAAAGGTATAATAAATTTTACTTTTTAGTACAAAAAATTTACTTTTTTTATAAATTGTATTATGGTAGTAGTTAGTACAGTAAATTGTACATTGTCATACAAAGAAAATTTACTTTTTGATACAATAAATTGTACTTTTTAGCACAAAAAATTAGATTAGTGTCCCTTTAGTTACAATAAAAGTACTTTTAGGAAAAATTAACTTTTTGGAACATAAAATTTTACTACTTGATACAATGATTTGTACTATGTGGTACAATGAAATTAAATTTTTGTGCAAAAAAAAATAATATTTGGTAAATTAAATTGTACTTTTTGGTACAATAAAAGTACTTTTTTGTAAATTAAATTGTATTTTTTGTAATTAAATTATACTTTTTTACTTTCTTGTATAATAAATTGTACTTTTTAGCATAAAAAAATTTGTTTTTGAATAATATAATTTATTCATGGTACTATTTGATACAATAAATTGTACTTTTTCGTACAATAAACTGTACCTTTTGGAACAAAACACATTGTACTTCTTGGAACAAACAAAATACTTTTGGAACAGAGAAAGTACATTCTGGCACAATAAATTGTACTTCCTGGTATAATAGAAGTACTTTTTGATACAATATACGTACTTTTTTGTACAAACAAGTTTTGTTTTGAATCGTGCATTACATATTTATTGCATATGTATTATTGAACAAAACTAACGCTCTTTCGGATATCACTTGTAGCCAAAACAATTTATGTTTCCCCAACTTGCATAAATCACGGTCGCTGGATAAAGTTCCAAAGTCCTGATACATGTCACTATACCTATCTGTATTTACTGTAACAGCATATCCCCTGTGATCTTCATAAAGGAATTGATCCATAATGTATCTTTCTGACAAAGCTGCCCATACAGTAACATTGGGTAAATGCCGGGGTAAAAATGTTTCAAACTAGGATTAGTATTACTCCAATAATTAAAATTTTACCAGTTCACATGCCCATTTATGTGAAAGCGTGCAACGTCTGAGAATAAAATGTTATTAAAGTTGGTAAACCACCTCAGCATTTCGTTAACCTGTAAGCGTAACCTTGAGGCTTTAACTCCTGTAACAGTTGAATTTTGTAATGATATTGCGGCCCTATGCTCCTCATAGAAGTAAAAGGAATAATTATATATAAAAAAAAATACATCAATTAACATCTTAATGACTTAATAACATTGCCACCCCCTCCCCCCTTTCGGATAAACAAGGGAGAACTCCAAGTGCAAACCACATTTCTGTAGTATATATCATTTGCTCACCAAATGTTGGCCTAACATATGACATATGAATACATATGATACTTTTCCCCCTTTCGTCACAACCCCTAGCATCATTAGTTAGTTGCTGTGAGAGTTACGGTGAAATCTCTGGGGAGTCCGTTATGAAAACAAACACAAATGTCAATGGGGTACGACTAAACTAGATATGGTTAATAATAAATGAATTCCCTCGCATTAAGCCAGCGACGTCACTCTCTCATCGTCTCATTATCATCATCATTATTGTAATGGATCTCATTATATACGCAGTGACCGTCCTAATGAGGGGAAGAGATAGAATGCTATGGGTTTGGAGGGATATGTATCAAAATAACACTATTCTTTATTTTCCAAATAAATATTAATAATGTTATATATAAAGGCAATGTAAACATTAATGCAGTACAAAACATGGTAGATGTTAAGCAAATGGCCTCAACAGATGCTGCATTCGATTTAAGTGGAAATAAACCAATTATTTAATTTGGAGTATAATTTTATGTTTTACATATGACATGAACAAATAACTTCCGATGTTTATACTAAGTAATCATTGAGAGGAGTTAATTTGAATGTAGTTAATGTAATATATAACTTTTATATACTGCGACTTTAGGACAGGGCGAAAAGCCCTGCCGTAATGCATTTATTAATAATGTCATATATAAAGCAATGTAAACCGCATTCAAGAAATGTAAAGGGAAATAAATTTAAGTTTTTTTTCCATACCATTTATGTATATTACAGGTAATTCATCTGTAGACCTATTTATTTACATATTTCTCCTTATTCTCCTGTTGTTTTTTTATTCCTGTTATTTAAAAGAATTATGTAGTTACAAAAAATTAAAAAAAGGCGTCAGTCAGTGATTTTTGTTCTTATTTCTTATGTAGCCAGCCAATATAGTTTTATTAAGTTTTTTAACTACCTGTAACTTTTATTCCCATTTCTATAACTTTCTTGTACATAAGCATAACATGCCATCTTTGATATTAAGTGCTAACTGCTCTCTCTTTCTCTCTATAATACATATATATTGTTTACCGACTCTAAAATATTTGAACAATATTATAAGAGAAAGAGAACAGCAATATTTACTTTTAACGAATTGTCAACGGGTCCACATTTATCATTAGGTTAGCTATACAAAAATCATCCATTATTTAAAAAAATAAAATAATATGTATTTAATACACATGCACCACAAGCGTTTTCCGTGGACGCACTGTATTTTGTTTTACTCTAGCGTATAATATTATTGTACTCGTCATGATAACGAAAACGACACTATATGCTCTCCCGCCCTTTTCTTAGTGCAACCATGTTCTCGATGCAATAAAAGCTCAATTGTAAGCAGACGTCACATAAAAGATCCGTTGGACAAAGATCACTCACTGACGCTAACAGCATTCAAATCAGTCACAACAACTGGCGCAACAAAACAATTGGGAAATGATTTGAAATCAAATAAGAGTTATCGCCAGTTGTTAGACAATGATTTTTGCGAAAGTTTAAAGAACTTCTTGAATTGTAGTTGTTGTTTTTTAAGTTTCTCTTTTCTATAGGCATTTAAAATATGGTTTACAATTGTTCTGCTCTCTCTCGCTCTGTTTCGTTTTCCTACGCTTTAAACATATGAGCATATCACGCCTTTTGCCCAAGTTTGGACAGCGTTCTCCGTGGACCCACTGTATTATGTTATGACGTACTCTCGCAGATAACATTATTGTGCTCCTCATGACAATGAAGACGATACTGCATCCCCCTCCGCCTTTTTCTAAATGCTTTCATATTCTCCAGAGCCAAAAAAAAAAATGTTAAGCAGTAAAGAGCCGTTAGACAAAGATCACTCTCTGATGATAGCATTAAAAATTTCACGCACAACAACTTCGTCAACAGAACATTTGGAAATGAAACTGAAACAAAAAAATGTTAAGCAGTAAAGTACCGTTGGACAAAGATCACTCTCTGACGCTCACAGCATTAAAATTCCACGCACAACAACTGTGTCAGCAGAACATTTGGAAATGAAACTGCATTCAAATAACAGTTATGCCTGCCGGCAGTTTGAAAATATTGCTTAAAAGCGTCGAAGGAATTTTTAAAAATTTAGTGTTCAATTAGTAGCGTTACCATGCCGGTGTTCGATCAAGTTCATGTCACACTTTGCTCCGGTGTGAAGCTATTCTTTTTTAAATACAGCCTACATGTAAAGGTAGGCTTTGTGGCTTTGGTGACGTTCATCATGTACCTCTGGTACACCATACGCCATCGGGAGCCGACGTATAAAAAAGAAAATCGTTTAGATGACAAAGTGGCAATTGTAACTGGTTGCAACACCGGCAGGGGCAAAGAGATCGCCCTAGAGTTGGCGAAGCGTGGTTGTAAGCTCTATATGGCTTGCCGGAATGTCAGAAAATGTGAAAAAGCCCGTCGCCAAATAGCCAAGATGTCTGGTAACGCTAAAGTGTTTAGTGGGCGTTTGGACCTGGCGTCACTACAGTCCGTACGTGATTTCGCGAACAAATTCCAACAAAAAGAGAAATGCCTGGATATACTTGTGAATAATGCAACACATAAGGGCACCCAGCGCCGATTGACCGTAGATGGGTTTGAAAAACACTTTGCGGTTAATCACCTAGGTCATTTCCTGTTGACCAATTTGCTGTTAGCAAATTTGAAGCAATCAACACAAGGCCGCATTGTGGTACTCACTACGCGGTGCTACATGCGGGCAAAGCTAATGCGAAATGATATACATGGCGCAAAGCATTATCATCCTTATGCCGCTTATTCCCAAAGTAAGTTGGCGAATGTCTTATTCACTTGCAAGTTGGCAAGACTACTCAAGAAAACAAAAGTCACCGTCAATTGTGCGCATTCTGGCAGCCAATATACAGGACCATCGTTAAAAAGTAGAATAATGAATTGGATTCTCCGATTCTTATTTTACTCTTGTAGAGCTGCAGCCCAAAACTCGATATACTTAGCTTTGGATCCGCACTTGTTCGAAACAACAGGCAATTATTTTGAATATATGGCGGTAGTGAAACCGAATGGTGAAGCCCTGAACAAACGGACGGCGGATTGGCTTTGGGAAGTAAGCGCTAAGATGGCGGGTCTTCGTACAACCAGTAAATTAAAGAAAAAAAAAGGAAAACGCACTTATTGAACATCTAAATTTTTGTTTTTACCGATTCACATATAATTCAAAAAACGTTATTGTCCCGAAATTCCAAATTACTTAATTCAAACAACAACAATATCGACGCACAGCACAGCTGCTGCACCATGGATTAAACAGAGTTTTTGGGGCACCACACATTACTCAAACATGAACAAGCATGCTAACTAACGTTTTTGTGCTCCTGCCTATGGATGACTAGTCTGTGGTGCCCCCTAAACTGGGTTTGCATATACATACAAATTTTCTAAACTTTTAAATTTTCTTAAATTTAAATATTTACATTGCTACGTTAATGAATATTTGTGTTTATATATATTTAAATATATATATAAATCATTTAATTCATTACTAACGACTTACGGGTAATAACGTTTTTTTTTTTTGAAAATAATCTATAGTTAATACTCCATAATAATAATTCTCAAGCAATAGAAATGTCATTTATTGTTTTATGTTTTTTTTTTATATTAGCGTCTCATGTATTTATATTTGCTTTAGAGATTTCTGTTTTAAGAAATTTACTTAAGACTTTTAAATATTTGAAACAACTAATTACTGTAACTAAAATGAAGTTAAAGTGTTCAGATTTTAATATGATTTCTTAACAATTTTTATAAACTGGTTTAAGAAATTCTGTTATTAGGAACAAATTAAATGTAAACCGTATAAATGACGATAGCATCAGGTCAAATCGCTTTAAAACCATTAAAATAGTTTTTTTTAATTCATATAATACCATCACACATCACTTAACTTATTTTCACATCTGCACCACTATTTAAATTTAAATTATATTTTGTAAAAAAATACAATGAAAAAAGACAAAAAAAAAAAACGAAAAAAATTATAAAAAATCCGCAAAAAAATGTGCATTCTATAACTCCTAAATTTTTGTAATTTCAAAACATTCTAAACTATTCTACAATTTAACTATCTTCTAATAAAGCACCTCTGCGACAAAAAAAAAACAAACAACAATATGTTTCTTGTGTCTTTGATTCTAATTGAAGTGGGTAATCAAAAAATATACAAACATACATTATATGTTTATATTTTTGATGGATATGAAATTTAAACTATTTCTTATTTATAGTTTAATCCACAACGGGTAAGCGGTTAGCAGCTATTTCAATTTAGGTGCCGATATAGACGAAATGTTATCAACAGTGCTGAACCGGCAGTTGGTAAGTAATTCACACTAAGCTATACAGTCAAGTAGGCATTGAAAACTTGATTCTAATTGCCTACAAAAAACATTGCTTGACCTTTCATTAGTTACTACAGTAGACTCGCGTTAAAGGGAACTAATTAATGCAAGGGCTATTCCCTCAACTCGGAATGTCCGGAATGTTAATTGAGATTGAATAAAATAATTTTTAAGATGGAAAAAAAGTTACGTATGTATGTATTTATTTCAAATAAGGAATTTTGATTAAAGAAGTCCAGCATAGTGCGTTTTTTTTTATTTTTTAGCATCCAGTGATATTTGCACAGCAATATCTCTGAAAATTTTTGGCTTCAGCTGCATCAGTTGTACATTTTTGATATTTTTATTTCGTCATGCCATTTGTGGCGTACTCATTCTATTCTAGCTCCCCTATCGAGAAGTTCCCTTAATCATGGGTTCCATCTACCCTGAGTCTACTGTAGTTAGACTCGCAGATTAATAGCCGTAACCATAAACTTTTATCAATGTTTAATAAATTAAGTTTTTATACAAAACGTATCATACAAACGTATTTATTACATGCGTACATTTTGTAGTATGACTTTTTCACCATACACCAAACCAGATACATAGTTAAAGCCATCAGTTGATTGCTGCAGGTGAAGCAGGAAAAACATAATAAATAAAGTGCGTGCTGTGAAAGATTTACTTTGCTTTTATTATTTTTTATTAAAGTGTTGTCACAGCTTTAGTTATAAATGCCATAGATTTCAATACCTTACACACAAACATAAACAAACCCATAAATATTAGCCACCCTATCGTCGTCCACTGCTCTACCTTTTGCTCATTGCAATACAATTTATAGCTTTGTTGCACAAGCAAAAAGCTTCTCGTCTCTAAACTTGACAAATAAACCGAAAGCCGCTTAACCATAAACAAATCCACTCTACACGCTCAAAAGCCTACAATTCAACTAGAGCTTCAAAGTCTATTTTCAGACTGGTTCAACGCTCACAACAGCAGCAATCGCTCTCAGTGGCAATCAGTTGCTGGCAACAGATAAACCAAAGTGTGTCACACGTTTATACGCATCCGCCAGTGGAAATATATTTCGCAATATATGTTTGTAATTAACTTACAAGTTGCTAAACAATTATGGCTGTACTAACTTCTTGGAGCAAATATCTTTGTGATCATGCCACATTGCTGTGTTTTAATGGCAATTTATATTTTGTGGCTGCCGCAGCAGGCTCCATCGGACTACTGATGCTCTATGGCCTCTGGAAGTACAAGGAGGGACCCTCGTACCGCAAACTACATCGCATCGATGGCAAAGTGGTCATTATCACTGGTTGCAACACAGGTATTGGCAAAGAGACTGCTCTTGAGCTGGCCAAAAGAGGCGCCCGTATTTACATGGCCTGTCGGGATTACAACAAGTGTGAGCAGGCCCGGCAGGAAATTATACTCAAATCTGGCAACAAACAAATCTTCAATCGTACTCTCGACTTGGCTTCGCTGCAATCGGTAAGGGAATTTGCCAAACAGTTTGCCGAAGAGGAGCAGCATTTGCATATACTCATCAATAATGCTGGTATTATGGCTACACCCCGCAAACTAACCGTGGACGGTTACGAGCAACAATTTGCCGTCAACCACTTGGGGCACTTTCTGCTTACCAACTTGCTGTTGGACAAACTAAAAGCCTCTGCTCCCAGCCGCATAGTAGTAGTGAGCTCTTTTGCATATGTTCTAGGCCAGATACAAAAAAACGACATCAACAGTGAAAAGAACTACAATGATTTCCGTGCGTATGGTCAAAGCAAATTGGCGAATGTGTTGTTTACCCATCATTTGGCAAAACGTTTGAAAGGATGCCAAGTAACTGTAAACTGTTTGCATCCTGGCTCGGTGCAGACCGAACTCTTCCGCAATAATACATTTCTCAATATATCCAGCAACATTACAAAGTTTGGACTGCGTTCGGTTAAAGGAGGTGCACAAACGTCTATATATTTGGCATTAGATCCAGAACTGGCCGATAAAACTGGTGGTTACTATGATCGCATGAAATTGCGCTGGGTTCTGCCGAAAGCCCGCAACGACGAAATGGCCGAGTGGTTGTGGCAGCAAAGTGAAAAAATGGTTGGCCTCAAGAAGGGAGAATGAGCAAAAGTTAAAGATCTTTAAAGAGAGGAGGTCTGAGGAGAAAGAGTTTTGTGTGGATATGGAAAGCTAGTGACGACGAAGTGGCCGAGTGGTTGTGGCAGCCAAGTGGCCTCAACAAGGAAAAATGAGATAAAGCTAAAGATCCTTATAGAGATAAGGACAGAGGGAGAGTTTCGTGTGGATATGGAAATTTTGTACATTGTTTATAATTAAGAGATTTTAATAAAACTAAAAAGTTTGTGTTGAAAAAATATAAAGTTTGTATTCATGAGTTGAACAAAGTGTTATCAAATAGAAATTAAGTTTCATAATGCAATTTATTTTTTTTAAATTTCAAAAGTATTAAAATATGACAAAAAAAATCCCTTAACGGTTCGATCGTTTCAATTGCTCCAATATCGTAGAAATGATAAAAAAATATACATAAAATATAAAACTACTTACACTGGTGCTAGGTCTCCAGTGCGTGCCCTAGTTCATTTGTGTCTTATTGATTTCACGAAGGCTCGGACAAGCCTAGCTTAATACATACATGGTTGCCTTTCAACGTCATCGACCAGAAGGGTTTTGGAACTTCCGCCGCCTCCCAACGGTGAGGGTACTACATCCTTGCAATGTAGTATCGACGGGGTATTGATGTGCTAGTATTGGTACTCGCGAGTATGTTAAAGTCTAGTCACTTTTTGCAAAAAGCTATAAATTCTGCTTATTTAATCACAAATTGGAAGAAGCATTACTGCTACACTCCTACCGATGAGTGTGTCCCCAGGACTTGTTTCCACCTGATCGGTTGTAGCAGGCCCCCTAGTGGGAGCATCAAGCTGGCTTTAGTTGATACCGAAATGGCTGGTAAAGTCTTTGGACTCGAATGTGGAGTTACATTGCAATCGGCTGTTATAGACCCATAGAGTAGAAGAGGTGATAAGGTAGGTCTCACCTTGGTATGTCCATACTGCCCAATTTGGTATCTTTTGACTGTAAGCAAGTGCCGACAATTGCGGTAACTTGCACCTATAACTGCCGACTGGTATTGCTAGTTAGCTCAAGCTCACTCCCAGGGAATCGCATTGTAATATATCCATGTGTTTAGTACACCATGGATCTTCACGGCTAGACTCATGGAAAAAAAGTAATTGGTCCAGCAATGGGCGTGACCGGACTAGTGGGCGTGAAACATCGTATATAAAATCAATGTTTCCGGCCGTGGCATGATGGTTAGAACGCGCGACTATCATGGCTCCAGTCAGCAACTTCGCAGTATAAGTGTCGGGTCAATCGGCATGTCTAGTAAAAGATTCTCAAACAGTGACGTTCGCATTCGTCGATAAACAAGTAGGTGTCGTTAGTTGTGGATATAAAAATATAAAGCGTATTTATTCGTTTATAACAACGAGAGAAGCTATTCCATACCTCATTCATGGGGTGTAAAACGGTTTCATTCCAAATTACCTAAGAAGACATTATCTATCCAAATCTGACTACCTCAATATACCATAAATTAGGGCCTACAAGGTAATTTCATATTTATGGGCCGCTGTCAGGCTATCTTCATTAGAACTATGATAAAGAACTAGCGGTCTAACTAATGGCATTTTGTGTACATATCTCCTACCAAGATGCCAGATTTGGTATTAAACAACTAATTTTTTAAAATTTTGTATAATTTTTTATTATAAAAAGGATATAAAATATTATAAAGATACCTTTATACCGATTTCCATACACAACAAATCTTTTGTTTTTAATCATCGCTAGATATCTTCGGAGCGTCTATCTCAATCCCACCATTTCCTCACTCTTCCTCCACAGCCACTCGGCCAGCTCATCATCTTTAGCTGCCTTTGACAACTTCCCCAGTTTCATGCGATCATAGTAATTTCCAGTTGCTCCGTCTAAATCCGGATCTATGGCTACAAACACAGATGTTTGAGCTCCACCCTTTGTAGTCTTGAGCAACATACACCCCAGGCGTGAACTCATGAGAGTCAGAAAACCATTGTAACGATTGATATCGGTTTGAACTGAACCGGGATGTAAACAATTAACGGTAACATTGGTGCCCTCGAGCAGCTTAGCCAATTTACGTGTAAATAGCACATTGGCCAGTTTACTTTGAGCATAAGCCCCAAAAGTGCTGTAACATTTCTCACTGTTAATATCGTCCTTTTTGATGACGCCTACTAAGTGGGCGACGGAACTGATGACGACTATGCAACTGGGAGCAGAAGACTTTAATTTCTCCAATAGCAAATTGGTCAGTAGAAAGTGGGCTAGATGATTGACGGCAAACTGTTGTTCGTATCCATCGATGGTTAACTGATAGGGTGTCGATAAAATGCCGGCATTGTTAATAAGAATATCAAGACGCTGAACTTCTTCATTAAATTTTGATGCAAACTCTCGCACTGACTGCAGAGATGAAAGGTCCAAGGTGCGATTGTATACATGGGGATTTCCTGATAACTCTATAATTTCCAGGCGAGTTTTTTCACATTTCTCAAAATTACGACAGGCCATGTATAATTGGGCTCCCCGTTTGGCTAACTCCAGGGCGGTCTCTTTGCCAATACCCGTATTGCAGCCAGTAATGAGAACAACTTTGCCATCTATGCGATTTGATTTATTGTAGACGGGACCATCTCTCCACTTACGATACATGGGTGGTGCAGGTGGTGATGGTAACGTACACAGATCAAATGTAATATATATCACAGATATATTTTTTTTAGAATATGAAATATTAAAAAGTTGTCTGATTATCCGCTATTACACATTTGTTTGTGGATTATGTTGTTACTATATTTAATCGTTATAGAAAGTTTAGGTATTGTCCACTAATTCTAAATGCAAGTATTGCTGATAACAATTATAAGTGCTGCTCGATAAGTGTGGCCCTGATAAGATTGACCAGGTGGTCTAAGGTTTCTTTACTTCTTGAATGAATATTGATAATAAATAGCTGCAAGACAGAAGAGAGTGGGGTTTAGGAATTACAATCGCACAGAAAGTTGGGCTAAAAGTTTTAGGCATTACAAATAAAATAGAAAAAATTAGCAATTTCCACATAACGAAATGTTTAAAAAAAAATGGAAGTACTTAAAGACAACATTATTATTTCTTCTTGGATATTTGAAATGTCTTCTGGAACATTTAGTAACTGTCCCAGAAGGTAAACAGTATCTTAATTGCATAGAAAACCACGTCTTACTTCTAAAAAACAGCCGATTAAAGTTTTATGTTATTCGAATGAACAGTTTATAAGACTATATGTAACATACAGGAAAGGTTTGTTTTACGTGTAGCCTCCTAAAAAGTTTATACGATCATGACTTAACTTTGACAGATATTTTTTTAGTTACTATACAAGATGTTAAAGATTATATTTATTTCAACTTTACTTCAAGCTTCATATAAGAAGGTACACAGCATCTAAACCGCACGAGAACCATCCGAAATTCTTCAAAAACAGTCGAACAAAGTATCATGGTATTCGAATAGACAGTTTATGAGCCAACGCGTAACATACAGGAAATCTGTGTAAATCTGTATGTGTGTTACGTATAGTCTTCTAAAAGACCTATACGATTAAACTTTGACTGGTTATAACTAAAACGTTAATGTTTACTTGGGTGATATAGTTACTATACTACAGGTTAAAGGTCACCTTAAGTGTTATTAAGCTTCACACAGTATGTAATAGCGTAATCATTTATCTTTGCATTTATATGAGAAGCTTAGATTCATTACAAAAACCAAACAAAAAACAAACAAAAGTCTCTCCCTGACCTCTGTAAATTACACAAAACAAAAACAGCAAAAACGAATCGGCTGAAAAAGTCACATTTAGCTTGATAAAGTTATGGAACTCAGCTCTTCATGTATATGAAGTAAAATGTGTGTATTGTTATGTTATTGTTTTTGATAACTTTTAAAGTTGTTAATTCGTGTGCGTTACATTCCGTTTTAAAAAGTTGCATTAAATATTAACACCTTTTTTTATGCTGTGGTTATATAATTTTCTCACAACTTTGAAGAAATTATTTTATTATATCTAAATCTATCGTTTGTGAAGCAAATTCAATTTTTTTTATCTACCTCCATATAAACATTGATATTTTCTACTCTTTCCCGTAGAATGAACCACTGTATGCCATTCTCATGCATAGTTCACCTAACGCTATCGTGATCATAAACACAATCCTTAATGTTGTGTCTCTTATGAATGAACAACACTCGCGCATAGACCCTTCACTTTATATTGTGTCCGTGTGTCTTGCATTCATGCAGTGTTTCATTCAATTTCAGTTGAAATAGTTTGCCGAGGAACAATGTTCACTACTTGACGGATTTGGAAGAGTGAATGAATGAATGAATCTTTTGTGCTGTGACGTCTATTGTTGCTCATTTTCCGTTCATTATTATTGCGACGTAGCAAGCATGTCGTTAAGAAGTATTAAAAATTAAATTTTTAGCAAAGAAAGATAAATTTAAGAAATTCCACACTATTAGATGGTGGTACACAATAAAACTTGACTACAACAGTGCCCTACTAAGCCAACACTTTGACTATCGACCTATTTTTATATACGATTAACTTACTAATTACTACTAAAGCCTATTTTTAGGCTAAATCATAGAAAAGTCAGCAAAGCATCTTTTGTTGACGTCTTTAGTTAATACTTCAGAAATAAAGTCATTAGGATTTTTCTATTCTTTTTTCCACTGCATATAGCAAAGCAAGTTTGCTACACTATTCACTATTCATATCAAAGATCCCTTTTATTTATATGTATTTCCTCTTTTGTGTAAACTTAATGATTTCTTTTTAACCAAAACAATACCTACAAGTCCTAGTGTTCTAGTTATGCTGTACAGCAAACAATACAATTCCGATTTGCTCTCTCTCCCATACTTTATGTCATTATGTTGTGTTTAATAATGTGTGGTAGGCCTGTGATTTAAAGCATACTTCTGGGCTGTTTGCGGAAATTATTTATAACTGCAAAATATTACAAGCCATGGGGGCAGGCAACACGCATAGGCCTTTATTTGTGTTGTATGTACTATATTTATGGTTTGTTCGTATTCCACAAAATATAAGTATACACTAGGGTGATCAATTATTCGGGTTTTTGAGAAAACCGGTTTTCAAATTATTCGAAAAATGACATTTAAAAAAAACCGGTTGATTTTTTTGAAATTCACAAAAAACCGGATAATCCGGTTTTCAAATGTATGCCAAATAACAAATTAAAACACAATTTTTAACAAGAATTTGTATTAAAAAATAACAGAAAACAATTCAATTACACCTATAAAAAGCAAACCTTTATTTTAATTATAATTACAATGCAAAACATTAGTGAGATCAGTTTGTTATATTATCAATGACAAACATAACAAAACAATTAATTTGTAAATTGATTGATTTTTTATAAATATATTTAATTTAATCTTTAGTTTTCCCTAAAGTAACATTTAAGAAATAAGATACAATTCACAATTTTTTTTTTTTGGTTTTTATAAAACTTGACATTGGAAATGCCCGTCTGTCAAGGTTTCGAGTCCTTTTGCCGCTCTTATCCATATATTAAAAATCAAAAATCATTTTTACTTGAATATTTTAGAAATTCGCCACTAATTGGGAGTTTACTCGTACTTAAATACAAAATGAGAGTATTCAGAGATTGAACACGTCGTTCTCATTTACGTCTTTTTAAAATTTCATATAAATTTAGTGATAATTGGTTTTGAATTGTTAAAAAGTGTTTAAGTAAAAATTTAAAAATACCTTCAGCATCAGCTAAAGTCGAAGAGTCACTAAGCACAGACAAAGTTTCGATATCGTTTTTACTAAATGGTGTCAGTCCTAGGTTCAATAAAGTATGATTCACACATTTGTGCAATTTTAAAAATTGGGAAACCATATTGGCCGTAGAATTCCAGCTGTGCTTTACATCATGAATAAGTTTAAGGTCCTTATTAAATTGGTCTTTTACAAACATTTGTAATTTCTTTCGATTTTCAGCCGACTTATTAGACGTTGAAGATTTATAAAATTAACAATTAGGTTGTTTGGCCGAAACACTGGAAAAAACATGTACGAGTACACATTTAACACAATTATGAATAAATTTAAATAAAAAATTTTGAACGCCAAAAAACCGAGATTCGACAAAAAATAACCGGATTATTCGATATTCGAAAAACAGGGATTTAAAAAAAACCGACGGTTTTTATGAGTGAAAAAAACCGAGTAGCCGGTTTCTGAAAACCGAACTGATCACCCTAGTATACACGTAGTCATACCTTCCGGTTATATGACAATCACTTAGTTATACCGGAGGTTTTTGCTCTGGAATTGCTGGCGAACTTCTGAATGACATACATTGTGTGTGGATGTGTGCACTCGGGAATGACGTGTGCAAGTATGCAAGTCCTTTTGCTTCTGAATGACATATGTAAGTATGGTTCCGGTTGGTATGTGGAGATACATGTTGTACCTTTTCCAGTTTGCCATAAATATCTCTGTATCGAGTTTAATTCCTCTGCATTACTTTTCTACTGGCACACGCCAAACTCATACCCAACTGCTGGCAAACTGTGTCACTCACTCATAGTGTTCATCTCTTCCTGCTCCACCTCGATGGCCATTCATAGAACAACAACATACAGATATATGAAACCTTCCGGTATAATGAAGCATAAAGATTATAAATAAAATACATCAAACACTCATATAGCGATGAGGAGACACAATGGAAAAATGCAAATACATATAAAAAAGAAACAGATACAAGAGAGAGCGAGCGAGTTGCATACGAAGGAAACGGAAACAGATGCATGTTATTTATTTACAGAACAAAGAGCGAAAGAAAGGACCTGGTGGAGTGCACATGATGAAACTATTTAAATAAATACACGACGACACGCATAGCAACGCTAAGTTGTGTTAAATTTATGTTCAAGGATTTATGTAAATTTGAAAGAGAGCTGGAGATGGAGATAGTCTTTGTGGAAAAGTATTTAACTTTAATGCAGCATTAAAATTATGGAAATGTGCAGTTATAAAAGTCTTTTAAATCCTGAAGTGGTGTTGAAGAAACAATTCAGATGTATAACTTGTGACGAGAATGATGAATATCGGTTTTGTGGCGTGTGCAGCAATAATTGATAAAAAGTATTTAAGTTAGTTAAAAATCACATAAACAATTCGTTAAGTTTGAATATATTTGTAAGAAGTGGTTAAAATGAAGTTGCCTAGAGTGTATTTTAATGCAGAACAGTCGTAGGAAGATTCTTCTAGATATTGTTGGGAGCAGAGTTCTCTAATACTAAAAATTTCAAACAAAACTTAGTTCTTTGGACTTGAAGGCGTCAATTATATTAATTTAGTAGTAAAGGTTATTATAGACGTATGATTAATTATAATTATTAACATTATAAAAACCGAATTGTTTAAGCAGAAAAAATGGTGCATGATAAATATTAAATTTAAAATGAAATTTTCAAAAATTTTTATTCTGGTCATATATAGGCAGTCTAATTTGTAATAAGTAGAAAACAGATTATATTGAACGATGACCCTGATCCACGTTCATACTGTACTGTACATATGTAGCGAGGTTGCATTATATGTATGTATGTATTTACAACGTATGAGTAATATTAATTATATGAGGATTTTAAATTTGTTATAGCATCGATCTTAAAATCTTTGCACTTACCTTTTCTCTTAACATGTCCCTTATGCGTCCAGCTTGATTTTTCGATCGATGTAATTCCAATTGCAACTCCAAGCAACGTTCCTGCCAGTTTATCTACAAGAGAACATGGTTCATATTTAAAGTTTCCTAAAATGTCGCATAGCTACAAGAAATCTCACCTCTGGTACTCCTTGGCCATAGTTATTCACCTGATGCACATCTAAATATTCCGTCAAAGCAGAAAAATGCGGCCATGGCGCATCCGCACCATCCAACGATGAAACTGGATTTACTTGAGCATTCTCTTTTAGCGTGACATTTTGGGTCGTAGCACTGCCGCTCTGTAAATTGCTAACCGGCTTGGCGGGTATGGGTGGAGGTTTTTGTTGCCGCCGTGGCATCAGACGGGGACTGTTAGGCGTCGATTGTGCGGTAACCTGACTACGTTGAAATGGAAATGCAGCGGTATTGTGAGCACACTCTCCCTGCTGCCGCATCATTGGCATGTTGCCACTAAAAGATGTAGCCCTTTTTGTTAGCAAGGGCGATGAACCCACAGAGTGTGAGGTGGCATATATGGGAGGTAGAGAATGCTGCTGCTGATGCGAATGTTGCAGATGTGGTGACATCAAATGCTGTTGCGCATACGCCTGTTGCTGACACTGAGGATATTGTTGTTGTTGTTGTAGCTGAAAGTAATGACTTTGTGTGGCAGCCGAGGGAAAGGTGTGCAAATAATTTGGAAATCCATCGGCAACCTCTTGAGAACGCTGAAAGTAGTTGTGGGTTTGTGTAACATACTGATAGCTCTGCTGCTGAGCTTGCTGGTAATGCTGATGTGACTGTTGTTGCTGATGATGGGAGCTATTGCTGCTGCACGCACTACTGCCCACGCTAATAGCTCCCGCTGAGGCAGGTGTAGCTCTGCCTGATGTAGAGGGCGAGGGTGAGGAAGAGGTAGATCGTGGCCTTGCTAAGGTCCCCTGGTGGGGCTGATGTTGCTGGCGATGACGATGATGCTGCTGAGGCGTCGCATTGGGTTGTTGTAAATTGGTAAGCGGATTAAATATTTGAGATAATCTCCCCGAAGGCACTTCGTCGGACATTTAGGTGGATTTTGTTTCGGGAGTTTATGAAACGATGTGAAAACAAGTAGTCAGAGTGTTGGGAAAGTTTGAAAATGTCTATAGCAGTACCTATGTAAACGGTTTCATAGTGGGGGCATCTAAAAGGATAAGAAAAGAGAAAAATATGATATATATGAAATTTATTACAAATAAGAATGACGCTTATGAATAATAAAAAATTCACAGAAAGTTTTTTAGACTCAAATGTCGCAGATTTTGGTCATAAAACTATAACAGTTTATAGACAAATATGAGAAACTACTTCTGCATAATTTGTGGATATAGAGTTGCTAAAAATCCATTACATACCCTACCCAGAAAACACATTACAGCACTGAATGATTTCAACTCTATAACATTCATGACAGCAATGTTCTCTTTAAGACTATAACTCTTACCCACCACTTTTAATTTACTAATGTACTGCCAGTTAATTAGCAGTCAATGAGCATTTTATTGATACAAATTGCCAATGATTAAAAACCCATCCACTCTCATATTTAGTCAGTCTGCCAAGTGTCTTTGCCTATAAACTTCTGTCTTCTTTCTGGTCTTTTCCCAATAAATACGTTTGCAATGTGATTTGACATTTCCGCTTAAGATTATGGACAACACAGGCCGCTTACCAATTCAATAAACTAGCCAACATGTTTAAATGCTAACAGCATTTAATGTTGCATGCAACACACACATTCACACAACAGTCTCAGGCAAATTTTGCATAAATTTCTTGGCCACTTGTAACAAATATACATATGGAAGTCTGTACTGTACATTTCAAGCTATGCGATGGACTGGGAGCTGTGTGGCCATAAATTACTATGTAATACATAAATTACTACCACTACTCATCATTGTACATAGTGGACATGGTAGTGCTCAACTAAACGAATATTAACTAGTCTTGATATTATGTCGTTTGGTCAGACGTCGGTTGGTTATTGTGTGTAAAAGCAAATTGTGGTAATGGGAAGTGGTATAAAAAGGCGTAGAAAATAAGTTTATATGAGCATTTTTATGGCAAAATTTATATTAAATAACATACAAGACAGATGACCATTTAATGAAGTTCGGATCATTTTTAAGGTTTTAGCTGTATACGTTTTCATACAAAATGGACATCAATTACCATTAAAAGGCAGACACTCCGTCTAACCTAATACAAACACCCTTTTGCCAGCCAATAATTTAGCTCACTGACACCCGTTGCATGTATTCAACTATGGTGTGTTGGGATGATAATATCTTATACCAAATTAACTATTGTTGGTAAGCGCTTTTTAAGCGTTTTCTACTTCTCTATATTGTAAAGAAATGTGTTTAAGAGCTTTTTATAAACAACTACAACAATAACTACGGCGACAACATTTACTACCACAAACTAAGCACTCCCGCCTCTATACTAAGTACTGCACTAGCATTAGCGAGACCACCAACCACCAACTCCGTCTTGTGTAAATTCATGTAAAATATGCGCACTTGTGTCGCGCATTTTAATTAGATTCTATCGATATGACACCAAAGCTACACACATACACATACATGCACACACGGTTTTAATATGAGATAAAATTCGGAATAATCTCACAAACACTGTGTGTTAAATATATCTATAGAGAACAATGTATACACTTGCATCGCCTCTAAACACTCAGTTACATGGAGGATGAATAACACGCGCACACACCAATACATTGGCATGGCATCATTCTATAGTCAATAGTATATGAAACGTTACTAAACTAGTCGTCATATTGCACAGTGGGTTGACAGATACACAAAGGACGTAATCACGAAACAATTTTAAAAAATTTTGAATCTTACAGTTCATATAATTTATAGCGCAAAAAAGGTAAGTTTGTATGAGAGGTAGACGATACTTTTAACCAATCACATTTGTCAGCAATTTTTTATTACTACTGGAATGTAAAATACTGAGCTTGAATTGTGTAAATGAGCTGAATAAACTTTCATACTAAATTATTGCTCGATATTTTCTAAACTATGGCTATAATTGCTGGTAAGAGACAGACGAACACCCCCAAAAAGGTAAAGTTTGTATGGGAAGTGGGAGTAGTTTTTGTCCGATATTTTTCCTCCCCTTAAAGATTAAAGCTTGCGTACCAAATTTCTGCTCAATATCTCTTAAACTACGGCTGTAATTCTTGGTAACAGACAGACGGACACCCCAAAAATTGGGAAATTTGTATGAGAGGTGGGAGTACTTTTTGTCCGATCTAGATCATCTTAGACTTTAATCTCCCGTAGAGGATAAAAGCTTGCTCTGCTAATTTCAGCTCGATACCTCCTTAACTACGGCTGCAATCGTGGGGAGTGACAGACGGACACCCCCAAAAATGGTAAATTTGTATGGAAGGTGGATGTAGTTTTGTTCCGATCTCGCTCATCTTAGAACTTAACCTCCTCTTATAGGATAGAAGCTTGTATGCCACATTTAAGCTCGATAACTCTTCAACTTCTCTCTCATCTTGGAACTTTACCTTCCCTTAGAGGAAGGAAGACTGCATAACGAGCTCGATATCTCTTAAACTACGGCTGTAATCGGTGGAATAGGCGGACGGACACTCCCAAAAAGTGTATGTTTTGTGTGGGAGGTGGGAGTAGTTTTTGCCTGATTTTGTTCATCTTAGTATTTAACCTCGGCTTGGAGGAGAGAAGATTGCAGTTTCAGTTCGAAAGCACTTCAACTACGCCAGTAATATGGGGGATAAGAAGTAGTTTTCATCATCTTGCTCATCTTGGAACTTAACCTCCCCTTAGATGATAGAAGGTTGCATAACACAATTCAGTTCGATATATCTTAAACTACGGCAGTAATAGCGGGGAAAGTCAGAAAGACACCCTCAAAATGGGGGAGTTTGTTTGAATTATGGAAGTAGTTTTGTCCGATCTCATCTTGATACATGACATACCAAATTTTTCGTCGATACCTCCTTAACTACAACTGTAATTGCTGGTACCAGACAGACGGAAACCCCAAACACTACGGATGTAATCGCTGGGACAAATCCCAAAAAGAGGAGGTTTGTATGGGAGGCTGGAGTAGTTTTGACCAATATATTAGGGTGACAGCGAAAATTCAACTTTAGATTTTTGGTAATGTACGATTGGAATATTGTGTCAGTTTATTAAATAGCTATGGTTAAAATTAGAGCAAAATCGGATAATTTTAAGCCGTGCTCCAAAGAGGTCATAGGCCAAATCTTTTAATATGAAAGTGGGTTTGTCTTTGTTTCTTAGCATTTTTTAGTACCGAATAGACTCGAAAACTGCTTCAAATGTTCACAAAAAATAGCTATGTGGTCAGTGGTGAAAATAGGGTACTTTATTTTTGATATATCAAATGGGTGTGGCCCCGCCCATTGCAACCTATTTTTGAAACCGCAATATCTGGAGGGACTGTTTCTTCAATCGCCTTGAAAATTTGTGTGGATGCATATGATAGGAAAGTTAGTGATTCCACAAAAAATGGGCGGGATCGGCAGTGGGCATCGTAAAATAATTGAATCTTTAAACGTCTGTATCTCATGAACTATAAGAGGTATAAAGCTTATATTTGGTATGTGTTGTTGGTACAGTATGAATTACAGCCAGGGTGGAAGTGGGCTGTGTCACACCCCATTTAAAAGAAACCTTTATAACCGCCAAATTAATAGTTTAATCGTCTTGAAAATATAGTATAGTAGAGTATAGTAGAGAAATAACCAGGTTATTTGGAACCAACCAAATAGGGCCGAGTCTCCACCTACACACGTAAATATTTGACTATACGAGAAAAAAATACAATTACTTAAACGAATATTGTTAAAATATATAGGCTTTACTAAAAATCTCTTTGGGGCACGGGAAATCGATGTCCATCGTACATAAATTTCCGTCAAATATTTTTTACATCAAGTGAAACAATAATCTGCTCGAACATTTTTAAATTTAATGTTGATGTATGACCTCTCCTTATAGTATTTTTACAAAAAGTTGTAAAGCCATCCCACTGTGCGCCGGTACGCTGTAACACCGTCTATACAAATAGATAAGTGCGACAACCCCCGGAACATGATCTTTGGATGATGTTGAGATACTTTATTAAAAACATATAATGCTGCTGATGTTACCACTCATCCAACAACAACAACACACCAAAATTCCCTAAAAAAGAAGACAATGACGACAACTATCACACACAGAAAGGGAAGCTACCACAAGTTTGTCACTGTGTTATCATATCCATACAAGGGGTTGTGGGTGCGTTTACATTTTAGTGTGCGTGTATGTGCGGCGTGTGAACTTTGTACGAGCTACGAGATGCTGCAGTAAAAATGCGCGCTCACGTTCGCTATTAACATACAATTCATATAAATATTTCAGTGTGTCTGAGTCCCCTTGGTAGTCTTGAATTTTGAGTAGTGCATGATTGACTGAGAATTCTGTCTGTGGACTGGCTGAAAATGTGGTAGTGAGGGAGGC
This sequence comes from Muscina levida, assembly GCA_964034835.1. Lineage (NCBI taxonomy): Eukaryota > Metazoa > Arthropoda > Insecta > Diptera > Muscidae > Muscina > Muscina levida. Next base: position 152,349,312 of record OZ035882.1, read on the forward strand.
TGGCTTGTCTGGCACATTCTGTTATAGTTTCATTTATTATCTTGCAAATTGTTAATAATATTATTTAATTTATTATATGAAATTATTTGCATTGCTGCCGCATTTAAATACAATTTGCTAAGGGAGTGACGATAAATTAACGAATAAATGTGATACGTATGTATTGACGTCTGGGGTTTGTAATCATTTCAAATACAAATTTTAATTTTCAATTTGTTTGTGATGGCTGTCCGGATGTAGGTTGATTGTGGTGTGAATATATTAAAATGTTCTTAGATTATCCGATAAATTTAAAATGCACAACGAATATTATACATAAAAAATATTGTCCAGTAATTCTAAATCCACTTATACTAGATTTTATAATATGAGTAAATATTAATGTATTAGTAAATTTACGTTAAAGTGTATCAAATGATACATCAAATTCGGCTTACGATCAGAAAAGTGTTTTTTTTTTTATTTTATTGTTTAAATATTTTGGTCAAATTCAGTGTGTCACTCACTAGGATGACGCGTATTAGTAATTTTTATAATATCTTAATCTGATGGTTGTTTTTTAAATTCTTTGGTACAGCCTTAGTAAGTTAATTTAGTTAACGTCTTAGCAATTTAGTTGACTATGTAAGTCAATGTAGTCTAGTGACAATACTATGTATAAAAAATTAACCAACGCTTGTGAGTTCAATCGTATGAACAGCTTTACTACTAAAACATATTGTACCTTCACTTAAATGACGTAGATGAGATTTTAAAATTCTCTTTGAAATTTTTCTCATGATTATATGAGATATATCACGCAAACATCATTTCTCTTCCAATGAATTTTTTAAATACTTACTTCAAAAAAAAATACAAAATAATTGCCTGAAAGTATTCTATTTATTGATTACTTTACCTGGAATACAGAATAGCACAGTGGTACGCCATTCTTTGTATAGTAGAGCCATATGCATATAAACTAAGTGGCGCCTCTACTGCAAGGAAAATACAAATAAACGACTGCAACATTTTACTGCAAATTGTGATAACAGGAAATGAGTAAATATTAAAAATTAACATTGAAACCTGGCAACATGGGTGCAATGCAAATGTATGCATATTGATGATTGTTTGAGACAAACGATGGCTTTAGCATACATATGTACATATAAACGATGATAAAGAAAGCTGGGATGATGGCGGGCAATCTCACAGATACAAATAAGCAAATAGGACATTATAGATTATTTGCATACGCAATATAAATGTAGGTAAGTAGATGTGCTCGTGTAGATACATGTATGTATATGTAACAGTTTGGCACAAATCCTCACTGATGCAGCTGTGGCGAATAGCAAATGCAAACGCGAGAGAAAGATAAACAGGCTCGACACACAACGAAATGACACGTGGGAATCTAAGCTAATGCTGGCAAATGGCACCGACAACATGCAAATAAATCCTTACAAATGTACATCAGAATACAACGAAAATATGATGCATTCAAACATTTATCCTCGCTGCTATACTATGCACAGCGACAACAACGCTAATGTTCGTTCATAACATCTACACATGTATTCGCGCACCAATGATTTTCACCCACACAAAGCAGTTGCAGTTATACAGATGTCGTATTATTCATACATTGATGGCAAAGGATTTGACAAAAATGCAGATGAAGGCCAAAATCAGGCAATGCAATTTGCAACAACGCGGGAGTTTAGCAATGATGGACGAGATCTACGGAGCTGTTGCATACACAGTGGTTTTAATCAAAGAGCACAGAGGTGGCCATGGAAAATATAAGAATTCCATTTACTTTACTACCATAATTTACTTATATCATTAACTGTTAATATTTTCGATTAATGACAAAATGACAATGACAAAATTTAAATTTTTAAATATGAATGAAATAACAATTGAAAAAGAAATTCATATTTGGCTGGGCAGATTGCAATTCAGTACAACAGCATTGGGAATTTGCGATAATGGGAAGTGAAATGTCAACGTGGTCCTTAAGAAAAGGATATAGGAATCTCCATTAGAATATATGAATCTCCTTAGAAGATGCTGTCCTCCTTTTTCTTCCTACCGACCATTATAGCTCCGCTCCTGTCATTACCTTTATTAGTGATTTTATTTCTTGTCTTTATTTCGATTAGAAATACACGTTTTGGATCCGATCCAGGCCAAAAATATGTGACATACAATTTTGCACATTTGTTTAAAAGCTATGTTTGGGGGCTACCTTTTGATGTTGTAGGTCCTCTGTATGTTGGCTAAATTATATTTGTTCAACGAAAGTGGCTGAAATACTACGGCGATGCGACGCATTGCGTTAGGTTATGAAAATGTTATTAATGTGAGAGTAAAGCTAACTAAATTATACTGTCGAATGCTTCAGAAATATATTTGAATATCAGTGGGCGGTATAAAGCAACTTACAACAGTGCCAGGCAAAATCGAACGTACGCACACACAAACAATATCTGTTTTTGTAAGAGAATATGAAGCAAAGGTGCGTGTGTGGTGTCCTTTTACAACATTTAAGCAGAAACTAATTGACTCTTTGACGCAGAACGCATATTGGTTTTCCCCTAATGACGTTTTGGCACTGAATTCACATTGGCTGCTCTAGCATTTCGTGAACCCTTCTCCACACACGGTCGATTCAAATGTAAACGGACGTTTTCTATGTTTAAATTATAGGCATCCCATAGCCTCGCGAGGCCAACAATAATCTTTTTTTTCATACAGGCAAGATCGGCAATTCACACGTACTCGAATGTATAGTTTGATTCAAAACAAACAGTATCTGCTTAAGTGTTATGAAAGCAATACCACACATGCTTGATATGCATTCAACACAAAATAGACACAAGTACAGACAGATTGTTGGGATTGTTTAAGAGCATAATTGTAAAGAAAACACAACATTTTCACCATATACAATTCCACAGCGCTAACGAGTCTTGTTCGGCCGCACACCATATTGTCGTGTGCGTGTGCTCGGTTATGCCTATCACTGGTTTAAATTCATTTCAGCAAATTTTATATATTGTAAAAATAAACAGATGAGCTACTAAGTGTTTAACTTATATAAAAATTTTAAAAACTTTAACACTGCTTAAATTTTTTAAATATACAATTTTTTGTAGTAGTTTTATTTTACATCTACAAATATTGCCTAATTCTTAGATTTCTGTTTTATAACACTTAAATATGTCTTATGTTAATCAATGACTCAACAGCCAACATCTCCCATACTACTATTCCATTTATAAAACTTTAGAAATGCACTCACTTGTCATAAACTTAAGTTAACTTTATTACTGCTGCCAGCCTCAGTCACAAATAAATAATCGAAATATACAAGTGCAGCCAAAACATGATACAAATCTTGTCGTAATTGAATCTGTCATCTACAGCATGGAACCGATGGAAACTAATATCGCCACCACCTCCTTTCATTTTATTTACTTTGGCTTTTAATTCACCAAACGTGTGCTGACTTCGGCCGTCTCATACAAATATATCATAGAGCAGCAGTATGAGGCAGCAACTTGTTGACTGCCGGCTTGCTTTGGCTGATGGAGGTGGTGGTTTTTGTTGGTGGCACACTCGTTAAGGTGCCACCAACAAACCAACCAACCATTATAGAATTCCCAGGCGACTAATGTTACCACAATGAACAAACAGGTGTAATTGTTAAAATGTATGTCTGTTAGACTGGGACAAGAAATAAATAATAAAAAAAAACTTATAAGAGAAATGAAAAACTACCCGAGTCGAGTTAAAAAAAAACAAACTTGTTGCAGATAGACTTAATACAGAATGCCAAAGAGTTTTTATATAGCCACTCTACAGCGAAAGCAATGGTCATATGGTGTTGATGAAATACCAGTGTAGAAAATGGCCGGCAACTAGATATAGCATCAGAAACATTAGACAGTCCCTCAAATTACATAGCATTACAAGACAGTTGTAAGAGTAGGCGGTACATTTTTGCAAGTTGCGAAACCTATACTATAGGAAAGCGGAGAGGATCTGTAGGTTAATAGCTGGAATTAAAATATCATGATAAAGTTAAGAATGAGTGCGTTGAAGGTGTTAATATAAAAACCAGCACGAATTTATAACAATTATTTGTTCGTACTATAATAAATTTTGTAATTATTGAATAGAAACTGGTGGTATTAAAACACTTCAACAGCTCCACTGGGAGCCATGGAAGACATGAAAAGGAAAGTCGCAAACGCAGATTGATCAACTATAGAGGAAGAATTTTAACAAAAATATCAACTTCTAATTATTCTTTCTTCAGGACCGTGCACTACTTTCGACATATAATATTATAGTTTATATATTAAGCCCTGTTTAATCCAAAATATTTCTCCCGCATGTAAACTATTACCAGGCAGTAATCAAACTTAATTCCACCCTCGCGTAGAGCCTTTTACAATTCGTCATTGTCCACCATGTATTTCATTGACTTCGTTTTCTGTTCATTAGTTATTGTTGTGTTTTGTTTATTTCTCTTTTGACGATTCCAATTACAAAATTTCGTTGCAAATGCAACAAAAGTTTAGACACATTGTTATTGTTACATTGCTGTGCCTTAAACACCAACTACGCCAAATGTAAGAAAACAAAAACAACGAATTCATTGACCCCATTATAAGGTCTGTTACATCTAAACTTGTTGGACAACCAGCCAAGGTATTTTTTGTAGTTTTGCTAAAGTTTTGTTTCATGTTGATTCCCAATTTGCTGTTGCCTCAACCGATCAATTGTTGCCAACAGGTGTTATGTGTTGCAAACAAAAAAAAAATTGTTATCGAATATTGAGTGGTAGTGTTTTACACCGACATTATATAAAGTTTACAGTGGGTTGGAAAAGTGTTTAAAATTAAACAAAATAATTCAAAAATATACATAATATAATAAAAGAAAATTTGCGATTGTTGCCATGTTATTTTCAATGTAATCTGTTTTCGTTTTGTTAAACTTATAAAAAAAATAATTTTATTAAAAAGAACTTGGAAGATTCAGGACATGAAATAAGAAATTTAGTTCAGCTGAAGACCTCATCTGTCAATGCTATTTAAATATCAACATTACTTGTAGTATGTTATAGTTAAGCAGTTTTCAATTAAGCCCACTGTCTAGCACTCTTACCGGTCTATTCTGACGTGGTTACAATAGTCACCACGGTTACAATAGACTACTTTAGTTACAAAATCAAAAAATCGGTATTCCATATTCTTGTTATCGTGACAATTGTTACAAAAATTGTTACCTGCCAAAAAGGAGGTAACAAGGTTGTTTCAGCTCTTTGGAATACTAGTTTGAGATGTAAAAAAATGTTATATTAATGAAGTCGTAGGTAAAAGACTTTTTTCTATGGAAATGTAGTGGCAAAATGTATGGAAAGGGAACAACCGCCATGAAACCTGTGGGACGGCTGTGATAAATTCTCCATGGCACAGTATTTGTCCAACATTTTCGACTGTCCACTTAACTGGGATATATGTCGTCTCCTTATGCTCAGTCAAATGTGTATAAATATCTAAAAAGTAAAAATATGTTTAGTTTTCTGTGTATTGTGTTTTCATTTTTTGTTTTTAAAATTCAAAAATTAGCTGTGAATTGTCATTAATTTACATTTCACCACAAGGTGAACTTTTCCTTGTTACTAAATTGCCAGAATACCTGTAACAAGAATTGGTTACAAAATTGTAACAAATTTACAGTCACAAATTTTTGTAACCAAATTATTAGAATAGGGCCGTTAGTCTAGTGAGGCACTTTGTGATACCTGCAATTTCTTCTGTAGAAAATACTGACTGGTCATCTAGCCTATTCATCTTTTCTATAAATTTGCTGTTTAGTCCTACAGGTATTTCCTACAGGGCTTCGGTGCTTATTATATGATTTTCTAGTTCTTATTCCAGCTAATGCTGGGTAACACAATATCAGGTGCTTCGCTGTTTCTTCATCCTCCTTCATGCTGCATCTACAGAGAGTTGAGTTTCCATGGCCTAAACTAAGGACGTGTTTTCTAAAAAGCCTTCAAGAGCAGTCAGTAGGCCTTTCCTCTGCATTCGTTTTTCCTTTTCAAATAACATAGGGTATCGTTATGAGGCAAGGCCTTTCATAGTCGCTTCCTATAAGAAGGCCTAAAATGAAGGTCTTGGATAATAAAAAAAACTATGGAGATGATCACCCTCATATTGTTTTGTTTATTAAGAGCGCACTGGTTATTTTTAGATATTTCTCACTTTTATATACATATATTTCTCTATACATACACTTTTTTCCAATGACAGTGAAAGTTGCTTCAGTTTGAACTCACTACCTCGCGATTATTAGTCAGCCATGCTACCATCTAGCCTATGAAGATGCATTCGAATTGTGTAACTGATACTTATCATAAACTATTTTACGAAAAACTCACAAACGCCTTCCTTGTTGCCTTTTCTTTCATGTAATTTCTCATGCCTTCTATGAGAAGGGAGGCGGAATGCGCATACACACATAATGGAGGATTAACAAATCATCAAAGACATTGAATCGCACTTCTCAATGAAGGCTTGCAGCATTGGTGAACATGTGATTGTGAAATTTCCGAAAGGAAGGCATGTTAAAACAATGTCTTGAATACATGACGTCTGAATATCTCAGAAGGCTTTGTTGCATGACTTGTGGAAGTCCTGACCTGAGTTCAACTGACAGAAATTTCTTACTGGTTCTCTCTAAAATTCCTCTGGAACTCTGAAAGTAGACCACCAGACTTCTAACTGGCTTCCTAATGGCCAATTTACCCTGCAGCCGTAGATAAGGGACATAATCTTCGTTCTTATAAGAATTCATGTAATTTCAAATCCCTTATAAACTATAAAATTACAAAAATAAGGGGGTTTGTTCGAATTAGTAAACATTACCTTCGTTTACATGTCACTGTATTGTCGCCAATCGCTTACACTCACAATTGCAATAAAACAATGATCAACTTCCAGACAAACAATTTGTGTTCTGTGCAGGGACACAAAGAAGCGGTAAGACCAGAAGATTTGTAAAATATGAATATTTCACACCCCAAGTGAATGGTAGTGCAAAACATTGCAACAAATCTTAATTAAGAGCATTTTACAATCTACAAAAACTTTATGGGAGTGTACAGAACACTTTCGCAAACAACAGCAATGAAGCCCAAGAATTATACAAAAAATTATAGGGGAAGGGAAATTAAGGCAGCAACAATTGGAGTATGAAAAGTGAATATGTAATATTTTCAAAACATTAACGAAAATGTTTGATAGTCATTAGTTAATTAATCAATTAATACTATCAAGGCTATTATAAATATATAAAATATATATACATTTTTATTTTAAAACTAATCTCGTTCTTTTGTGTTATCTTTATTATTTCATTTGTAAAATTTGCGGTTTCTTTATTGCTAGTGGTCTGTGTACAATGCAGTTTATAAATTAATTGCAATAACGAGAAGATGAGAAACCGCATGATATTTTAAACTCCAAATCAACACTTTGTATATGCGACACAAAGAAATCATAAAATAATAAACATGACAACGTACAGTGGAACATAAGGCCAGTTAAAGGTGTGCAAAATTCTCTTATCACTCTTATTGTATAACTGTAATATCTATTAGGAAATCTAAATTTAAAATATAAAGGAACTACTTCTTTGGACCTAAAATAATTAGAATATATGGGTTTTTTTCTTCTAAGCCTCCATAAATAACAATATAGGAATATTGAAGTCATTTCATTCCGTTGACAAATTCTCTTAACACTCTTTTTAAATTCTATACTATAAAGTAGAAAGAATGAGAAAATATGTTAGAAATCTGCAATAATAATATGTCTACATGCTTTGCCTTCGACTACTTTACAGATTGTTGTTGTTAATTTAATTTAAATTTTATTTTATAATTAATTTCGACCCACTGTGCAACGACGACAGAGTACTTTGTACTGCACATAAATGTGTATTTTTAAATAGTTATTAATTAAGATTAATTTAAATCAACTCGATGACTAACGACAATACTCAGAATATCGTAATATCGCCCCGTAAAGGGGGTAGCATAGTAGAGTAGTGTAGAGTTTGTGTAAAACAACAACAAAAATATAATTGCCATATCAGTTGTCGGAATATATTAATTAAAATGACAAACACGACATGAGTATGAAACCACATGAGATTTTTATTATGACATTTTCCATCCTTAACATTGGAAATGTCAATTTAAATTTGTTTACAATTAGTATTGAAAGCAAATTCAATGTGATTTGTGGATAATATATTAAAGCGTATTAACATACAGAGAACAATTGGATTTGTACATCCATAAGCTGGAGGGTACTTTGTAATATAAATATTTTACCTCAGAGTTTGTTATTAATGGAAATTTGACAGCATATAAAAGTAAAAGATTATCAGCCTTCTGATCTGAAAATCTAGAAAACAAGGTGCTGTAACGACGTTGGTTCACTTTAAACTGTTAACCCTCATTTGTTATTTTCCTGTCTGTAAAAAAATGTATCCTTGCATGTAACGCTTCGTTACCGAGACGCAGTAGTTAATTTCTTACATACAAACCCTTGCAGTTTAATGTATCAAAAACAACAGCAATAAGAATATAAATAATAATAGGTATATTGTAAATGATAAACTAAATGGCTCTCTTAAGAAAATTACTATACATTTATGTATCTCCCTTGTGTTCTATGTACTCTCATCACACAAAAATAACACAACTGTTATGCACATTACAGTTAATGTTAAATGCGATACATAACATTGCTAAACAACAGTCCAACTGCAATCTCAGTGTTGTGAAAAAGCCATTCAACAGAGTTATTTAATGTTACATGGACAGTTAACAGTTTAATGTAAAACAACATTAGCGGTGTCTGTTAAACTGCAACAGTGATGAAAATCTCTTTTAATTTACAAATGAACTGTGGCCTCTCTTTCTCTCACTCTCAAACACAATTGTCTTGTTAGTGTTTTGTTGCTGCCCGATTATGTTAATGATTATTGACGGTTGTTGTTGCCGTCATGCCTGAATGATGGAACTCATGTTATTGTTGCTGCTACTTCTATTGTTGTTTGAAATTTGTTTGCTGATTGACTTTGTCAGCAGTGCAACGAACTTTTGTTCCAATTTGAGTGATTCTATTTTACTCACTCTTCTATTTAACATGCACGAGAGATTTCTAACTATTGAATGTGTTTCGGCTGACAGTGCAAGACATGGCTGCCAGATTCGACGAATTATTGGCATATTGAGGAATACTGGCCTAAAAATTAGGCTATTATCATGATAAAAGTAGGTTCAAATTTACAAGTATTATCGATTGTCTTGTAGATTCAAGGAATTCTTAAATGTTCGGTATGCATGGGCTGAAGATCGCTTGGTCGAAGTTAAGATCTTTTAATGAAAAATTTTTTCCAATTGAGCTTATTTTACGTCAGGTGTGCATTTGAGCTTGAAGACTAGTAACGGCCGGGCCAACCCAAAAAGTCTGAAGACAAAGAATTGAAAGCATAGGTCCATGTCAAAAAATGCCAAATGCTTCAGGAACTTTCAAAAACATTGCTAGAGGAAGAGTCGGCAATCAGCAAACTTCTTAAAGCTATGGTATTGATTCAAAAGAAAGGAAACTGGGTGCCATACGAATTGAAGCATCGCGACCTCGAAAGGCGTTTTTTTACTTGTGAACAGCTCCTTGAACGCTAGTCGTATTGAGACTGACGATGAAAAGTGCATCCTATACGACTATCGCAAGTTCAAAAAGGCATGGGTGTTCACGGACAGCTATCAATATGCTTCGCAAGACCGAAAATCACAGAATGACACTTATACTCTAGCCGAATGAAACTATCACGGAGAGCGCTATTGGACTTAACCAGTGGTAGGCATAAACGAACGCACGCACTCAACAATATCGTGTGCTTGCACAAGAAACGTCATCGCTGTCGAATTGTATATAGTAAAAATGTTGTGCTCTCCCAACAATCGTGCTCTCCTAACAATTGTTGAGCATTTTCAATAGAACAAATACTTCGGAAATAATACAGAAATTGCGTTTGAGGCAAATATGGCTACACACACATCTTCACATATTTTGTATGTAGGGTGCATGTGCAGTAACGAAGATGACAAATTTGAGTTCGTTTCTAATACAACTTCTTACACCCTTATATACTTTTTTATTAAAAAAGTGTACATTAGCGATCTAACAATTTTTATTTTTAGTACTTACAGACTAATTCTATACCATTCTTCCGTAAATTTTCGTCAGAATTGCATGGAAACTGCAAACATTACAATCAACTATGTAGGCTACTTTTGTATATTAGATATAAAGACAAAACACGAAGATTATTTGTAATTATTTCCCTATACTTTGAAGGCTATATTGTTTGTACCCAAGTAAGCGGCCATTTCTTAAGAAACGTATATTAGGGAGGTATAGAGAAGACCACAGTATCCCTGCCTAGTTTTTATACTATACGAGTGCGAACACGCATGGTATACAGGCCCTACTGGGTCGTTGCTCAGTCTGTACTATTGTCTTTCGTGTTGAAAGCGAAACAAGCGTATGTGATGTTTCTTTTATAACTCTCAAGCTGAGACTTACTGATAAACTTTCAAATACATGTGAATCTGATCGTGTCTGTGTGAAAAAAACGATTGCTGTCGGCTTCGCGAGGCTATGAGATGCTTATCACTGGACAAAACTCATGTGTTTGAGGTCCATTCTGAAGAAAAGATGGACGGATTACGAACTTGGGAGTGTGACAATGCTCGGCCACTTGTTGCAAGGCCTTGCAAGATCTTCTTGGAACCCATTAGTTAGAAGTCCTACCCCACCCACTATATTATCTTGACTAAATGACCTTTAAAAGGCGTGTCGAAAATTGGTAGAAAGATGAGAATAAGTGGTAATCTAATTCAACTACTTTCTGTTCCGGAATGATACATGCCCAATCCCAGCAGAAGTTCAATTCATATAAAAAATGCAAGAAATAGGCCGATGATTGGATTGCTTTAAAAGACGAGTCGAACATTGCTAGAAAGATGGAAATAAGTTGTAACCTATGTATGATAGACAATACTTTTAATAACATATTTATAACTATTTTCCGCAGTAAATCCGTAAATTATGCTCAATATTTAATTTAAGGTCCCAATAATGGAATCATGTTGTGTTTAATTCATTAATGTCAATGACGGATCTTAGCACTTAAATCATAATTTTAAGAAAATTTTCTGTTTTTTTAACCTTCATGTGCTCGGGATTGTAAACTTACGTGGACGGTCGGATGACTACAAATGTAGCAAACATGGAATTTTTAGTAAAAAATACATATTTGCTTTAAAATTTTATGGTAAATTTATTTTGTTTGAAGAAAAATAATATATCTTACTACAAAACTAAATAGTTCTGAAAAACTAGCATTTTTTGTCATGTTTGTATGTAGAAAAATGGATAACGCACATCAGGATTGGGCTAGGTGAATTGGATTTATATATGTCATTAGTAACATCAGCAAAGCTTCTAAAGTTGTATTTTCAGAACAGTAACCATATTTCAGATGCTTATACCAATATTTTTGGAATGTACACGCGTTGTTCCATTAGAGATATGAAAGGCTATTATGCCCAGCTCCGCCGAATGTTTCGCTCAAGCATATTGTAAAACATTGCCAAAGGCAACGCCAAGTTTTGGTTGTGTGGCGGAAACCATTTTGTACATCTCTTCTACGCATACTTTGTTTTTTTTTGCAATCTAATATGTATTTTGAATTGTTTTTTCGGAACTACAGACTTTGTTAGAGGAACACTTGAAAGTATTATAACTGACCTTCCATTTTCTATATCGCACCTTGCAGCTTAGGTGGTATGGTCTAAGTAAATATAGTTCGGCTTTATTGCTGTCTAGTCAAACTGCTCATGTATGGTAATTGTCAAACCAAGAGGCGTCCCGTCTCCGTACTCTTCCGATTATATCGTTCCGCCACTGTACTTAATTCCATCATCTGTAGGGGAGGAGGAGTGTTGCGTTCTGACGCTTTGTCTACTATTGTAAGATAAATATAACGATCTAATTTATATGGGAGGTACCAGAAGGGGTGTAGCAAATGTTTCGACATTCTGAGAATTTGTCTACTAAACTGACTTAAATAAAAAATTGGTAAATTTGTAAGGGAAGTATCAGAAGGGATAGCTTCAATTGGACATTGTAGCACAGCTAAAATACACATCGTTTAAACTGCACAATGCATCTTATACCATTGATTGATTTATTGACGCTTGCTAGCAATAGAAGTTCAACGAACGCTATCAGTTCTATATAGGTTAGATACCCGATTTCACATCGTCTGCTTTGCAGTATTGCAGTATTTGATTCTTTATTCGACATTTGGAATAATTTGATGAATTTTTACACTTTGCAACCATTTCACCATGACGCTGGCGTGTAACGGCCTCCTACTCTGCAATAAAGTCGTTCTAAAAATCTTATAATTACGCTACGTCGTTCTCTTGCGGTCTTCTCCAATGACGTACCCAGCAAGTATAATTTCATATTTCGCGTTAATTCTTTAGAACTGATTGTGCAGAAACAAAATCAATACTAAAAGCTAAAAATACTAAAATTGATTTCAGTTGAAAATAAAATGAATTTCCATACATTTTATATGGTGACTACATTTGTAGTCAGCCGGCCAGGGGATGGTCATTTTAAAATTATAATGTGGAGGCAGCATAAATATTTTTTATTAATGGTTTTATAAGTTAAATCTGCTTAAAACACTTTTTTAGGAAGCTACTGAAAATTTCGTACCATTCCCTTTTGTAACAAAAAAGTTACAAGAGTTATACTTCAAATTTACTACAAATGTAGTCATCCGAGCACATAAAGGTTAATATTTGAACTTCATAAAAGTAACATCACAATAGAGTTCTAATTACAAATACATTTCAGCCACTGTGCATAAATCTATAAGAGGCGCAAAGTGAGGTACACCACTCTCATTAAAATGCATTAACCCTCTCTCTCTATTCCCCTGTCTCCATTCCAGTTGTACTCGTACATATCTTAATAATTCTTTCTTAAGATATTCTTCAATTGTATCCCTTCTCTAACTCACTAAAGTGAACTGTAACAGCACCAAGACGAAGAAATGTTGTGGTTGGTGTTGTAGTAAACAATTGAGTCATTCCATGTAAGTCTATAGAGAATTGCAATCTGTGCTGTCGTTGATATTGCTCTGATATGCATATTTCTTATTCCATTCGGCCAGAGCTGGGAGAATCGTCAAGGTCATGTTTGTTTATTATTTTTAATAAATTTCTGGTTTATATTTCGTGCAGATACAATTTTGGCGTGTGCGGGCAGGCATGGGTTTGGTCGCAGCAGGGTTGCCATTTAAAAAATAGCGCAAATATAGAATATAATTCATATCTACAACATTTAAATCTACTATGACAATTGGCAATATTGTGTGTAACTGTCGTTTCTATAGGTGATTGGGCAGGCGTTTTGTTGACTTTGTTTGTGTAATATTTTTCCTCTTGATGTCATTTGAATTTCAAATTCCGTCAGCTTTGCACAAATAGCGAATTTACAATTTGTTTGATTGGTGTTAATAAACAATACAAATAAAGAAATAAATGCATTATTTAAACAGAAAACAAAATTCTTCAAGTGTAATATGACAGTTAGCCAAGTTACACAAGAAAAATTTATCTTACAGGAATTTGTGAACACTTTAGCAAACTTAGCATACAATTAAAATAGACAAGTGGCATTTTCTAAACGGTTGTCGTATGGCAACTAACTTGCTTAGTTAATTTCCCTTTACACCCCATGAATGAGGTATGGGATAGCTTCTCGCGTTGTTGTGAATTAACACGCTTTTTATTTTTAGATCCACAACTAACCGCACCTACTTGTTTATCGCCGAATGCGAACGTCACTGTTTGAGAAGCTCTTTCTAGACATGCCGATTGACTCGACACTAATACTGCGAAGTTGCTGTCGACAACATTCGAGGGGAGCCGACAATGAAAGAAAGTTTTTTTTTTAAGATGACTGGAGCCAGGAGTTGAACCTGTGATCTCCCGCATGGTAGTCGCGTGTTCTTACCACTATGCCACGGCCGGTCCACTAACTTACTTACTTTAACGTATTTTCCCTAAAACTACGAAAAAGTATCTATTGATACAACAATCAATTGTTCTCCCAGTACATCACATTTAAGCCCAATCTTTTATATTATAACTATGTATGTATATAAATTGTCTTCTGAACAGTACTCTGCACTGCCTGCCTGTGCGTTTACCATATGCGGCAGCTTTGCCTACTTGGCTTTGACTTTAGGCTTCCCTCGCTTTAAATGCAATTTATCCTTTGTCGCTTTTATTTTAATTCTCGTCGCCCTTTTACTAAATGAATTTTGTATGAATATCAAACGTTTTAAGTAAATTGGCTTATAACCAGCTTCACATAATGCTGCACTTATCCTTAAAGTATGCAACAATTGGTACTTTTGATCTAAACCCCTTTTTAATTTACGCCTTTTCAAATTACTGTATTTCCTTTCTTTCTTCTTTATTTTTGTTCTCTTTGTTTCAAAAACAAAGACTGAAGAGCATGAAAACAGCAAGCGCAAACACTCATGTCCATTGATTAGTACTTAATGGTTCATGGTTTGCTCCTAAAGATGACGCCATTAAACAATTGTCGATTGAAAGTCATAAGTATTGAAGCATACTTTCAGGCTGTTGACACACAGGCCAAGTTGAAGCATAAGCGACAGGAAGGCCAAAATGAAGAAAAATGTATGCAAAAAAGGGCATACATCATAATAAATAAGAGGTAAAGCTTGGGGCTGACAAAGAGCTACTAAAAGCAAAGCATAGTCCCTAGGCGTACAGTTGACTAGTTTCAATAATGCCATATTATAGCAAAAATCTGCTAAAATCTCTCACTGTTAAAATAATACTCTATAGAGACATAGAGTTCAAGTCGCTGTTTGCTTTGTTTTTGCCACTTTTCATTCTAAAAGAGAAGAAAAGATTTCTAGGAAAAGTTATGTTTGCTTTTTAGTGGCTTATCTAATACAACACCTTATAAAACTCTCAGCGTTGAATTTTCTATGTCATGCACAATTTTCACCTACGTTTACCTCTGTCAATTCATTAATTATTAATGCAGCTTTGGTTGGCAGACCAAAGACGACTAGCGGAGGTTGTGGGCTGGATGGGAGTTACGTGTTGCATCATTCGTATGTGGTTGTGGCAACACATTCAGACTTCATTTTAGTGTGTGTTCACCTGTTTCTCGGCACGTAAACAGAATTTATTGAAATGGCTAGGATATAAACACACAAACAGACAAATAGTATTTGAAGTTGCCGGCAAACTTCTGAAATCCCTTTTGTGGTGTTTTTACAGTTTAACACAGGCATTTGGGCATAATTGATTAAATGGCCACCTATAACGAATTTCATACCCCACTCGTAAGGCAGCACATGTTTATTGCATGAAATCCATGCTGGATAATTGCTTACCCCCATACCACCTTCACATGAACTGGAATGATGCTAATGAATAATAAAATTGATGCCCCGTCGTCAGTTCGCATAATCGCAGTGATAAACGTAATGGTTACAGTAAATGTGATTTTGCAAAACTTTCATGAGTTTGGCGTTTTAAGACTTAGGTGCTGATGGAACTGCGGCATAAACATGAATATTATATGGGCAGTGTAGACATTACTCCGTAAGAGGTTGCGCTCTTAGAGCTGTAAACATAAATAGGTGTTAACGTGAGTGGTAAGAGTGATTATGTCAGTACTCAAGAGAGCAAATTGAAAGTAGCGCTTACTGTGGGGTCCTCAATGGCTATCAGTGGGAATTGTCAATATCCTTACATACCTAATTACCCTTTACATCCAGGAATGAGACATAAAAGAGCTAATCGCAATATTGTGAATTAACAAACTTCTATTTTTAGGTTTACACAACGGGACCTACAGTTAATAGACGAATCATGCACGGCATTTTTTACTGGCCACAAACTATTAATGTTGTTTCAGTCTCTAACCCTTTTTACCCATCTTACCCCCCATTGTCACGCTTCCCTACCTATTATAAGGGGTACAATGACAGAGTTAACAGAACTGGGTCATTGTTTATTAATAGAAATTCCTTAATACTATTTTTGGCATAACTATGTCACTCACAATCATCGTCATCGTCGTCATCAGCAATTGCAGATTAAAGTCGTTCATGTGTTCAACGCAAAATAAACAAACAGACAGCAAAGAGCACCAACTACAACACCAACAATAGCAGCACCCAGCGTTGCCATTGTTTTCCAATAAAACAATGGCAATCCACAACAACAGCAACAAAACATAGTCAGCCACCAAGGCATATTCCTGCTGCCTGCCCGGTGCCAACAACAATCAAGTCAATCCAAACTAATGAAATTCGTTGAATAAACAACAGCACTGGCTGGAGAGACTCAATTCTCAAGACTGCGAAGTTGAGATGTCTCCGCAAATAAAGCGATGGCAGCCGGAATTGTGGCCGTGCCTTGTTGCTGGTTGCTGATGGCTGCCTATACATTTCCTCTTTCGTTTTCCTTAACTGGCACAAGGTATTAAACAGTTTTGCCATTGATTTTTCCCCAGAGTATGGCAGAGAAATGAAAAAAACAAAAAGAAGAACAGAACACCGATGGCGGTAGTACGTCACTGAGCCACCAAAACGACAGAGCAACTTACAACTGAACGAAAAGGCTTTTGGTGTACAGTAGTTGGCAATATCTACTACGCGGTAGTTGGGTTCCCCTCATTGCCCTTATTGTCAATGGCCTTATAGGTTCCTAACGATACAAATAAGTTTGAGTTTCATTCACCCAACAATACGTGTTGTCGAAGGTACAGTGGAGCGAACTATGAGGAAAAGTGTACAACAATATTCGTAATATGGTCTGTGGTTAATGGCTAAAACATCAGGCTTTTTACAAAGTTGACGTTCGGGATCATCATAATACTAATTCGTATAGTGTTTACCTCTTATACTTTTACTTCAAAGATCTCAGTCCAATCAATTTTCAAAACGAAATAGATTCTACTCTAAAGAAGACTGCTTCCTTGTTTAGGACTATACCAAATTGAGTGACAGAGTTTAAACGGGGCCGTACTAGTTGCGTGCATCAAAGTTAAGAAACGGTTAAGAAAATCAAAAAAATGGTATTGAATGATCTTCGGTGAAGGTACGTGTGTTAGCTGAATTGGAAGGCATTGGCTAAGACTTCACATATCAGACAACTGAACAGTCAAAGTAGTGGACTGGAAAGTGAGAATCTTCTCCAAAGAAGTCAAAAATAGTTTCATTCGCAGGCAAGGTCATAGTGTCGTAACAACTGATTTTACTCAAATCTGTCCTAGATGTCCACACTTTTTGCCTTATAAATACTCCCAGCTACAAATCACAAACTTGCCCACTGTACATCATGGTCCCTGTGATATCGCAGATACATCTCGCCAATACATAACTGTAAAACTGTTTTTTTTTCATCCTGTCGTTATAATTCCTATTTCCTGTACTGCACTCGGGAGTTTATGTTAAACAATTTTCGCTCTGCATTTGTAGTTTGTAACCCGAATCCCTTAAGTACCTTCCTCTTCATGCTCTGATCCACATTTCAGGCCTTTAGTCGCTAAAGCTGTCGCCAGTTGTCAGTGGAATCGGCGGTGCAACGTTTAGGATATTCTGTTGTTGCTGCGGCTGCGGCTGCTGTCACCGTTCTGTGTCAACAACATTCGTTTACATTTGGCCACTTGAGCAACATCCCTGGATAATAGAGGGCGCTGCTTATGTTTATAGCTTGCATAAATTACTAGCTGTGTAAGTACTGTGCAAGTTTCTGTAAAACCTTCTAGCTGCAAGCGTTATGGATGGTGGCGGTTGTCATCTTTGTACGCGCGTGTATGTATTCATCATATTGCAATAAGCCGCCTTTTGGTCTGTCAGCTGCTTGGAGTTGTATTCTCTGCCTGTCTGTCTGTCTGTCATTCATTCAAGCTTTTGTGTGCCCATCCGTCGGGTCGCCATTCATCTGCCATGTTTGTGTGTCTGTGCCGCTTGTATGCTAATAAGTTTATGAATTTTTTGTAGTTTTTGTACGATGTGCGGATCTCCCCTCTTTTTGTGCGGCTAAGGTTTAGCAGTACCTCTGTGCGGTTATTGTATCCGTATTTCCGTTTTCTTGTTTTTTTCTCTGCTTAATAGTAACACCTCATTCGCATGTACACAGAGCTTTCTTATGACATTTTTAGCAGTTTAAGAAAACGTGACTGTTACGCGTTTTCTTGACGCGCTTCGTCCTTCATCCGGTTGGTTTGTTGGTTGGCTGTCTCATTTAAATGCGTGTATATTTTATAAACGTCCAAGTGGTCTTCTTCAGGGGATGCAAATGAATTCATTTCGTGTCACCACTAGTCGCCGTGGCATACACAAGATCTGAATATATTTGACAATGCAAAGTAAAATATAGTAACAAAATGTTTGTAAGTTAAAGGCGAAATACATTTGAAAGAAGTGGGCCTAAATAGCAGCGCGAAGCAAACTTTTACCATATAAAGCTTATTTTTCTTTAAAAACTGTTAAAAATTTTAACAGTCAATTGTTTTAAATAATAATACAGCAGTGGATAGCTTAGTATTTACCCTACATGTAATGTAAAACTATTCCAAACTTCCTTGTATTGGATCTAACAACCCTTTCCATTTTTTTCAAAAGTTTTCCAAACTGCAGTTAGTTTGCTTTGCTATTTCCAACTTTGCAAACAATCTCATTGCTAAATCAATAACATTTACAAACTCTGTGCTATCTTGGCAGTTTTATCGATTGAAATGACCATAATCAACGTGATTATTATTGTTCCAATCATGGTAAACAGCAAGGGGTTACAACCTTTATATGTAAAATCTTTGATATCGACGTCATTATCGGCGTCATCATCATCAACAACACATTTAAACATGTTAATATATAGATACGTATCGACATATATATCAATATATATATTACAAGACGTAAATCGATAAAAATGCATGTGGGTATTTCTGGTCACAAGTTCTGAGAAAAAGCCCTGAGAATTTTCTATAAAAAAAACATGACGACATTACATTTGTTTCATTTATATGGGATAACTTTTTTCCCACATCTTATTTACTTATGTGAATTCCAAATGCATTATCATGACATAGAAAATATTTAGCTACCAAGAATATTTAGTGACCTACATGTGGCAATGAAAAGATATTTGATGACAGTTCTCATTATTATACCTACGATCAGCGGTTACTGTTTAAATAAGCGGCAATGTAACCAGTAGGGTAGTAGCTCGGCGAAATTTTAAAGCTTTTGAGGTATTAGTTTATAGAACTTGGTCTAAAACTACAACAAAAACACACCGACTTAGATATGGCGTTTTAGGTCAAAAGTCATAGATTTTTAGATACATCATACTGTGGTTGTAAGGGCAGGAGCAAACTACAACACACACAGTTAGATGTGGCAAGTAAGGTCAAAGGTTATGGAATTTTGAATATATAATTATATTTCAATTTACGGTCAAGTCATTATTCTTATACTTAAATGACCAGAACTTCAGTAAAGTTCCATAACCTGAGATAGCTCTACTACCGCATTATTAAAATGAAGTATTTATTTTCAGTGTCTTTTACACAACGTAAACTCAAGTTTATTACCTACAATTAACCGCAGACTATAGACCATATATTATGCTACAAAAATTACCAATTTCAATATTTAGTCTCACTTTAGCAACTTAGTATTGTAGCACCATATCAACGGTCGCCTTTGATCACTCTACTCTAACATATGTATTTTTAAAGTTGCAGTCGTAGCATATGGTTGCTCTACAAACCCACTGGTATATTGTATTTGTTGTTTTCTGCCCCCCCCCCCCCCCCCCAATGGGGATATTTGTTTCTTTTCCGTTTCCTAGGCAACATCCCTTTGACGTCTTCAAACCGCTGTAAATGTTTAGATATTTGCCAAACGTCTGTCCATTTGTTGGTATGTCTGCCTGTCCGCCTGTCGGTTGTTGGTGTTTAGATGGTGTTGGCGTTTGTTTTCCATGTTCTCCTTTCAAAGTCAACACTCGTCTTAACTGTATTCATTATGACCATTATTTGCTTCTTTGCTATATTGGGTGTAAAAGTTGCAACACGACCAACGACAACAGCCACAGCAACAGTGTTTGGATATTGGTGGCAAATAGCAAACTGCGCCGGCTCCAGCCAAGGCATGTGGTACTTCGATACTAAGTACTGGTATTCTTGGACCATTTTCAAACTTTGGATAGATACTCCACAAATTGTGGCACTACATTAGCAAACACACTCTGACACTTCGGAACACTAGCTGCTCACATTGTAACTTGAAATGTATGATGGTCCTGTGTCATACTCACTCACTGACTCACGGGGAAGTACCTCAAACAACAACAGCAGCACAACAACAGAGTTCTATAGTATATCCACTTCCAGACTACTTGTTTGTAGTATGGCCATGATAATCTCTTTAGTGCAGCAATGTGATTCATATCGTACGTATTACGTCCGTGTGTCGTGTCGTCCGTCTCTCGGTCTGTCTGTCTGTATGTATGTACGTTCATTCGTCCGTCCTTGGCACTATCAGTCGGCCGTGCCATGCATCCATGCAACCATGTATAGCCGCCACCCATTCGGCCATATGTATAGATAGATAGCCACACATTGCCAATGTCTCCACCCACATCTGCAAATATTTTTTTGTTCGTTCAAAGACTTTGCAATGACTGCATCTGGCAGCGGCACAGACGACCGAGCGACAAGCAGACAGACAGGCGGGAAGGCAATAAACTTGGTCAACTTTTGCTGCTCAAAAACGATAGAAAAAGTCACCCAAACTGTCTGCAATCTAGACAAACAAACTATACAATAAAATTATATACGTAACAGCAAACACAATTACGTTGTCATACGTAAATAGCGAAATGTAACCCAGCATACAAAATGGCAATTACAATAGGAAAAGAAAAACGCGTATGAAAGTTTATATAGACTTGAACTGAACGGGGCTAAAAACTGATCTCAGACTGATTGTGCATGCGATCAAAAATATTGACTAGGACTAAGAACAATTCCAAAAGCCTGTAACAAATTAAAGAAGTGCCCGTAGTAGGAATTGCACAGAGCCGAATGTAAATGCCTAGTCTTTAGAGATGTATATTTATTGCAGGCACATACAGAAGTTAAGGAAGCAAAAGCTCAGTTAAGATGGAGAAGAAGTGACAATAATTCTGAATTTAACGTTCTCTCCAACCATGAGATTAGCAATATTTGAATACACAGTACAACATATGATTTTGGGACTCAATTCTGAGAACTGCACGTAAAAGCAGCCCCAAAAAGAAGAAGTTCTGCATCATTCGTTTTGTCAAGTTACATGCCATAATAATTAAATATCGATTTGAAGTAAGTAAGTATCGTATAGGGGAATTTCTCACGTTTTAGGCTCTTCTGTTTGACATAACATAAATACTATATGGGAGCGTATGATTATCATAAATAATATTCCACGTAAATCATACGCCACGGAGAACAACCGTTTTATTGTAATTGCTACAAAAATAAAACCAGTTCAAAATCATTTGATGAATGGAAAAGTTAAACTGTTGCTTATGTAGGGAAACGTTATATGAACAGACTAAAGGAATTGTAATTCTGAATTTTTTTTTTTAAATTTGCTTCAGCTTAACCGGACGAGTGGTTCTTTAGTTATGTCAAACAAAAGAGCCTAAAACGAGACAAATTCCCCTATACGATACTTACTAACTTTAAATCGATATTAAATTATTCCGTTCTCAGAATTGAGTCCCAAATCAATGAGCTGGAAAATGTTGTACTGTGATATTAAGAAAAACAAGTACCAAACTAAGTTTCTGTCCGCTAACCTGTGTCGAATGCGTTTTAGTATTGGGTATATATAACTCAAAAAGGGCGTTAACAGTTGCCTAATTTCACCACATCTTTAATATTTTTATCGCACATCATTAGTTTTATCCCACAAGTTATACTGGGTTATCCAAATCCATCCAAATGTTGTGACATTTTTTTCTGCTGTTCTGGTTTTTAAGTTTTTTTCTTCTACATACTCATAGAAGTGCTCTTGAAATCCTCTCTTTCAATGTAGTCGTCGTGTCTTAGTCCAACTCTATATGCATTTTTTTTATCCATCTATTAGCGTTCCTATTGTCAATTATACACTTAGATGGCATATTTTTTTCGGGTTGCCATTGCAATAAATTTGCAATTCGCCTGTTAGTTCACGACGTTTCGGTAGTGGCGTTGTGCGCCCGCTGGCAACAAAAACCACCGTAAATGTTGATGGTGTACAATATATGTGCTGATTGGTTTATGTCGGGATGCCCAGTGCTTGGTAAAATTTAAGTGTTTGGTGCTACACGTAAAAAAGATTTTGGAAAATTAAACTTACGATAGTACCCTGTTGACTTCGTTTAATTCTAAAGCAACTTCCTGTACAACTGCCAACGAGGTTTCACTGTACCCACTGTTGTGCTCTTGTCATAGCGTGTATGTTGCATAAATGCACGTATGCATACTTATATTTAGCTGCATTCAATTGATTGGAATTTATAGAAACGTTGTCATGGCGGAAAAAAACGTAAAGCTTTACATAATAGTCATTTATTTCTACATAGGCCAATTAAACTAGATTACAAATACATGAGACGGTGCGAACATTTTAAATTTAAACAAATTGATAAAAATTAGAAAACTATTTAATCAGTTTGCGCTTTAAAAGCTGAAGCATTTTTCAGAAGTGAATTTTAGTTATCCCATGTTTGACCAACAGTTAAGCAAACTTCACAGGATTGGTGGCGTTTTGCAATAAGATACCAGACTGAAACTTTTGCATACACGCGTGTACCATTGCTTTAGAATGCAGATAGAATGATCGATACTTGAGAGGATGCAGTACCCTCACCGGTGGGCGAAGGTGGAATTTTCAAACCACTTCTGCTCGACCATTTTCCGAGAAATTGCTTCCATCTACTATGAAGAGCTGGGCAATGGCATAACAAATGCTCAATGGTCTCAATATACTCCTAATAGTCGCAAAGCCTACAGTAATCCTCCTGTGTCATCTCCCAGTTGGATGTAAATGCACTGACCCTTGATTACTTCAATTAGTTGTCTAACGGACCTCCTATCCAGTTTCAATATTTCAGTTCGTCTTCCATCCAGTCGTGATACCGCACAGTCGGTGCGATGTTACCAGGATGCATTTGCCAGCCATTCAATGTGACGGGTCACAATTCCGTATATGTGACACGTTGGTGGTCGCACTGATCCATCCGATAGGTCAGCTCCCAGTGTTGAGCCTTTCCGCGCCAGTTCATCCGCTATTTCGTTTCCTGAAATGTCATACAATCGGAAGTGTTGCCTGAAATTGAGATCCTCGCTAAAGATACCAGATACCAGATCCTGTTCCAATTTCCATTTTTGAACCATCAGTGAATATGGACAGCCCCCTTAAAGATAAGGAACCTTTTGAATCCTCTATATACTGTACAGAAATGCAAAAGGCATTATTGGCCCATACTTTTATGAAGATCACTGAAAACATGCAGTAGTAAATACAGAGTGGAATATCGGAATACTATTGAAATTTTTACATTAGTTCTACAGGAATTTTTATAGTTTTAATCAACCATCGTAATTTCCACAAAATAGGGCAACATATCACACATCCAGCGTCTCATTGGGTGCAGTTTGCAAAAATTCTGTTTAAAAAGTCATATTCAAATGAGGTGACTTTAACCGACCACCCGGTATACAAAACAAATCCCTAATTGCCTTTTTTTTCATTGAGGTTACCTTAAGAGTAAAATTTTTGACAGCTACCCAGTGGCTCTAAGGAAATAATAGGGAAGTATTCGCGAGAAAATGCTGGACGAATGTACATATTAGTTATGTTATATACCTCTGCAATATCTCTAGCAACACCGGTGGCCTTTATCCTAGATGCTTCTACTACATCAATCCAGATTGCGCAAGGACAAACGAAAAATGAATGATTTAACGATTTAATGATTTAACATCGCAAAATAAATCAGCAAATCCAGCTGGCGCCATCTTTGGAGGAATTTGGCGGTCAAAACTCACAACAACATCTAACAATCTCTTGACACAAATCTTGTTATCTACAATGGAACGAAACAGAGTCGCCAACAATGGTCATATGATAATCAGTTTACATGCACGATCGAGTGCCGATAAAATGAAAATCGGTATCAAGAGTTATTACCCCAGCTACATTCTCCAGCTGTTACGACAACAACAACAACACTTTTACCGATCCAAAGATGAACTACTGATTAACTGTCACACAGTAATATTTCGCCGTTTGAACCGAAAAGTCTCAAGCAATTTCGGAGGCTTCATTTTAGATCAACAAAGTAGGCTTAAGTTATCATTATCTTGGAATATCGGATTACATCTTTTAGTTTTTTCGCCCACATATGAATCTTTGGCTCATTTTCTTCCATTCGAGATTTGTCAACACATGTAAGAATCATCGATTCAGTAGAACCTATGGAAATCCCTGAGGCTTACATTTAGTCGTTTTTTTAAATCTTTACTAGTTAAGGTCTATTTTGTATACATTAAGAGGATTATATGTAAGCTGACATTTAAACTTCACACATCTTATTTAATACAATGTAACAATATAGCTTTTATTCATCTTACCTTTTTAATTGCAGCAAATCTCATTGTTTCTCCCGCAGTAATATCCTTAAGATCCTTTTGCATATATCGCTAATGTGCGGAAATGCATTTTAGTCTCAATTACAAATGAAAACGGATGCGAATAACTTTAGTCTGGGGCGCTGCTGTATGAAGTTAACGGCTGCGATAAAGCTTGGCAACAACCACAATAACAAAACACAGACACTTCAAGGTAATTCAGGAAAATTGTTTAGCTTTTTCACCGACTAACAAACCGGAAGTCTATGGAAAACGTTTAAAGACGACATAAACGCGACACTTAAAAGACAACGCATAGAGTTAACGGACAAAGTTGTTTTTTCTTCGGTAACCACGGCTGATTTGCGGTTTCGTTGTATACTTTTCGTCATTTCTTAGTTAGACATTCGCACTAAACATATGTTTCGGATTCGCCTTTTTTTCGTTTCTTTCTCGTGGAGCTAAGGAATTTTTATTTGTTTTGGTTTCTAGATTCTTGGTTTTAAGTTGCTCTCGTCGGCAGAAGAGACACACACAGAGAGAGCTCTCGTTTCCCGGCTCTATGCGTTTACTTGTGTGGTTGTTGCTATGGTGTGATACTCTTTAGGGACTCTTAGGAGCTCTTTGGCGCATGTTAAAGTTTTGTTTTGACGTTTGTCGTTGACGTTTTTTCTTCTGTTTGTTGCTGCTTGCGATGGCCGAAGTGACAGTAGCAGCAACAGCAACAACTACAACGGTGTGCAAAGTGCTCCAATGGGAAAGGGGCAAAATGTGTGTGATGTGTGAAAACTGAAGAAGCACGAAAAAAGGAAGAACTCATAAAAGGGAGTTGGTTTTTCACAGCACTGAATTAAGACAATTTACAAAAATTTTCACGAAATTACCACCAAAGCGTGAAATTTTAACGCTTTTCTATTAGTTATAAACTGAATTTGAATAACTGTTGGTATTTATTATAACATTTGTTGTTTTTTGCTTTTAAATTACACACATATTTTAACCAATTAAGCTTTTCATGTAAACGTTCACATTTATTTTGCTATTAGCTCGTCAGTAATTTATAACATTCGTTTAATTTCACATCTCTTTAAGCTTTTTTTTTGGTTGCTTTCCTTTAAATTTTCTTTCGAATTGCACATCAAACAACCAGCTAAACTTTGTTTCTTTTTGCTTTGTTTTGTTTTAATATTCAAATCACATACACACGCACGCACACAAAATTACACACGAGTTAGGTCGGCAAACGGAAAAAAAACGTTACCCGTCTCAGCGTTTAGGCCGTGTTTATCCTAAGATGTCATACGAAAAACTGCTCTTGCTCAATATGAAAAAAACACAACTGGCACAAACAACAGACAACAGACAGGCCCGATACAACAGCAACAAAACGACGCAGGCAACATAAGCAAGATACAGCAGCTATTAACCCCATACACGATGTATCTCTTTCTCTCCGTAACTGTTGCTCTCTTTGTAGTCTCATGAATGGCAAATGATAGTAACATGAACTGTAATATAACAGTACCTCATCTAATGTTAATCGTGTTAAAATGTATGTATTTGCAATGAAAATTCATTTACATGCAATGTTATCAACAGCAACATTGCAACATTACAGTGAGCTGTACTGAATACACAGAATACATATTCTGTTGCTTTATATTATGTTAATTTTGCATTTTTACATTATGGGGCTACACTATTTTGTACTCTTTTCATTGATTTGGCATATATTTATTTTTATCAATTGCAGTTGGTCACTGTAACGACTGTAAACAGGTGGTTGTTAATGTAAGACAGTGTAAGTGAGTACTCTACCTAACATATGATAGACTACAGCTGTTGACTTTGCACAGAGTGATGCCGATAACGTTAAATGCATTCTGAATGGCTTGAATAATAATAATCGACTCTGGAGGTGTTCGACTCTGGAGGTCAGATTAAAAAACAAACCAAAACAGATATGTAGACAAGTTAACAGACTGATAAATTATCCGTTAGTATGTCCTTTTTTTAAAAAAAATTTTGCTGGATATAACACTGTTATTGAAGTTATTTGATTTTTACGTGTAATTACGCTATAAAAAAGTAGAAATAGTTGCAGTGTAGAAAGTGTGAATAAATTCGCCAATAAATGTTAAAAGTTGAATACAATATCTTTGGACATATGGTCATTTTGCATAGGGACATGAGGACTCGAACTGCATCATTAATTTTTTGATTTACAATCACGGCTTAATACTATTTTTTTTTAGAGTTTATATTTACCTAGAGTATTCTTTTAACGGGTTTAATAGATTTTCGGCAAGCTAAAGTTGGGTTTTTTTTCAAGGGTAGGGGCTTATGAGCTGAAATCGATTTTCTCAGACTATAGTTAGGTTTTCGGACATGTCGTCAGTGGTTTTAAATAAGTCAAGCTTATCCGAAAGCCCAACTATACCTTGTCGCAAATCTATTTAACCCCTTAAAAGAATTCCAAGGTAAAAAAAGCTTAAAAAAAAAATTTATGAAACCGTCACTGTCACTCAAAAAACTAAGGATGCAATTCGATTCCTCATGTTCGAATTAGGTTAAAACCGTCGAGTCCGGTCTTGTCTTCAAAAGTTGTTGTCAAAAATTATTCCAAAAGGGTCAGTGAAAGTTTACTCGAGATGTCATGCCAGACAGACATATCGTATCAAAAAGTACAAAAAAAAACAGTACAGAAATTTCAATCTGATAAATACCTTCACCCATACGACATTCGGTCGCATGACCAGACGAGACATATAATTTGTTGGGTTGGCTTAAATTAATATTAAATTCAATATGTCTGGGCATATGGTCAAAGAAAAAATTTATATTTAATTCGCAAAAAACCTTAAAAGAAATTATAGTTTTTAATTTAAATTTAAAAAATATAGGTTATAGTATAGTCCATATTCATTCCTGGGTCACATTGCAATAAGCTTATATCTTGCACGAAATATAACCGAATTCAGTGTACCTACAAAATAAAGTGTATGTAAAACTATGAGGGTGAATTCGGTCATTTAGCATAAGGAGTGAGGCAAATGCTTTAGTTTTCTCAGTATTTATCTATTATTAGCATATAATTAAACGGTCCAAATTAAAATATTCTCGAGTTATCAGAAATAATCATTTTATAAAAATAGGTCATTATGTATGGAAGGTACCAGTAGGGGTCAGTCGATATAGACTATACTTATTCCTGAGTCACATTTTCATAATTGTTCATCTATCGCAAATTCAGCCGAATTCAGAGTACTTACCAAATAGATATACATATAACCAAAACTATGAGGTCATTTGTATGAGAGACATTACTATTACAAGATAATTAAACTTAGCAAATTTAAATATACTCCAGTTGTTCGTTTGGAAGTTATTGAAGAAAGATTAATTATCCAAAAAAAGATTATTTTGTCAGGGAGGTACTAGAAGGGGTGCGGCTTTTTTACCCATTTTAAATCCCCTTACATAATTTTGGATAATATTAATACTGGTAAATATTAAATATTCTCATACCGACCAGTTAAGGTTTACTCGAGTTATCCTGCTCTTCAACCAGCCAGACAGACGGACATAACTCAACCTATTGATTGCAATCAACTACAAGATGGTCGATATAAGGGTGTTCTTAGCATAATTTTTAAAATTCAGGGCAAAACTAAATTCTCAATTAAAAGATGATAAAGTAAAGAATAAATATCTATGTATATAAAGAAGGAATTTTTGAAAGTTCCTGCTGCAAGGGTGTAAAGTGGGCGTAGCACTGTCCCATACAGCTTAGAATTTGAAATGACTGTACGAGTATCTCATAAACCATTATAGGTATGAAGTCGAGATTTGATAGATATTGGTCGTACAAGAAAAATACTATGAAAGTCCTAACAATCCTAGACACAAACCTTGTTATATACAAAGGAACGAAACAGAGTTGCCAATAATGATCGTATGATAATCGGATTATATGGCCGATCGAGTGCCGATAAATTGAATATCGGTATAAAGTATTATCACTCCAGCTACCCACCAGCTGTTACAACTATGGAAAGTGGGCGGTGAAACCCCCTTTTTTAAAATATCGCTATTTCGGCCAAATAAAAGGACCGATTGAAATTATATTTTCTTTGTTTGATACTAAATGGAAACATAGTTAGACAATGGGGCGTGGCACCGCCCACATAAACCGACATTTCAATCGGTCATATCTCACGAGCCATTGCAGGTATGAAGGTGAGATTTACTACATATGTTATAAGGGATAAGGAGGCTTGCATATCGCTGGGAAATGGGCGGTGCCACGCCCCTTTCAAAAAAAAATCGTTATCGCAGCAAAACGAATGGACCGATTGCAAAAAAATTTTCATAATCAATATATTTAAAATTGCTTACTGGCTGAAGATAGGGTGATAAAATTTCGGTTGGTTGTTCCCCTTTTAGAGTAACCTTCAGCTAAGCTAAAGTTCTTTGGAAATGCATACTTTTAGGGGTAAAAATTACCATTAAGCGATAAAAGTTACACCATCAAACCTCCAGACCGTAAAGGGTTTTCGCAATTTTTTTAGGGGTAAAACAGGCTAAAAAGTGAAAAAACCAATAACAAACTGCTAAAGGTATAGTCGCAAAAATTGAAGTGAATATTTTAGCAGTGCGATGTGAAGTAATTTTTCAAATTCGCTCTTTAGTTGTAAAAAAACCGAAAAAGGGATGAAAGTGGTACTTTCGCCTAGATCAAATGCCTAAAGGTAGAGTTACGAAAATGTATATAGACCAGATGGGGTTTTTAGAAATTCCAATATTTAGGGGTAAAAAGGACGAAAAGGGAAAAGACTGTTACCATCAACCAGACCAAACGGCTAAAGCTAAAATCGTATATGGGCATGTTTACTGTAGAATTAGAGGGGATGTATCTTTTGAAATTCGTGCTTTTAGGGATAAAAAGTGAGTAGAGCGGTACAATTACTCTGACCAATGGGATAAAGCTACAATCACATTAATGGGGTGTTCGTTCGTCGTTTATGAGACCTTTGTATTTCACCTGTATTGCTTATATTCATAAGAAGACTCTTTGTAATTTCGGGTGAAGCAACGCGAGCCGAGAAAGCTAGTATCAGATAAAAACTTTATACTCCATTCTCTTGTGATTCTTGATTATTTTGCTACCTGGAGCTGCAACCAAGAGCACAACTTGTCAAGTGATTCTTAAAATGTTCTGCATTTCCTTTTCTATACCTTAAAAAAGCACTGCATTGCTGTTGAAAATTTTACTGTTAAGGTATCGCTTAAAGAAAAAAGTATACTAGCCAGTTAATGTCACTTTGGATTGTCAATCCAAAACCTTCAACATAGCTGACTAAATCCAGCGAGCATAATATTAAGGCTTTAATTCCTGTACCATAAATTTTTAAGGAAGAAAATATAAGTCTTTCGGCTTATATATGTTCTCGTCACACTTTAGAAGATACATCGTTTTCGAGTAGAGAGTCTAGATTGTTTACGAAGAGACACTCATGCACGCTTTATGTTTTCGGGATCACTTAAAGTTCTAGGGCGGCCAGATCGTGGTTGATTTATTGTTGAACCCCTCTTCAAAAAGCAAAGGGTTTCATCGGTTTCTGTAATCGCTTTAATTTTTAAGACGTAGTAGCTGCTTAAGCTTCCGCCTCCAAAACAAGACCTTGGTCCGAAGGAAATCACAGGAAATTTTTCAATGTTAAACATAGTAGCATAATATTAAAAAACAAACCAATTTAAGGAATTTTCTTTTGCAGCTACATCATTTCACCCACACTTCGCCCTATCCCACAAAGCCAAACAAATCACAACTCATAAACAACACAAAACTCACAAACACACTCACACACACCCAGGCAAATACTCCAAAAACGTTGCCATTCCCAGCAATGAATGACGACTGCGTTGTGTCATCTAATTAAATTTGTTCCATCATAATGTTGAGAAAATATTTAACAGTGTGTGTGACGTCCTTTTGCCCCTCCCCACCTCTGGCACAGCTAAGGCAACAGGAAGGAGTACGTTTTATGGCCCAAGCACGTTCGAATTAATTTTCCACACTATTACCACAAGAAACACAAGAAGTTTGTGTGTGTGTAAAACATATGAGTGGCAAAATATGTAATTGGAATATGTTCAAGTATGCTACTGGGGAGCGTAAAATACATTACAAACAAAAAAAAACAAATCGTGCATTTTAGCACCTTTTCGAATGCATGATAGAAAGTAGGAAAGACGGTAGGATAAAATTATCCCATAAATACAACGATCACGCATGGGACATAAACAAGTTGGCAACGTAATATATGTTCTAGTCAAAATCGTGAACAGTGGAGCGGAAAATATGATGAAATGCTAAATAAAGGTAAGTCAAGAGTATTTGATGAATTCTGTAAATAAATAAACCAATACATATGTTTCAATATCGTCAAGTATCTCACTACTTTAAACTACTGAGCTATTAATATATTGACAGCTGGTAACCTCACTTTTGAGGACTAATCGATAACTTAAGTTTACTAATTTATAAGTTGTACTATTTAGTTATTAAAAATAAATCCAACTCTTACTTAAATAAGAGGCTTTTACGTGTGATCTTTTAATGCCATGAAATTGAAATTTCATTTTTCGATATCTGAGAACAGCTATATGCCCACTGTACTTGCAGGCGACATATCTTGTGCTCATGACAGATTACAGGCGGACAACGAGTAAAACAAATCATATCCCCCAAAATTACAATTTGACACCTGAATACTAAGGAAATGATTCATTCAAGTATGTGTGTATGTGAGTGTGTGTGTGTGTCTGCGAATATAAACTAGGTGTGAGAGTTATAGGTATAGGTGGCAAATGAGCTCTAAAGAAATTGTTGTAGATGCTGTAAATGTTGCACGCAATGTGGTGTATGTTTACTTTGCAGCATATCCATATAAAAGAGCTCTGACGTACGTGAGTATTAGTGCGGGTGATAAATTCCATTACTTTGTAATGGAAAACACCTGGGTACGAGTGTGTTCTCCTGTCATATTTCCACAAGGACCAGGAACAAGGCTTTTGTTATTACAAAAATCACAAAGGTATTTAAACGTACTCGAGGAAATTGTTTTCATCTTCATCCGTTCTTTTATACATTTTAGGACACCAGGAGTTAGATAAAGCACACAAAGCTTGAAGCTTAGGTAGCAGTGTGCACACAAAGCCAATGCATAGTGTTAGGGAACAGGAAATTAATACATCTACATGAACAAACCTGTTTATCATCCGAAGAAATAAAATGGAAAATATGACATTTATGTTATGCTCAGTGTGCTACAATTGTTTGATGGTACATGCAAGGATGTTATATAAGACACGAAACATGTCTACGGCACTTACGAGGTCATAAGGTTTTCTTACAAACTACGAAGAGCAATTCAACACATAATCTATGCTATGGTGTTTATTACAAAGGACATTTATAATATATGTGTAGATGGAATGTTGTTATATTTAATGTATTGGGAGGGAAAATTGGATAACGTTCTGTTACAAATTTTACTAAAGATTTATTGAAATCTATATTGTTTTATTAACTCAAAGTTGCTGACTGACTCTATAAGAGACGGTCTTACAATTGCTGACATCATCAAAAATTCTAATGATATTTACATTTACATAAAATACTTAAATTCTTGCTTTACTCCTCACTTGCCTAAGGGCAAAAAAAGTTTATGTTCGCCAAATACAGCCTCAACATTTGTAACGAATAATATAGAACATAAAGTAACATTACAACAACTTATAAATGAAAAGTAATGCCACAAAAAGAAAAAAACAATACAATAAACGACATTCTATGGGGTCATAAAATACAGTGGCACGAAATCAACATACCGTCGGTATGTGGCAAGGAGGACTTAAAACCAGTGTCGTAGCATTTAAAAAACTTTAAAAGTAATAGAGTCAGTCGGCTTGTTTAGTGAAAGTTAATTTAAAAGTTAATGTTTGGATTCGTCGTTAAACTGTAGGTCTCGTTGTGTGAGTCTACAAATATAAAAGTGTTAACTTACTCAAATACGGGTAGCTCTACCATATCATCATGGTATGTAAGGAGAAAATAAGTTTTTTTATGTTAATGACTTTGGCGGAATTGTGCATTTTGGCTATAACACAGTACAACATTTTTCAGCTCATTGATTTGGACTCAATTCTGAGAACTGCACGTGAAAGTATTCCCAAAAAGAAGAAATTCTGCATCATTCGTTTTGTCAAGTTACATGCCATAATAATTTAATATCGATTTGAAGTTAGTAAGTATCGTATAGGGTAATTTGTCCCAAAATCGTGTGTTGTACTGTGTAATTATCAACATAATTATGTTACATCTTTCTTAAATTGAGCATATCAATATTTACATTTTACATTCCTCCCCCCCACTTCAAGCCACTGTGACCTTATTCAGTATAAATATTTATGCACACTTCTACATGTCGCATAGATATGTTTCGTTACCATTAAACAAAATATGAATGTGATCATATGAAATAATGACTTTGTACAATGATTTACATTGCCTTGTGTGTTGTTGTTTTTTTTGGTTATGTTTTAGGAAATACTTACTTACGAGTCCCTAAAATATGTCCCTAGATGTGCTAAGGACATAGAAAAAATGAGAAAATATGCAAATTGTAGGCACAAAGTTTTATGAAGATTTAAGATGATTGCATATTTTACACATTAAGAATAATTTGCTGCACAATGTATCCGTTTAAGGGGAATACATGCAACCCAAGTGGGCAATTACCTCAAACCGACTTTTATAAAGTAACACATTTCAAATGAATACTGAGGTAGGAAAATGGCTATTACTTAATGTGATTAGGAAATTTGGTTTTTAATTTAAAACCATCCGCAGCTTAGGTTTTATACCCTCGCCCTAGGGGAAGGAGGGTATAAATCATTTTATACGACCCAAAAGTATAACACATAAAAGGAGTCACTTGCCTTAAGTTAAATTATTTCTATTAAAGAGTCTTTTAATTAATGAAAAATCGGCTGAAGTGCAGAATATGGGGCGGGAGTCCGATTAAACCAAAAAATATGCCATTGTCTTCGTCTTGTTCCCCAAACATCGGAATGGTAGGTCAAAGTTGGCGCTCAGGCCAATGGGGCCCGGGGGGGTCAAAAAAGGGGCCCCTTTCGGTTCTATGATGACCCCCCACGTGCGGGTAATCAAATAAAACATATTTTCGAGACGAATGTTATTTTTAGGTTCCTACGGGTCTCCCGGACCGAGTTAGATCCATTTAAATTTCCGGGATATACCAAAAAAAAAAATATTTTTAAAAAAATCGCGGCTCTTTTACGCCCAACATATCCATTTTCATTCTAATTTACAAAAAAAAATATTTTTTTCCCGGAATATATTTTTTTAAAAACATATAATATTTTAAAGGGATATATCAAAAAAATATATATATAATTACAATACATAGCTTTTTTTTAAAATATTTTTTAAATTTTTCTTCGTTTTTTCCACGTTTATCCTTTTTTTAATCAATTTTCTTCTTTCAAATATTTCTTTTTAGACTTTTTCTTGAATTTTTTTAAATATTTCTTGAAATTTTCTTTTAAAAACCTTAAAAATTCAAAAAAAATTAAAATTTTCACACATTTTTGGTCATTTCATTTTTCTATGGAATTATTCAATTCATTTCCTTAAATTATTCTAATTTTCCATGATTTTTCCCCATTTTTTTTAATTTTTTACGGGGTTTTTCAGAAAAAATTATTTTCTTTTTTAAAAATCGCGCGGTTTTTGGATTTTCTATTTTTTTTAAATTTTTGATTTATTTCCTTAAATTTTTCTAACTTTTTCCATAATTTTTTCAATTTTTTTTGGTATATCCCGGAAATGGATCTAACTCGGCCCAGGAGACCCGTAGGAACTTAAAAATAACATCGTTGGATTCGTATCGAAAATATCTTTCATTTGAGTACAAACACATGGGGGGTCATCATAGAACCCAAGGGGCCCCTTTTTTTGCTCCCGGGCCTTAGCGCCAACTTTGACCTCGATTTTCGTGTTTTGGGGCATATTTGGGGTGGGTTGGCACTTTTTTTTTTTTTGGGCTCCCGCCACATATTTTGCACTTTTGCCGAAAAATTTTTCTCACATACCACCAATTTTTCTGCTTTGTGCAGCTGGACTACAGATTAACATATGTCACCACCTCTCGGGGTAACTATCTAAAACAATGTTGTTATGCAAACAAAAACGGTCTGGTAATTTGATTCAACTCAACTAAAACGTGTAAAAAAATAAACATTAGCTTTCATGAAACCAACGAAGTAGAGAACAATGAAATCGCATACATCATACACACACGCAGTTGTACTTACCACTGTCTTTAACCCTTTGAAAGTGTCTTTCAACTCCATGTACAAAACAAACATCAACCGTCACAGATACTATGCTCCAGAAACTCAGTTACTTTTATATGATGAGCATCTGTTTTTTACTCTGTTTACTCTAATTTAAAATGTGTCAATTTTGTTGCTGCTGTTACTGAGAAACTGTTTTTTTGTCAACTTTATGTAAATTAGCATTTATTTAATAAGCTGTAATTAATAGAATCTCAGCAACGAATGTAAGCATTTCATTCTTTTTATGAAACGGTTTTATTTGCCTCTCGTTTTCTCTATCGTTTTTTGACAAATGAACTTTTAGCCAACAGTTCATTCATACCGTGTACGCCAC
The DNA here is from genome assembly GCA_964034835.1 of Muscina levida. NCBI lineage: Eukaryota > Metazoa > Arthropoda > Insecta > Diptera > Muscidae > Muscina > Muscina levida. The sequence goes on from OZ035882.1 coordinate 152,384,967, forward strand.
TAATTGCCTCACTTACTCCTTAGGTCATAAATGTACTTACTATACTCTACCTGTACTCGCATTTCTTCTATGTACTTGTAAAGCCCTATTAAAGTTTATCCAGCTTTCAGCTTGAGTTTATGACTTTACATCCCTACCGACGATGACCGCTCAACTCTTCGCTTTTCACTCATAAACTTACCACATGGCACATGGTCGTAGAAATCCTGTTTCCTTTGGGCAGCACCAGCCTTGTTGTGATATCTTATGACCCCCAACATATTCTAACTCATGTCTCATAAACTAAATGTTGTAGTTTAGTCGTTGAATCTTCTGTTACATAAAGTGCCAGCCTGGCCTGGCCGGATTGTCTGGCTAAACTGTGATGTGAAACCAGCTATTATATACCCAATGTTGGCTCGGTTTCCTTCTTACACACACACATATATTAACTTTCTTATTTAAGCTTATTATCTTTAGTATCTGTTTTCATCACTTGCATCATTATCTTCCTGTTTCTGGTTAAGGATTTTTCCTTAAGCAGGAATTATGGGACGCAAAGAACCATGAAAGAAACCCTATAAAATTAGAAGGTGTCCTATGTTCATATGTTGGGTTAATATCTTCAGCATGAGACGCTAGTTACTAGGTCTTACGAAAGGAGCACATAATGTTAAGAATTTGATGTTTGAATGTTTGTACACATTATGAGATGTAATGATGGCTGTAACATGTTAGTGAAAAGCTGTTAACCAACAATATTGGTATGTAAATATATATTTATATAACTAATTTGCTTGAAAGTGTAATCAATCTTAGTTCATCCATCAAATAGTTCGCCGTAAGATATATCACCTATATGGCTGTTGTTATATGCTCTGTATGATTATAGTTTTATAAGATATTTTTAATTTTCTCAGGATTAATATTACAACAAAATTTAGAAGCTGGCGGTTAATGGATAGTGGTGGTTAATTGATGATTGTCATCAACCATTATCATTAATGTTTTATCAAGTTTCCTTTAACATATGTATTTCATTTCTTAAAGCATTCTTTAAATGTTATGTAAATTTGAATATCATTAAAACATATATTTAGGCGCAACATTAAACTTTGTTCTGCCATACTTGCTACAAAAGCGTTTCACTTTCATCATAGCATTTGTTTTTTGCTGTTATCCACCAACTAATTTGTTGCACAACAATTCCTATCTTGTTTCTTGTACAACCACCCAATCGTTGTATTCATTCATTGTTTGTCATTGTTGCCACTTTAACATTACTTACAAATTATTGCCTATTTTCAGGCCTTAGAATGTATTTTAGCCTTCTTTAGTATTACTTTAGTATTTTTCAGATTTGTAGCACAAACAACAAACTTTTAAAATAAATTTTTACTGTTATTATTCTTAGTAGTTAACAATATTTCTTTGGCAAATAAATCTAAAGTGATTTGTATTTGTCAGAGATTGTTTTTTTTGTCACACAAAACTATTTAGAGTTGCACGAGCACTATAAAATTGTAAGACTACAACAACAGCTGCAAATAACAATGTTTATCTGCTGCTCTCAACTGCCGTAAAGAGAAAGAGAGGGCAACAACAAATATATAGAAAATAAATACTATATACAAATCAAATACAGGGTAAAGCATCTAAAGTGGCTTCAATTAAACCTAATGTTGTATAGGGATATAAATAACAAGATAATATCAAGGAAATAAAATGTTTTGAAACGGTTGTTATAAAACGACTTTGGTCACAATTTGAGAAAAATTGGACAACTTAAAGCCGTGGTCCAAAAAGGTCAAATATATTTATATGAAAATGAGGTTCTGTTAGTTCATTTGCATTTTTTAGTACCGTATAGAGTCGAAAACGTTTTGAAAGATTGAAGCTTTCACAGACTGTAACTGTGTTGTCGGTGGTGAAAATAGGGTACTTGCAATTTTGATATATAATATAAAGTGGGTGTGGCGCTGACCATTGGAACCTATTTTTGAAACCGCAATATCTAACGTCAATTGACTTGAAAAGTTCGTGAACCAACAAAAAATAGGCGGGATCGGATCAGTAAGCGTGGTATAAAACTTTAAACATTAAAAGGCTGTATCCCATGAACTATAAGAGGTATAAAGCTGATATTTGGTATGTGTTGTTGGTACAGTATGAATTACGGTCAGGGTGGAAGTGGGCTGCGCTATTTGTAACAGAAATGGCTAAAATGACTGAGGCACCACCCACACACGTCAATATTTGACTATTACCTACTGGCGAGAAAAAATTTTTTTTTTACATCAAGTCCCACAATATTCCCGTCCAGCATTTTTAAATTTTCACAAAAACAACCGTCCATACATTTCGTTGTCGCCCTAATTTACATTTTAGGGTGTAATAATAATATTACTCAATTTCTTAACTAGGCGGAATGGTATATTTGTGTGGGAGTTAAGCATAGGAGTTACCAGAAGGGCGTGGCTAGACATCCATTTTGTTTCTCTTAAACTTTATCCTGTTATAGCTTAATAGCTACAGAATTTGGGCACGATCGCGTTGGATATATTGATATTATAACTAGATTTTTAAAGTAAAGTACATTTCGATGCGACTTACCAGAAGGCGCGTGGCGTGACTTCCAATAGTTTCTCCTATACTTTATCCTGTTATATGTAGATTTACTAAATACAGAATTTGGGCACGATCGCGTTTTTTGTATTGATATTATTACTCCATATATGGTACATTTGTGTAGAAGTTACCAGAAGGGGCGTGGCTAGACTTCCAGTTTTCCCCAAAACTTTATCCTGTTATTACTTTACTAAATACAGGCTTTGGGCACAATACTTGCTATTAAACGACCCGTCGACAATATTAACATGAGAAAAGTATCACAGGAGTATATTCTCTACTTCACGGACTGTCTGGCGTGTTCAGGGCCTATCGGACTTTTATCAACGAAATATCCAAGAATACCTGTACACAGAGGGTTTGAGGCCAACTGCAGGGCGTAAAATTAAGTTACCTGTAGGAAAGCCAGGATGACATGGCTTGAATACAACCCGAAGCGTACATCAATTTCTTAATTTCAATCACTTTTCAATTTTTCTTTAAGACAGTTCTTTTTATTAACAGTTTGACAATGGATACAATCAAAACAATTACCCACCCTGTATATGTCAGCATTTAAAATAAATGTTGATGTAACTATAAAGTCTGTTACCGATGTAGACGCAAACAATTGCAGAAGAAAAACATAAATACTTGTTCTCTTATGGAGTTGAAAATGTACGAGGGATCAAGGCAACAGTGATCGCAAAATAAAATAAACATTTGAGAATTCGATGCTTAAGAATAATACAAATCTACAAAATTAAAGATTTCAATAGACCCACAATATATTTTTAATACATTTAATATATTATATTAATACTACACCATTTCCAATTAAAATTTAAAGAAAGTAAATTGGAATTTAAATAAAATATTTGAAATTCAAAAAAAAAAATTTATAACCAAAACTTATCAATTTATGTTCAAAAATATCATTTGAAATTTAAAAATCATCAATTGAAATTTTAATTATATTAATATAACACCATTTCCTATTAAAACTAAAAAAATACAAATGGAATTAAAAAACTATATTTGAAATTCAAACAATCCATTTTAAATTCAAAACTCGTCAATTTATGTTCAAAATTATCATTTAAAATTCAAAAATCATCAATTTAAATACAAATTTTCCATTCAAAATTCAAAAAAAAAATCTTCGGCATTCATATGACGTCAATTAAATTTCAAAACTCATGAATTGAAATTGAAATACAAAAATGAAAAAAGCGTTAATAGAGTAAATTGCTGTTGCTACTACTGAACAGTTATTTGAATTTAGTGCAATGAGTTTTGAGTTTCAATTGACGAGTTTTGAATTTCTATCCACCAGCTTAGAAGTTCAATTGTCGAATTTTGCATTTGTATTGATCTCTTTTGACTTTTTATCGTCGAGATTTGAATTTTGTTTAAAGCTTTTGAATTCCATTCGATGCTTTTTTGAATATCATGTGCAAACTGTGAATATAAAATAGCGAGTATTGAATTTCAAATGTATAATTTGAATTCTAATTGATTTTGTTTTGTATAATTTCATGTAAAATATTTGAATTTCTATTGATTTTCTTTGAATTTCAATTGAAAATGGTGTAGAAATAATTTACTTCAAACAAACATAGCAGGCGAGGCAACGCTCGGTCAGCCGAATTTTTCTTTGTAGAAAATACATATATTGCTAAAAAATAATATAGCCTAAAAGGACCCCCATCCCTCCAGAAATTAACACAGCATTAGCAGCAGTTATTTTTGATATCAACTAATATCCTTTTACTCCAACTTCTGCTGCCACCTCCCCTCAATTATTTAGTCGATGTCTATAGCTGCTTCTGACATGTGAACTTCGCCCAGAATGTTGGGCAAATGTTTTGTACTCCTCCCAAACTCCTTCACACTAGCATTGAACAAACATTGTTTTGTCGTGTTGATGCAACAAAAAGTTTTCGCATACCGGAAACGGAAATGCTGGCTGGTTTCGCAAATGTGACACACACAACAACAACAGAGACAAAATTGAACAACAAAACTACAAAACAACTGAACTTGAAATAAACAAATGTTAATGCAGCATCCAAGTGACACCTTTTAGCAATAATAAAAATAGGGGTGAGAGATACTTTGTATGATATGATAGAATCTTACGCCTTCTCTACGCCCCCATACAAATTGCAATGGCAACATTTGAAACACACGGCAGTCGTGGGGTACAAAGGCAGGGGGCATGAAATAAATTGAACACTTTTAGAATAAACGACAATCGAGATTAAATGAAGCGTATTTAAATGTTGTGCAAACCATAAAGATTTGTCACCAGGTAGAGAGAGACCACTAGGAATTTGCTATTTTACAATATACCAGCAATCTGAAGATGTTGTCATGATGTTACTCCCGAAGGAGGAAGAGGAGGAAGTTATTAAGGCAAATAAAGCATTTCAAATACTTTAAAGTTCATAAAATATAAAAATAATAATAAATTTATGGCACTTAAGCTACTAACTTAATATAAATTTTAACCACAGGTTACCCAGTAGAAGTAATAACTAGTTAAGAAAACTTGTTGATACAAAGGTAGTTATTACAACTCGTTATAAAAGACTATGAATATTAAGTTAATAACCAAATAGTAAGACATAGACCAAAATATTAAACACACTGTCCCAATAGTCGCCTTATTAACAGTTGTGCTATCGCCAAATAAACAGAGTTTTGTATGCCGGGTCTCAGCTGATTCATTATCAGAACGTATTGTTTTTAAAAAAGAGGGTGAATGTTTAATCCACAGGCCACGTAGTTCTTTTGTGTGCTGACTTTTTTTCATTTACTGTATCTTCATTTACTGTAGCCCTTCTATAGATGGCGCGCGCTCTCACATATGTTACTTTTGTTCAAATTCAACACAAAAGAAAATGCAGTGCAAACATAACAATACCACCAAAGCATTACGATTTCCTCAAGTTTTTGCTATAGTTTATATACCTTTGCTAAGAAAAATATCAATGTTATGCTATTCAGCCACAATTTGGTCTTGTTAACTTCTCTACAGCTGCAATAATATTTGTTTGACTTGGAAACATTTGCAGCAAAAAAAAGAAAACCTCATACAAATTCACGGCAACCACTCAGCTCAGCACGGCACGCATATGATAGAAAAACAAGGGTACATTTTGTGGCAGATGATGATACTCTTTCTGAGTTTATGTTGTATATGGGAAAAAGTTTGCAAAGGGTCCATGGCGTAAAAAAAAATTATATAAAAACCAATGGATACAAATGTTAAGAGCTTATTAATAATAATAGTGGACAATCAATATGCGTTTGAGTGTGTGTTGCATTTGAGGGGGTCAGCAGCAAAGGGCGCAAGTGGCAAATAGACAAAAATTTAGATAAGGGTGCAGTTGAATTTCCTTTACACCATCTCAGTCTAATGGTGTCAAGGAAAAACAGTTCAAGTAATGGCTTGTAAGGTAGTCCACTTCGTGTACTATAGAGGGCGCTTAAGTTATGTGGCAACCAAGCCAATAATATGCCTAGTAAGTCAATGATGGCAAGCAAATCACGTAAACATAGCGTGGACTTAAGGTGGACGAAAAAGTGAGTAGTGGTAATTCTCGCGGAATAATTCATTTATGGAGTGAAAGCCTTAGGTGAGCATATTAAAAAAGTTACAGGAGGGCAGATTCGCCCTGGCTCAAATTTTTTATATGGCCCGCTAAATGAAGCCATGGCACTGAATTCCCATTGCTGCTCTTGCACTTCGTAACTCATTCGTCCCTTTCAGCCGTGGATATACGACGCAGCTCCTGATTAAAATGTAAACTGACTTTTAGCCCAACCTGGTAATTATGTTACATAAAATTATACCAAGTATCTTATTTTCAAAATTCCCACTTCAGTCCTTTGCCTTGATCCACCGCATTTTGTCCCCTAAGTTTTATTCTATTTAATAAACTTCTGTTTTAGTTTTCTTGTCTTTCAGTGGACATTTTAGAATATATTGCCCATATAGATTTATTAACACGCATTTTGTTTCGTGTTCCGCGCGCTCAAAAGAAGAGTTTATTAATAAAAAAAATCAAATGAAATGTATTTGAAGTTTCTTATTCACCTGAATACGAAATTTCGGTAGAGGAATATCAAACCAAGAATAATATAAAAGTTTTTTTTTGTTAAAAAACAGTATATTTTCCTGATTTTTTACATATACTTATTAAATATTCATCCATGGTTTATTA